>CM040629.1:87005056-87105279 GCA_022817965.1 Solanum lycopersicoides | reverse complement strand
CCTCTTTGCTATATAAATAGGATCCCTCTTTCATTCACACAATTGACTCATGATTCACTCACGGATTTCACAAGTTCTCTCATACTAACTCATTCATACTTTTTTTTTACAAGTTCTCAATAACAAGTTCTCTCATTACTCCTCACTCTCTCATTGCTCTCTTGCTACTCTTAAATAAAATAAGTTCCCGGTAATTATCAAGTGCTACTTGCTTTTGTTCGAGTAAAAGTTGGATCGACTGTTTCATTGCAATTATTTATTTTCTGCTTAACGGTTAGTATTCTTAATTAGCATTTACATTATTTTTGTTCATACATTGTGTAAGCTCATTATTCTATTGCTTTCGATATTTATAAGTTGTTAAATAACTGCATATGTCTCATCTTGTCTAAGATAAATATGCCTATTTGTGTAGTTATTTGATTGCTTTGACAGGTTTCAAACTTGAAGTTCAAGTTGAAGATTAGCTGTGAAGATAGATCACTTTGTTTAAATCATATATTGAATCTATTTCTTATTTATTTATTTGATCTTTTTTGTAATATTTGTTTAATCTAAAGCTCTCATATATAAAATATATTTGGGGGATCGTCTAAGGGGAGGATTTACATGTTACTTGTTTATTTGTTTTATCGTAATTTTCAAAGTTATAAATCATGCCAATAGGTATTATGTGATATTAATATTTTTTAAAACCACCTAGAATTTTTTGTGTAGGTATTATAATCTAATCGATTTCCATTCATTCTTAATGTTTGTCTAGTAACTCTAAGTTTCTTAACGAGTTTTAAATGATTCTATAACTTTTGCATGTTAAAATCAATTCTAATAATCTTAGTAGGTTTATCGGTTAGACTTTTATAATATTTGTGTTTTAATAATTTTCAGCATGTTAATTACTTAGAAATCAACAGGCTTATAAATTTTCATCATATCAATAAATAAAAAACAAGTTTGTTGTGCATATTTTTTGCCACTTTTAATAAATAATCAACTATTATTGTGTTGCTAATCAATAACCGTTCTTTAAAATAAAATAAAATTATTTGTTGCATTTAACAATTACTTGACTTTTGAATATATTTAATAGTAAAATTTTTGCATTTATTAAATTGACTACATTAATGTTCTACTAGTTTTTGTTTTCTTTTTACAAAGTTTTTGCAATATTTTTTTTAAAAAAAAGTCATTGTTCAATCCATCTTTAAAATTTTGGGTTGATTATGACATTTATTTATTTTTAAAAAATAAATTATAAGCACTATCTCCTAACCTATCGTTAGTGGAAAGTCAAGGAATTACGAGGTCTAGTTCCAATTTTTTAATTAAGCCGACGCGTCCCCAGAAGTACACCTACCTTGATTTTCAAAAGAGATTATGTGTATTTATATGTAAATATTTATGTGCCCATATGCAAACTAAATCTTTTTAAACCATCTTCAAAATAAACGTTATTATTTTTTTTAAGACGACCTCAAATCAAATTGTTTCTATGGTGGAGGAGCGCGATTAACATATCGTGGCATCATCCCTATAAAGAAACAAACATTTTTTTAAATAAAATTCTATTCAACTTGCTCAATTTCTCAAAACTTTATTTTCGCATATCTTATTCTTATTTGGTGTAGCATATCAAATCAAATCGAACTATCTTCTATATCTATTTGTGCATATTATGTCTTCTTGTTTATCTTTTATCAATTGCTTAATATTTGCAATATTTGTTTATCACATAGATTGTATGCTTAAATAATAAATAACCGAAGTAATCTTAATTGTTTAATAATTTATTTGGGGTAGCTTAAAATAAAAAAAAATTATTTGCTTATTTATTGTCCCTTTTCTATCTTCTTGCTTATTTCTTATTTAATTGCTTAGTATTATTTTTATTTATGTTATCACTTAGACTCGTATGTTTAAATATTGATTAAAATAATAATATAAGCTATTTGTTCGACTTGTTATATCACATAGTCTCGCATGTTAAATTAGATAAAATTTATCTTAATTGTTTAATACTGCTATCACCTAAGCCTTGCATGTTTAAATTAATAATTAATAAATAGTTTATTTGTTTATATTTGTCATCATTTAGCAAGCATACTAGTTAATTAACTAATAAATGAAGTGACCTTAATTGCTACTTGTAACCCCATAAATTGCATGAGATACGGCCGGGACCCATATTTGTGGACCTTGAGGGATGCCTAACACCTTCCCCTCGAGGTAATTTGAACCCTTACCCTGATCTCTGGCTCGTTGACCTTAGCTAGACTTAGTTAGGTTAGATAGGTGCCCTAACGCGCCTTAATTCGTTAGGTGGCGACTCCTCAAGCTCAAAATCCCAAAAGAGTTGTTAGGTCGTGATAAAACCCATTTTTCGCGAGAAAATGGGCGCGACAGAATGGCGACTCCGCTGGGGATATTAGGTTCTTACCATTACGTGTTTTATGCTTATTTATGTGGGGTTTACTTTATTTTGGTCATTGCTTGATTTGTTATGTGATTATCATGTTTAGTTTATTTTATTGCCTTATTTATTGTCTTATTTCCATGTTCTACTCTTATCTCTTCCTTATTTGTTTATTGCCATGTTTTACTCCTCTTCCCTTTATTTGTTACTTACATGTTTTATCGTCTTCCCTCATTCACATGATTTTAATATGTTAATATGTTTACTTTCATTTACATATGATTTTGTATTTATTTATTTACTCATTCATGTATTTACCGCTTTTATAAATTGTTTATGTGTTACTGTTTCCATCTACATGCTAAATATTTACTGCTTTGATAACTGGCATTCCGATCATACTTCCCCCAATTGGGACCTTCTTCCTTTTTTTATTTTATTCTCGTGATGTTGTGCCTTTGCACCTCTCACAACTACTCCAATTCTATTCAAATACCCATTATAGAGAGTCGGCATATGCGTGGACGTAACGGATAGTTTTACTACCGCGAAACCACGAGCCTCTCGCATAGAATCCCTTTCAAGTCCGTGTCAAGCCAACTCTTAGAAGTCCTAGTTAGGTCATACATGCTGCATAAACCCTAGGTGGTTTGACCCTTGGTGTCAATCTACATAATTAGGTAGCCACCCTATCGTTTAAAGGGCCCCAACACCCTTCAGACAAAAAATGCATATTTATGTGTCAATGTGATTATGATAGTTAAATCAAGCCAAATCATGTCCAAATGGAGTTTAGAATTTTACTCTAACTTAACTCCAAATTGGCATATAGGCTTGAATTAATTATTGTGTATTGCTTATGTGTCGTCTTAGGCCTACCTCTGGCTCAGCGAGGTTCCTTGCAGTTTAGGTCGTTCATAAACCATTGTGTTTGTCCTTATGTTATATATTATGTTACTAACTTCTTGCCTTTTTTTTTTTCTCTCTTCTTTTTTTATAATTGTTTTCCCCTCCCTAAGGTTGATTCGTGCTTATCACTCTCGATCTGAAGGGTCTGCTATTTCGTCTCATTGGTCTAATCATTGGATAAGGTTTTATGGAGATAACAACATTATTAGTGATGCGATTGGGGCTACTGCTCAAAAGAAGGTTTAGACAATTCAAGGGAAGGGTATACACCTGAAAACAATGAGGTGATATCAAGGTTGGAACAAAAGATTTTAGAAATGCAAGAACAATTATCTCTGGCTCGCAATTCGAATGTGTTACTCTCTGAGGTCAACACCATCGTCAGACCTCAAGCCATGCTCACAAATATTCCTCCCTTATCTCATCCTATCTCACATCCCCAAACTACCTCAAATAACCTGCCTTTTCAAAGCAACCAACATCCACATCATACCCATCCCTCACCATACCAACATGATACATCCAACAAAACTTATTTAGCTCCACCAAATGCCTCATATTCTCATACCACTTTACATGCTTGTGATATACCTCAAACTTCCATTACAAATGCTTCCTATATTCCTACTTTGAAAACACACAAATTGAATCCTATTTATGTTGATTCTCCTATCCATCACCATTATAAATCTGAGCTTTCTCAAAAGGATGAATTGATACAAGCTATGACAGAAAAGTTGGAGAAGTTGAACGTTCGAATACAACAAGTTGAGGACAAGAAAGAGATAGAAGGGCTGAGTTTTGAGGACTTGTGCATACATCCTGATGTCGAATTACCTGAAGGGTACAAACCACCTAAGTTTGAAATGTTCAACGGAATTGGAGATCCGAAGGCACATCTAAAAATGTATTGTAAAAAGCTGGTGGGAGTCGGAAAAAATGAACAAATTCGCATGAAGTTGTTCGTTATGAGCCTTACTGGAGAAGCTTTGTCATGGTATATCAATCAAGATTCAAAGAAATGGTTGAAGTGGACGGATATGGCCATCGATTTTATGAAAAGGTTTGAATTTAATGTTGAGACTGCACCAGATTGGTTTTACATTCAAAATTTAAAGAGGAAACCTACAGAATCATTTCGAGAATATGCTATAAGGTAGAGGTCTGAAGCTGCTAGGGTCCGACCCCCGATGGATGAATCACATATGAAAGAACTTTTTATGCGCGCCCAAGAACCACAATATTATGAGAAGATGATGCTCATAGAGGATCGTAATTTTGTCGACATCATCAAGCTAGGTGTGAAGATCGAAGAAGGTTTGAAAGATGGAAAAATAACAAATTTGAAGGCACTACAAGCTAGCAGTATGACTTCTCAATCTGATGGAATCAATGAAAACAAAGACGAGAAAGAAGTGAATGTTGTATTGATAACACATGAGTCAAAATACCCTTTGATTTACCAAGCACATCCGCGTTCACTCCGCTACCGAGTACTTTCATATCTTCAAAATCCTCCACCTATATATCAAAAGGCACATATCTTTAAAAGGCCTCCGACACGTCGACGACCCTCTCAATTTGTGAAATCCCGAGCTAAACGTGAGAAAAATCCACCAAAACAATACACCCCTTTGGCTGAGCCAATAGGCAAACTGTATGAAAGACTTAGAGTTGATGGCTATATTACTCCTATTCCCGAAATTGTGATGAGTACACATGCAAAATGGCTTGATCATACTAAAATATGTGTCTATCATTCGGGGATGAAAGGGCATACCACAGATGAATGTCGAGCGTTGAAAGATCAAATTCAAACGTTGATTGATACCAAAGTGATATATATGGAAAATCCACTGGCATAACTCATAGTTCATTGGCATTCATAAAGATGGTTTCATGTTGTTTCTTCACCTCAAGATTTTCAAGCATCAGATTTACTCGAAGCTCTATTAATTTCGCAAGGAGGATATGTACTTGGAGCGAGATGATATTTCTTTTATAATCTTCCTTATGTATTGGAACTACGTCAGACCTGATTCCCGTTTAAGAGGGGATACGTAGGCTCTCCTATGGGGGTTCGGTCTTATCATAATAAAAACTTTCTTTTTCCCCTTTGTTCGCATAACTGGGGCAAAATTTTTGAGAGGGTATCAAAAATTCCATCAAAAAATATTCTCTTTGCAAGCCTCGATACTGGGGCAGAATTTTTGAGAAGGGCTCAAAAATTCCTTTAGAAGCGCATCTTCTCGCAAATCAAGACTGGGGCAGAAATATTTGAAAGATCATCAAAAATTTTCTTCAAGTTGGATCCAAAAACATCCAAACGGAGTTCAAGTTCAAGGACTATAAAACTATGATTGTGACAAAAAGCAAGAGATGAATCAAGGCACAAATCAGCCTTTCCCTATCAAAAACTTATAATTTTTCTTTGAGTGCAGGAATTACATGTATAAGTCTCTCCAGACTATCACTATCCTCTGAAAATCGCGCTCTTCCTTCTCAAGAAGTGCCCAAGGCTAAGCATGGTTCTTTGGAAGTTGATTGGTTAAACTCCACCTTTCAAGAAGTTACCCAAGGCTGAGCATGGATCTTTGGAAGTTGATAGCCAAACTCTACCATTGAAGAGGATACCTAAGACTAAGCGTAGTTCTTTGGAAGTCGATGGTCAAGCTTTACCATTCAAGAAGTGCCCGAGGCTAAGCATGGTTCTTTGGAAGTTGAATGATCAAGCTCCGCCATTCAAGAAGTACCCGAGGCTAAGCATGGTTCTTTGGAAGTTGATTGGTTAAACTCCACCTTTCAAGAAGTTACCCAAGGCTGAGCATGGATCTTTGGAAGTTGATTGGCCAAACTCTACCATTGAAGAGAATACCTAAGACTAAGCGTAGTTCTTTGGAAGTTGATCGGTTAAATTTTACCGTTCAAGAAGTTACCCAAGGCCAAGCGTGGATCTATGGAAGTTGATCGTTACCCGCGGCTAAGCATGGTCAAATGGGAGTTAAGCACTATCTTTCTTGATTGCATGGGCTAAACATCGTCCTCTCAAGCAGATACGCTTCTTCTCTCCTCTCGTCATTTTTTTAAAAAAAAAACCTTATATTTTATCATGTTGGGCAACTAATCTTTTATCTAGTCCTACTAGAATTTGCAGGTGTGATCAATCGTCCCCTCAGTTGCAATTATCGTGCTAACATCTATCGCAACAAAGGTCATATCTTCCTTCTACTCATATCGCTCTTTTATCCAAACCCTGCTCAAAGGCTGAAAACCTCGCTCTATCATGACTTTCTCGCTTCTCCATCTCTCTCTTCTCGCTACTCTAATTTTATCCATTCAAGCCGATATCGTGCCTTCCGAATACCTTAGCGCTCTTTCAACTTTTAAGAGTTTCATTTGCTCTTGAATCCAGAACTACACACGACCTGATTCTCGTATAGCCAGAGATATGTAGGCGGCTTAATACCAAAGCCTCGGTCGTACCCTTCTTCAACTCGACATCGTTCCATTTGATCCCACCGGCATCTCTCATCGGTCGGACAAAATCGGCTACTAAGTCAACGTTGGTTGCCTGACAATTCATTCTTCATTCTCAATCAACCAAGGGGCAGCTGTTGACACCCAATTTTGACCGACCTTTAACCATTTCTTGGAATACTATTCGATTAAATACGTATTTTAAAGTTTATTTAAAGTTTAGAATTTTAGTCGATTTTGCTTGAAAATTATATATTCTAGTATGGTTACTTAATAAAATTATTGTAAATATTATTAATAAATTTCAAGTGTTTTAAAATTCAAGTGATTTCAATTATATACAATATTTTTATATAAGTGGTGTTTTAATTAAATAGTAATTCCTAATTTTTCCTCAAAATTATTTAAATCCTAGCCCATTCTATTCTAATTTCTTTCAATTCTAGCCATTTTAATTCAAATTTTATTTCATTGTAACCATCTTCTCCTTGTAATTCTAGCCAATTTTATTGTAATCAAATTTTAAGACTTCATCTCATCCATCCATCTTAAAATTAAATCCTAAATCGAATTCTAACCCTCCATCTCTATCTAATCTAACGATTGAGATCAATTTGTCCCCTCTCTCTCTTTAACACCAAAAGACCCCAAAACCTAAATTTTTCATCTTCTTCTCCCTCTCTCCAGCCGCCCCTCTCTCTCTCTCCCCCACTTTTTTTTCCGGCGAAGGCTACCAGAGGCGATGCCTTCCCTCTCTCCCGCCTCAGCCTCCGCCTCTTTTTATCTTCTTCTTCTCCCTCTCCCGTCGCTCTTCCTCCCTTTCTCCCTTAAACCAGCCGCCTCCCTCATCCTTTCCCTCCCCTCTCCAGCCGCCTCTCTCTTTTTCTCCCTCTCTTCCCCTTGTCGCCCCTCTTCCTAACGAAGAAGCTGCCGCGACCAGCAGCTGGACAGCAACCAACGACGATCAGCCAGCCAGCCGCCGGCGCCTCACCTCTCCCGTCGTCCCCCTTTTCCCTTTCCTCTTCTCTTTTTCTATTCTTCTTTTTGCAGATGAAGCAGCGGTCAGGCAAGGAACCAGCAGCCACCGGCGAGACACCTGCAACAACAACTCCGGGCAGCAAGCGGTCAGCAGCAGCAGCTCGCTGAGGAAACAGCAGAAGTTCCGGCGTCTTCTCTTCCTCTCATCTCCAATGAAGTTCGTGTTGAAAGACGGATCTCAACAGCTCCGTCAAGGTTTGCTCCCTTGTTCGTTTGATTGTCTAAAGTTTTAACATTTCTTTGAAATCCATGATCATTGAGTTGCATGGCTGCCCCATGGAAACAAGGAAAAAGAAAAGAGAACCAACATATTTCTAATCCTATCAATCGTATTAGAGTTGGTTTGAAAAATTCTTTATAACTTCAAATGATTGCTATGATTTGTATATATCTGTCAAGATATGCTGCACTAAATGATTGACCCATGAGTGATTAATTCAAACGATCTTTTTTCTTCTTTGCTAATTAAATGTGATTTAGGCGTGATTGTTTGTCAGTGACCGATGTTTTCTAGCTACGCAGGGATAACAATCTATTTGATATTCACAAAAAGTTGGTGTATTTCTCTCTTTCATGCTTTAAGGAAAATTGTCAAATTTTACTATTTCATGATTATGGTAAAAATCGTTTTTTTTTGTTGATATTTTTTCATTGTTAATTTTGGCTTGATAATTGTTCCTCCATATCTGTCAGGATCCCTTAAATATGGTAATTTAGCTAATTGGTCAAATTGCTCTTTTGCTTTGATTTATTATTAACCTTTTTTGCTTACCCATAATTAATCTAGTTTTGTTTAATGGACCCTCTTGGCTATGGTAAGTTTGATTAACGAATGGAAGAGTGTGCTACTTCTTTCCTTATATTTTCCTATTGTTAATTCTAATATTGATTGATAGTGCTATAATTTGTTTTCCTTTTCCTTTTCAAAAGATAATTATTTTATTTCCTCGTGGCTAATAGTGTTAATTATGGCAGCCCAACTCTTACTTGCCCTTATTTGGTAAAAAAATAACCTTATACTTGGTAAAATAAATAAATAAAATAAAAAGTGATAAAATATTGGATTTGACTCTTCTCTATTTAAAACTTTCATTCTTACTAATTTATTTTTTTTGGTATTGAAATAATTAGAATATTTTCTAATTTTTTAGCTCTCCTTCAAATAAGGAAAATAGTATATTTATTTGATCCCTTAAAATATTTATTTACCTTATGTGTTCCCCCTCTTTGCTATATAAATAGGATCCCTCTTTCATTCACCAATTGACTCATGATTCACTCACGGATTATCACAAGTTCTCTCATACTAACTCATTCATACTTTTTTTTTACAAGTTCTCAATAACAAGTTTCTCTCATTACTCCTCACTCTCTCATTGCTCTCTTGCTACTCTTAAATAAAATAAGTTCCCGGTAATTATCAAGTGCTACTTTGCTTTTTGTTCGAGTAAAAGTTGGATCGACTTGTTTCCATTGCAATTATTTATTTTCTGCTTAACCGGTTAGTATTCTTAATTAGCATTTACATTATTTTTGTACTCATACATTTGTGTAAGCTCATTATTCTATTGCTTTCGATATTTATAAGTTGTTAAATAACTGCATATGTGTCTCATCTTGTCTAAGATAAATATGCCTATTTGTGTAGTTATTTGATTGCTTTGACAGGTTTCAAACTTGAAGTTCAAGTTGAAGATTAGCTGTGAAGATAGATCACTTTGTTTAAATCATATATTTGAATCTATTTTCTTATTTATTTATTTGATCTTTTTTTGTAATATTTGTTTAACTCTAAAGCTCTCATATATAAAATATATTTGGGGGATCGTCTAAGGGGAGAGGATTTACATGTTACTTGTTTATTTGTTTTATCGTAATTTTCAAAGTTATAAATCATGCCAATAGGTATTATGTGATATTAAATTTTTTTAAAAACCACCTAGAATTTTTGTGTGTAGGTATTATAATCTAATCGATTTCCATCATTCTTAATGTTTTGTCTAGTAACTCTAAGTTTCTTAACGAGTTTTAAAATGATTCTAATAACTTTTGCATGTTAAAATCAAATTCTAATAATCTTAGTAGGTTTATCGGTTAGACTTTTATAATATTTGTGTTTTAATAATTTTCAGCATGTTAATTACTTAGAAATCAACAGGCTTATAAATTTTCATCATATCAATAAATAAAAAACAAGTTTGTTGTGCATATTTTTTTGCCACTTTTAAATAAATAATCAACTATTATTGTGTTGCTAATCAATAACCGTTCTTTAAAATAAAATAAAATTATTTGTTGCATTTAACAAATTACTTGACTTTTGAATATATTTAATAGTAAAATTTTTGCATTTATTAAATTGACTACATTAATGTTCTACTAGTTTTTGTTTTCTTTTTACAAAGTTTTGCAATATTTTTTTAAAAAAAAAAGTCATTGTTCAATCCATCTTTAAAATTTTGGGTTGATTATGACATTTATTTATTTTTAAAAAATAAATTATAAGCACTATCTCCTAACCTATCGTTAGTGGGAAAGTCAAAGGAATTACGAGGTCTAGTTCCAATTTTTTAATTAAGCCGACGCGTCCCCAGAAGTACCACCTACCTTGATTTTCAAAAGAGATTATGTGTATTTATATGTAAATATTTATGTGCCCATATGCAAACTAAATCTTTTTAAACCATCTTCAAAATATAAACTGTTATTATTTTTTTTTAAGACCGACCTCAAATCAAAATTGTTTCTATGGTGGAGGAGCGCGATTAACAATATCGTGGCATCATCCCTATAAAGAAACAAACATTTTTTTAAATAAAATTCTATTCAAACTTGCTCAATTTCTCAAAACTTTATTTTCGCATATCTTATTCTTATTTGGTGTAGCATATCAAATCAAATCGAACTATCTTCTATATCTATTTGTGCATATTATGTCTTCTTGTTTATCTCTTTATCAATTGCTTAATATTTGCAATATTTGTTTATCACATAGATTGTATGCTTAAATAATAAATAACCGAAGTAATCTTAATTGTTTAATAATTTATTTGGGGTAGCTTAAAATAAAACAATAAAATTATTTGCTTATTTATTGTCCCTTTTCTATCTTCTTGCTTATTTCTTATTTAATTGCTTAGTATATATATTTTATTTATTGTTATCACTTAGACTCGTATGTTTAAATATTGATTAAAATAATAATATAAGCTATTTGTTCGACTTGTTATATCACATAGTCTCGCATGTTAAATTAGATAAAATTTATCTTAATTGTTTAATACTGCTATCACCTAAGCCTTGCATGTTTAAATTAATAATTAATAAAATAGTTTATTTGTTTAATATTTGTCATCATTTAGCAAGCATACTAGTTAATTAACTAATAAATGAAGTGACCTTAATTGCTACTTGTAACCCCCACATAAATTGCATGAGATACGGCCGGGACCCATATTTGTGGACCTTGAGGGATGCCTAACACCTTCCCCTCGAGGTAATATGAACCCTTACCCTGATCTCTGGCTCGTTGACCTTAGCTAGACTTAGTTAGGTTAGATAGGTGCCCTAACGCGCCTTAATTCGTTAGGTGGCGACTCCTCAAGCTCAAAATCCCAAAAGAGTTGTTAGGTCGTGATAAAACCCATTTTTTCGCGAGAAAATGGGGCGCGACAACATATATGACCTCGAGTCAAGTGAGGACATACTTCAAACTCTTCTTGAACGATCTCCTAGTCCAAGTCTTCTTCCCAAAGCTCTTCACCTACTAACAACTATATAGATAGAAATAAAGCATGGAATTAGTACAAGCACATGTACTAAGTATGTCATTATGCATAAAATCATGAAAATGGACATTTATTGGAAATATGCATCTTTTCATTTAAATATCATAATATCATCATAAGAATAACATTTCGAAACTTAGAATCACATAAGAAAATATTTAGCCAATTTAATACATTTTTGAGATCACTTCACAGTAACCTCCCTTCATTGTACAGTGAATTCCTTCACTGTTACAGTGAAGCTTCTTTACTCATTCTAAGACACTCCCTAGCATGTAGTCTTCTCACTAAAGTTATCCTAAGATTCACATAAGTCACACAAAGAGAGACCGCCCATACACCCTCTCTAGATGTGCCTAAACGATCCTTAAGATTACTCATAATGAGACACATACACACCTACAATACACCAACATACAAGACATACATAATATGACAATCTCCCCTACCAAGGCTATCAAAAGACTTACTTAAGTAATCATAGAAGAGAACGCCCATACATCCTTTTCAAGGATACCTAAATAATCCTTAAGACTTCCTAAGTTTAGATCATGTCAAACATAATAAGCAACTTCTCTAACTAGAGTCATTCTCAAGACTTCCACAGATAAGACATGAAGAGATCATCCTTTATGCCCTCTTCACACTTTAACTAAGGAATCCTTAAGTCACTTTAGATTAGGTACTTAAACAATTACATATTTTATATCATTAAGTCATGAGTTCATTAGTTCATTTAAGATACATACATCACATAAAGGACATTCAAATAATGATCTTGGAGAATACCTAGAGACTCTTACTAAAATCTTCAAAGCCTATTGTGCAATGTGTAGTAGCGTCCCATACCACCACCTAAACCTCATAGAACTTCTCTAATGCTAATATGTATCCCATATGATGAGAATAGGCAATAACCGACATAGACCAGGTAGCAAAGCATGGAATCCGGAGTGGTAACCTACTCCGATGGAGGGTGTTCAACTTGCCAATGGTAGAACTTAGACACATCCCATGTAGGCTCATGGTTAAGGAAATATGAAGGGTTTCTTTGTATTCTAGTCTCACTCTTTAACTAGAACTACTTCCCTTACCTTACTCACTCGGTACTAGCCTTCGTTTTCATAGATTAATTCACATTAAGGTTCATACAAATGGGTTCCATATCTAGTTCATAACCCAATTACATTTACCCTACCAAATCAAGGTCCACTAGGGCTATCTCACTATGGCTATAAGAAGCTCATCATGACTTTCCTAAGGATTGATATGATGCCGTTCCAGCCAATCAACCTTAAGTCCATCATTCATTACATGAAGGATACCATTACGGCTTTCGACTTCAAGTTTCACAACCTTACCACTTTGTTCAAGGTTTCACATAAAGGACCCTCTTATCATCATTTAAGGTCTCACCTAACATTCTTTCATTCAAGACTAAGACTCTTTAAGTTCCTTAGTCAAGACACCACATATTCATATTCATAAAAGTATCAAGTAAGAGACACAAGTATACCTAAACAAGACACAACATTACTTCCATTTAACACATATAGCCTATCTTTCTTTAGACACTTAGGAATGACCCTTAACATTATTTAGTCAACCTATTCATTACCTTAACATCATTAATATAACCATTATAGACTCATATAGCCAAATTAGGAACAACCATATATCAACTCTAAGACTACACACTTAACACATAGTCATAGCATAATATGATTACCTAGATAGCATCAATAGTCTAACACATACTTTCACATATAGGTAGATATGATCATACATCACCAAATCAACTACACAAATAGTCATATAACTTCAAGTAGTCCCGACAAGTCCATGATCATCAATATACTTAAAATAACGCCGACAAGGCCACATCAATTCACATAACACCGCCACCATAAGTGGACCAAACCAATCACAACATAATTGAAGTCTAAAATAACATTAAATAAGAAGAAGTAGGGAAGCATACAACCTCTTCATCCTCAACACTTCAAGCCAATACCAAATCATCCAATTCAACCTCATAAGGCCCTTACCCATGGCCATGAACATCAATTCAATACATAAACTATAATAATCAGTGAAATCTAAATCAATTCAATATAGATTCAACAATCTAAGACCAATTAAACATCAATTGAATACAATTTTTATATCATTAGAAAGCCCATAAGAAACACATGAATTCATAAACATTAGACTAATATCAAGTAACCTATAAATTAGTCAAAAACTAGGGTTCATCAATTACATGGGTTCATAGGTAGATTGAGTTAAAATCATCTAAATAACAACAACTCAATCATATTCAATGATTAAAAACCTTCAATGCAAGAACCCATGGTACATCATGAAATTGGACAATTCATCTTTGAAAACTTTAGAAAACATCTTTGAAAGTAGGGCTCCTTGATGAAACGAGTTTCAAGGATCAAAAGCCATACCTCAATGAAGCTAATTCTTCAATTTGATGAAGAATCTCCACTCAATTCGTCACACCAAGCTCTTCCTTGACTTTGGACTTCAATGGAGTCTTGGGAAATTTCTAAGGTATTTTGGGGTTTTGATTTTGAAGAATGAAAATCCCTAAGTGTTAATGACTTACAAACACATCTAAAATACCCAAAAGACTCTTAGGGAACCGCCAAAGTCAATTTTTGGAAGTGGGGTGAAATTACACTTTCACCCCTCACTTAACAGTGACTGCGCAGGAAACACAGGCCTATCGACGGACAACCACCAACGGACCGTCCCTTGACCAACGGACCGTCCTGTTGGTCAGTGGTCTGGGACTGAGGCTGGTCCTTGGCTGATATTAACCCAAGACTAACTCCAAATAGATGATCCACCACTGATTGGGCATCGACTGGCCCACGAGCCATCGATTGCCAATCGTTGGTTGGGCTGTCTTGGGCAGTCTTGGACCAAGTTATGGGTCCTTCCTCAAGGACCCTTGGTTGGTCCTTGGGGATGTTTGCCCAGACGTTTTCAACCCAAACATGACCTTATACTAGTTTAGGACCTCTCACATGAATTTTACCCAAAACAAACATGTAAAACGCGACGAAACATGCCTAGACACACAAGGTCATTTCAAGGCACATCTTTCGAACGTCATGAACGTTCTTGAGTGTTTGACCCCCAAACTTCTCGAAACTTTACACACTGACTTTATACATCATATTAACTCATTTAAGGACTTTACAACCTCATGAATCAAACAGAAACACATAGAACCACATACGAGGCACATAGGTGACTTAGTCGTCGAACGTCTTGGTCGTCCCTTGACGTTTGACTTCCAATGCACCTAATACTTTAGCTACTGCCTCAATACCACATAATAGACCATATTATGACCTTATACCACCTTGACAACAATGTTAGGCTCTAGTTCACCTATGTCATTTTCGGGACCTTACATTCTCCCCCACTTGGACAACATTAGTCCTCGAATGACACTTGCCACTCTCCGAACACTTTCAAGAATAGAGAATCAACTTAACAGCACATAACCAAACCATATAAATCACAATCAAGGAGAAAACAAAAATTTCACATAGTTAAGAGATTCACAACACTACAAGAACTAGAATACAATTCTTTAACTCATTATGCTATAAAACTCACATGCTTCATTCCAAATAGTAAAAACTCATTTTATGTTCATTATTATACTTATACAAATCAGTTCTAACCACATTACAACAATTTTAGACCAAAGAAACAATTAGTCAATTTCCCAAAAATATTACAGTGAGCAGTTTTTCAATGCTATAGTGATTTTAACAAATTTTTCAAAAAATGCAATTTTAGGCAATTCATGATATATACATGCTAATATGCAAGGTAACATCATATAAACACCTTTTACAACATGCTCATAGCTCAATAAAACACACAATGCAAGAAGTAAATGAAATTCAATTTCAACCAAACTCCTAAACACCATGCACATGCAACAACTTCTAGCACATCTATCTCATCTATAACCATACTCCCCCACTTAGAAGGAACCCATATTACTAGAAAGAGAAATTAGACTTACCAATATCATCATCACTCTCATCCGGATTCTCACCTCTAGTCCGGAGTGCATAGAAACGCCTCCTTGTTGGAGCATCATCCTTTGGAACAATAGGATCAACTTTCTTACCCTCTTGTTTAGAAGCAATGTTAGGACAATCTCTAACTTTGTGTCCATCTTTTACACATCCAAAAAAACTACCGGTACCCAATAGACACTTACCATAATGTTTCTTACCACAAGTGGCACATGTAGGTTTGCCATCTTTGGAACTACCTCCTTTCTCAAACCTTTTCTTAGGAGCACTAGGTCCATCTTGAGTTTGAGCCCTCTTTTTGAACCTAGGTTGCACTTGATCACTAGCAACACTCATTTTCAAGTTCCTTGTCATCCTCCTAAGTTTAGACTCTTCAATTGATTGTGCATACACCATGAGTTTAGCCAAAGTCATATCATCATGTAGCATAGCCGTACGATATTCCTCCCTCACTAAGTCGGCTACACCCGTCACAAAGCGACTCATTTCATCCCTTGGATTAGACACTAGGGAAGGTGCATATCTAGACAAAGTTGAGAATTTCAAAGAGTATTCCTCAACACTCATATTGCCTTGCTTGAGATTGATAAACTCCTCTACCTTAACCTCTCTCCTCTAACGGGGAAAGTACTTACCAAGAAAAGCTTCCTTAAAATCTTCCCACTCAATAGGACCCGATTCCACCGGTCTATTGTCCTTCCATTGAGTGTACCAAATTTGAAACACATCTCTCAATTGATAAGAAGCCAACTCCGCCTTATCCCTAGATGTAACTCCCATAGCACTCAATACCTTGTACACACCATCAAGGAATTCTTGGGGATCTTCATTCACCTTAGAGCCAAGAAAGATTAGAGGATTCAACCTCACGAAGTCTCTCAACCTAGAGGTCATAGTGATTTATCCAACATTCACCCTAGGCACCATATTCAAATTTACTTGAGTAGTTACGACTTGGGCTAAAGCAATCAAAGCCTCTTTAATCTCTTGATTAGTCAATTCCGGGGGAACCACCGAAACCTCATTACCTCCTTCCACATTAGGGGCATGACCACCTTGAGGAGGCACTTGAGAACCTTGAGCACCTTGGACACCTTGCCCATCTTGAAGAACTTGCTCAACTTGAGGAGGAGCTTCCTCATTCACTCTTCCCTCTTCCAGCCTTCTAGCGGCCATGCTTCTAGTATTCATCTCCTAGAAACACAAGGAAACATATTTAGAAGGATACTCATAACATTACTCTACTGCACGATATAGGAGTAGAAAAGAAGGGAAGCTCTATCGTCCTATAGCCTCTTGCCCATAGATGTGTCGCGACTCACTCCGATGGTCAAGACTCTACTAGACGCGACTTGATGAGACTTTTTGATTCCTAAGACTACTTTCACCAATCTATGCTCTGATACCAAGATTTGTCACAACCCGAGACCACACCCTAGAAGCTAGGGCACAAACCTCGGATCGCGACAGTGCGTACTCGACCTCTCGGAGGTCTTATACAAGCCATTCATATCATTCATCGCATATACATAATGAAAAGTAGTGCGGAATTAAAACTTTTCATAAAACAATATAATAGTCTTAAAACTCTTTCATATATAGTAATAGGAAATGCTAAGTCTCAATCTCATCATCTTAAGACATAAGAGTACTTCGGACACGGCCCATACGAAATAAGAAACATACTACTATATAGTCTATTACAATACTTCATAAACGAAACATGAAAGACATATATGCCCTCAAGTCAAGTGAGGACATACTTCAAACTCTTCTTGAACGATCTCCTAGTCCAAGTCTTCTTTCCAAAGCTCTTCACCTACCAACAACTATATAGATAGAAATAAAGCATGGAATTAGTACAACCACATGTACTAAGTATGGCATTATGCATAAAAATCATGAAAACGGACATTTATTGGAAATATGCATCTTTTGATTTAAATATCATAATATCATCATAAGAATAACATTTAGAAACTTAGAATCACATAAGAAAATATTTAGCCAATTTAATACATTTTTGAGATCACTTCACAGTAACCTCCCTTCATTGTACAGTGAATCCTTTCACTGTTACAGTGAAGCTTCTTTACTCATTTTAAGACACTCCCTAGCATGTAGTTCTCACTAAAGCTATCCTAAGATTCACTTAAGTCACACAAAGAGAGACCGCTCATACACCCTCTCTAGATGTGCCTAAACGATCCTTAAGATTACTCATAATGAGACACATACACACCTACAATACACCAACATACAAGACATACATAATATGACAATCTCCCCTACCAAGGCTATCAAAAGACTTACTTAAGTAATCATAGAAGAGAACACCCATACATCCTTTTCAAGGCTACCTAAATAATCCTTAAGACTTCCTAAGTTTAGATCATGTCAAACATAACAAGCAACTTCCCTAACTAGAGTCATTCTCAAGACTTCCATAGATAAGACATGAAGAGATCATCCTTTATGCCCTCTTCACACTTTAACTAAGGAATCCTAAGTCACTTTAGATTAGGTACTTAGTCATTTACATATTTTATATCATTAAGTCATGAGTTCATTAGTTCATTTAAGATACATACATCACATAAAGGACATTCAAATAATGGTCTTGGAGAATATCTAGGGACTCTTACTAACATCTTCAAAGCCTATTGTGCAATGTCTAGATAGCGTCCCATACCACCACCTAAACCTCATAGAACTTCTCTAATGTTAATATGTATCACATATGATGAGAATAGGCAATAACCGACATAAACCATGGTAGCAAAGCATGGAACCGGAGTGGTAACCTACTCCGATGGATGGTGTTCTACTTGCCAATGGTAGAACTTAGACACATCCCATGTAGGCACATGGTTAAGGAAATATGAAGGGTTTCTTTGTATTCTAGTCTCACTCTTTAACTAGAACTACTTCCCTTACCATACTCACTCGGTGCTAGCCTTCGTTTTCATAGATTAATTCACATTAAGGTTCATACAAATGGGTTCCATATCTAGTTCATAACCCAATTACATTTACCCTACCAAAGCAAGGTCCACTAGGGCTATCTCACTATGGCTAGAAGAAGCTCATCATGACTTTCCTAAGGATTGATATGATGCCGTTCCAGCCAATCAACCTTAAGTCCATCATTCATTACATGAAGGATACCATTACGGCTTTCGACTTCAAGTTTCACAACCTTACCACTTTGTTCAAGGTTTCACATAAAGGACCCTCTTATCATCATTTAAGGTCTCACCTAACATTCTTTCATTCAAGACTAAGACTCTTTAAGTTCCTTAGTCAAGACATCACATATTCATATTCATACAAGTATCAAGTAAGGGAAATAAGTCTACCTAAACAAGACACAACATTACTTCCATTTAACACATATAACCAATCTTTCTTTAGACACTTAGGAATGACCCTTAACATTATTTAGTCAACCTATTCATTACCTTAACATCATTAATATAACTATTATAGACTCATATAGCCAAATTAGGAACAACCATATATCAACTCTAAGACTACACACTTAACACATAGTCATAGCGTAATATGATTACCTAGATAGGATCAATAGTCTAACACATACTTTTACATATAGGTAGATATGATCATACATCACCAAATCAACTACACAAATAGTCATATAACTTCAAGTAGTGCCGACAAGTCCATGATCATCAATATACTTAAAATAACACCGACAAGGCCACATCAATTCACATAACACCGCCACCATAAGTGAACCAGACCAATCACAACATAATTGAAGTCTAAAATAACATTAAATAAGAAGAAGTAGGGAAGCATACCACCTCTTCATCCTCAACACTTCAATCCAATACCAAATCATCCAATTCAACCTCATAAGGCCCTTACCCATAGCCATGAACATCAATTCAATACATAAACTATAATAACCAGTGAAATCTAAATTAATTCAATATAGATTCAAAAATCTAATACCAATTAAACATCAATTGAATACAATTCTTATATCATTAGAAAGCCCATAAGAAACTGCACATGAATTCATAAACATTAGACTAATATCAAGTAACCCATAAATTAGTCAAAAACTAGGGTTCATCAATTACATGGGTTCATAGGTAGATTGAATTAAAATCATATAAATAACAACAACTCAATTACTATTCAATGATTAAAAACCTTTAATGCAAGAACCCATGGTAGAATCATGAAATTGGACAATTCATCTTTGAAAACTTTAGAAAACATCTTTGAAAATTGGGCTCCTTGATGAAACGAGTTTCAAGGATCAAAAGCCATACCTCAATGAAGCTAATTCTTCAATTTGATGAAGAATCTCCACTCAATTCGTCACACCAAGCTCTTCCTTGACTTTGGACTTCAATGGAGTCTTGGGAAATTTCTAAGGTATTTTGGGGTTTTGATTTTGAAGAATGAAAATCCCTAAGTGTTAATGACTTACAAACACATCTAAAATACCCAAAAGAATCTTAGGGAACCTCCAAAGTCAATTTTTGGAATCTTAGGGAATCTTAGGGAACCTCCAAAGGAAACACAGGCTAATCGACGGACAACCACCAACGGACCGTCCCTTGACCAACGGACCGTCCTGTTGGTCCGTGGTCTGGTACTGAGGCTGGTCCTTGGATTATATTCACCCACGACTAACTCCCAATCTATGATCCACCACTGATTGGGCGTCGACTGGCCCACGAGCCGTCGATTGCCAACCGTTGGTTGGGCTGTCTTGGGCAGTCTTGGACCAAGTTATGGGTCCTTTCTCAAGGACCCTTGGTTGGTCCTTGGGGATGTTTGCCCGGATTCTTCCAACCCAAACATGACCGTATACTAGTTTAGGACCTCTCACATGAATTTCACCCAAAACGAACACGTAAAACTCGACGAAACATGCCTAAACACATAAGGTCATTTCAAGGCACATCTTTCGAACGTCATGACATTCTTAAGTTTTTGACCCCCAAACTTCTCGAAACTTGACAAAATGACTTTATACATCATATTAACTCATTTAAGGACTTTAAAACGTTATGAATCACACATAAACACATAGAACCACATACGAGGCACATAGGTGACTTAGTCGTCGAACGTCTTTGTCGTCCCTTGACGTTTGACTTCCAATGCACCTAATACTTTAGATACTGCCTCAATACCACATAATAGACCATATTAGGACCTTATACCACCTTGACAATAATGTTAGGCTCTAGTTCACCTATGTTATTTTCGGGACCTTACACTATTGCCCGGATTTCCACCCCCTTGTTTATTCTTGGGGCACTCTCTCATGAAGTGACCCTCTTGACCACACTTGTAGCAACCTATCTGGCCATCATGACAATTTCATCGGTGGTGTATACCACACTTGGTACATGCATGAGCCCTATTTTCTCCTTGCGCCACACTACCTTGAGATTGAGCTGGTCTAGCCTTGAAGTGCTGCAAATTGTGGCCGCTATGCTCACCTCGGTTTCTGGGTGCAGATGCTCTAGCAGATGAT
The DNA here is from genome assembly GCA_022817965.1 of Solanum lycopersicoides. Classification (NCBI taxonomy): domain Eukaryota; kingdom Viridiplantae; phylum Streptophyta; class Magnoliopsida; order Solanales; family Solanaceae; genus Solanum; species Solanum lycopersicoides. Next base: position 87,084,054 of record CM040629.1, on the reverse strand, counting down.
GGTGCATACCCCTTTGGTTTCTGGAATTGTGGTCAACTTGAACTATCTTTTCGTTGGCCAGACTCACTTCTAGTCTTTGCTTTCTTATTTCGGTACTCCTCTCTGTCCTTCAACTTCTCCTCCTCAACTTGTTGTACTTATATCATCAGCCTAGATATGTCCATGTCACCTATCAACATGGTAGCCCTACCTTCCTTACTTGAAGTACGACCCAATCCGGCAACAAACAAACTCATTCTGCTCCTCATGTCCTTCACCATCTCTAGTTCATAGCGAGATAGTTGGGTGAACTTAAACCCATACTCATGAACAATCATGGAGTCCTGTTTCAAATTAAGGAACTTTCGTACCCTCACTTCCTTCAGTTCGCGAGGAAAGAACCTTCTCAAGAAGGCTTCTTCAAAATAAGCAGCCAATTCAACCCTATCCACATCAACCACATGCAATACCTCAAACACTTTCTTCAACTCTTCCACGAAGTTTTCCAGATCTTCAGTAGTGATTGATCCGGTGAAACTAGGAGGATTCATCCTTAGAAACTCACGAACTCTTGAGGTATCAGCCCCTTCTTGTCGAGCTTCTCTCAGCTGCTCGACTTGGTTGGTTAATACTTGATTTAGAATCCGGATAGCTTCCTGGAACTCAGCATTGGTAACTTTTCTTTGGGGTTGCACACCTGGTGCATTTGGGACCTCTTGTTCCTTCATATTTCTTCGGGTTGGTTGACCTCTGACTGCTCTTCTTGGAGACGTCATGATCTGAAAATACGCATAAGCATGAATTAGAGAGAGACTTTTGGAGATAAACTCTTCACACTAAAATAATATTAAAGAAGGGAAATATTTCTGAATGTTGTAACCTCTTAAGCATAAATGTGGCGCGCTTCACACCGATGACCAAGACTCTACAGACACGTCTTCATAGACTCCCCAGGAATCTTGAACCTTGTTCTCTAATATCAAGTTTGTCACGCCCCGAGCCTGCACCCTGGACGTGGCCAGCACTGGAGACCATTGTTGGCTCCCAAGCGAACCCTTGGCATGAACTACTTAACTCAGCGGAAGACTAAACTCAACTTACTTATGAAATAAAGCATGTTCAAAACCAACACTTCATATAATATCTGGACAAAATGGCACTTAAGTCTCAACAAGTAAAACGACTTGAAACTGAATCACTAACTGTCTACGAAGCCTCTAAACTGACTAAAGAAGGATGTTAGGACAGACCCCACAACATCCTACAACTAAAATACTATGCAGATGAAATAGATGTCCTCCGGAATGCAATGAGGCTCATCACTGACTCTGGATATCAATATGGATCAACGGAGCGCTGCGTGCTGATCCTAGTTACCTGCGTCTGCATCATAAAATGATGCAGGAAAACTGGCATCAGCATATTGAATATACGAGTATGCGAGCTGGAATGCTAAGTACAACTATAAAGCTTGAAATGGAGTAAGGATAAACTTACCTTGGCTCTGCTCAACTCAAAAGATAACAACTCAATATAAAGCAATAATAATATATGCAATATATATATGTAAAACTGACAAGACAGTGTAACTCTTAGTTCATTAAAGATATAACAGTAATAAACTCGGCTTTACTTATATATGAAAGTAATATAGTTTTTTGTGGGAGTTTCTCTAACCGACAACCATCACTATGAGACTGAGTGGTGATACAACGTCTAATCCACACTACCAGTACTGTCCTATACTTTACCGTCGCATAGAACATCCTCTACCTAGTGGATCCACTGGCTAACCTGACGTGATCATCTAAAAAGTATGACACGTTAATACATATGATGACTGCATGGTTTACATGGGGACTTGAGTTATCTGAACTCTCATTTCCACATCGGTACTCAATACTACTCCCAAAACATACTTTAGCTGATAATTTTTAAATAAAACTTCCTTCCTTTGGGTTGATATAATTTACTGAACCCTTTTGCTTTAAAAAACTTCTTTTTGGAATCGATGTTCCCCTTTTTAGTTCAAAACTCCTTTGGAAATAATAGTTTCCTTAAATGTGAAGCATTTATCAACTTTTTGGGAATACTTAGTCCCCCATTTTTAAACTTTAGAGAAATGAACTTGTACTCTTTCTCTTTACTTAACTTGAAACTTTAACTCTTAGGGAATACTTAGTTCCCTTATACCTTTTTGAGAAATGAACTCAAATCTTTTCCTTAACTCGAACTTGAGCCTTAACACGAATTAAAAATGTTTAAGTAAGATTCTAAGAACTTTGAAAACTTTACTTTACTCACTTCATAGCTTTAGACTTGGCTTCTTACTTTCTTGACTTTGATCCTAATTTCCCTTGAATTTGGATTATGGATTTAAGGATCATGATCTCATGTTTATGGATGATTTCATGATGTTTAGATGTACTTTAGATGAAGGGTACATCACTTAGGAACTAGTACAAAAAGATAGGGAAAGAACAGAGTCTCTAGAGGGTCGGGACGCTCTGAAAGGCGCGGGGCGCCAGGGCCTGTCGGATAGACCCTGGTCTGGGGAGCTCTGGCTGGCGCGCCGCGCCTTAGACAGAGCCTTCCTTGAGGCGCTCTAGCAGGCGCGGCGCCCCAAGAGGTGTCCGACGCGATTTTCGACTTTGCTTTTCCGATTTTCACTTCTAACTCTTCTAAACTTCCATGGATCCCACCCCAAACACTAGGATCACCAAATACTTCATTACCCAACAGATTAGACCCAAAAACAATCCGGAAATATGGATTAAAACTACAAGATATGAACTACGATTCAATCAACAGGATGCCACAATATTTCGGCAAGAATTTCCATATTTATTATTCACAAACTCAAACCTTGCTGAATATAAACAATTTGGGTGTGGGTGAAAGGAACCATCACCGAATGATCTCACATACCTGATAGGGATCACCCCCGACAAAATCCTCGCAACGAATTCTTGGCGTTCTTGCGTCTTCTCCTTCTTTCTCCTCTTTTCTCCTTTTTTTTCAAAGCCCTAACTTATTTTCGAAATGTGCAAACTGATTGGGATCATCTTAGACCCCAACTTAATACTCCAAAAACGAATTAATAATTAATTTAGGAAAAGACCAACACGCCCTTAACAAATCCGGATTGGAAATTCCTCTGCTCAACATCCCAACTTCCGAAGGGCATATCTCCCTTATACGAACTCATAATTTAGCAAACTTGGCCTCGTTGGAAAGATCTTCCGACGATATTTCCATCCATATAAATAACTGATCCAAACTTCTCTTGATCTGGAAATTATGGCCATTTGAAAATGACAAAAACTCACTTTTAAATCTGGAAATTTTCCAGATTTCCTTATTTCCAAATTTGATTATTCTTATTTTTTTTCTTACCTTAACCTTAGTTAATTATAGATACGAGATGTTGCAATAACATTATATGAGTATAGTTTACATAATTACACTCTATAGTTATAATTTAGTTTGTTATGTAGCTTTTAATTTGTATAAAACACTTTTTAGAAAAATTTGTACTATATTTTACTTTCCATTAAATAGTAACAGTAACCCTAAATACGGTAACAAACATTTACACAATCCCATGATTTAAGCTAAACATTCAAAATCAAATATTTTTTCTCAAAAAGAATTCTATAGCGACAGAAAGACCACACAAACTTGTTTCCGGGAAACTAAACTCTTTAATGTGTATAAAGTTTATATACAAATGTAAATAAATTGAATATAAATTGTTTAATTTGTACCAAATTGTAAAGTAATTATTATATACATATACAAGTAATTGTATATGTATAATTAAAAATATAAATATAGTTTATGTACATACACAAATCCCTCAAGCAATTTGTATATAATAACGTTAAACACAAAAAAATTGTGATTTAAAACAAATTATTATACAAATAGTTGTACCAGATTTTTTAAGGTAATTACTTATATAGATATATAACTAGTTGAATATATAAAAAAAATTGTATATGTATAAACAAAGTTTATATACGAATGTACATAAAATGAATATAAAAGTATACAAAAAATTGTATATGTATAAACAAAGTTTATATACGAATGTACATAAAATGAGTATAAAAGTATACAAAAAATTGTATATGTATAAACAAAGTTATATACGAATATAAATAAAATGATTATAAATTTTTTGATTTGTATCATATTGTAAAATAATTATTATAAACATATACAAATAATTGTATATGTATAAATAATAATATGTATATAGTATACAAAAAAATTGAGATTTAAAACAAATTATTATACATATAATTGTATCAATTTTTTCAAAGTAATTACTTATACACATATATAACTAGTTGAATATACAAAAAACTTAAAATATGAATATAACAACACAAATACCTTGATCAGTTTTGTATATAATAATTCAATGTACAAACAACTATATACACAACATTCAAGCAGGTAATTCTTACAGATGGAAATGAAACTCCATTCTGATTTTGAAGAACTTGTAATCTGATGAGAAAGAGATTTTTTCTTTAAAAAGAATAATGAAAAACTAATAAGCATAATACATATAAAATTGTTGATGAAGAAAAAATAAAAATAAAAATAGATTCATGGGTTGATTTTGGCGGTTACCTGCAAAAATTGAGAGCAAGACGGGAGGGAAAACGTGAAATCTTTTGAAATTTGAAATTTAAAATAGAGTAGAGGAGTGATTTTCGGAGAAAGAGATGTAATGGGAATATGAGTGATAAAATTGATTTTGTATAAACTTATATACAAAATCATAAATAGTTGTTTTACTATTGGTATACAAATAGGTGACGGGTCCCATTAATTATGACAAAAAAATAAAATTATAATTAATGAGAGTAAATAAATTAAAATATACCCTTATTAATTAATTACTTAGTATAGTTTGTCATCCAACATAATTTTCCCTATAGAAAAACTAAAGGGGAAAAATTTTCCATCAACATTTTATTGAATTGAAGACAAGTTATTACAAATACAAGAGCGGGCGACGCATTGTGTGAACCAACATGCGGACCGTGTGAATCAAATATTATTTAGGTCGGATTTTTTTTCCCGTAGTAACTTGGAATTTTTCAACTTAGTCCAGATTTGAACAAAATTGGAGTCATTAAAGTCTAGGGAAATCTGTTCACAGTTGGGTGATCTAATTATGAATATGATCACATGAGTAGATAGGTAACACGTTAAGGAATTCGTACGACTTTACATAATTAAATTCGGGTGAGTAGAACTCCCGAAACTAATCTTGGCATGAACGAGTAGTTTATGAGTATGTTGAAGATGTGTTATAAAATGGGGTTTTGAAATTCTTAAAATTGTTCACTGTTTCCGTGCAAGCCACTAAGGCAGAATTTCTGCTGCCAGGGCGGGGCCGCTACAGCGGGGTCAGGACCACTGTTGCAGGACATACGCGACTTAAAGTCAGAAATAAACCCAAAGACGTTTTATTCTACAATTTTTGAACTTGAGAGCCAAGGAACGAACGCATGTCTTTTCTTGACAGTTTTTCACCATTCTTGAGGCTAAAAGGTAAGATTTTCAATCTCCGAATTCATTTTTTGATCTGTAGAACATAATCTAATGGGTAGTTATCGATGAGGGGGTGATAGCATCCATGTAAGCCTACTTGTACTAAAGTTGACGGGCTTCAACGAAAAAATCAAGAATATGTTTATCACGAAAGAGAGTTCAAATTCAAGCCCAAATGGAAGAAGATTGAGCCACACAAAGCCCAACAAAGGAGCCCAAAAAGCTGAATAGTTAAAGTCAAAGTTTAGTCAAAGTCTCCTAGTTTCATAAAACTTTATTTTAAGGCTTTCCTAGTTTAAAAGGTTTTCTAGTTTAAAGTTTTCCTATTTTTCTAGTTTAAAGTTCCTAGTTTAAAAAGTTCCTTAGAAGTTTTCCTAGTTTAAAGTTTCCATAAAAATAGGATTTCAATCCTATTTATTTGGGATAGGTTTTCCCTATATGTAGGGGTTGATTTTATTATTTTAAAACAGACATGATCAATATTATTTGAGAGTTTTCTCTTCTTTACACATATGTGTGTGGTGACTATGAATTTATCTTACAACTTTATAAGAACGATTCTTTAAGAGGTAAGATTAATTCTTTATTTGATATCTTTGATTTCTATTCGTAAATTAAGGAAGGTGATTAGTCTTATACTAACTGTTGTCTCTAGTTTCTTCATAATAGGGGCAAGATCACTTTTGATCTAAGTTCTTGAATTGACTCCATTAGTATCACCATTAGTCTTAATCCATTAATTTTGAATACTAAGATCAATTAGGGTTCTGAGCACTTTATCTTGAAATTGGGGATTTTATTCCTGAATTTCACATATCTTTCAATTTCAAACTTTAATCTTTATAATTTCGCTTTCGCATTATTTTCTTGTTTGTTTTGATAACCCGATTCTTATCAAGTGGTATCAAAGCGGTTCTATCAGGGTTCCGTTCTTGATAATCTTGGGAGTTTCAAAACTGAAAGAAAAAAAATTGTCTTTTTATAGTTGTTTAAAAGTTAAGATACAAAGCAACAAAAAAAATTATTTTGAATTACTTAGAATTACGGTATTTCAAGAAACTCCAAATTTATTTTGATTCTTGATTTTCTACCTCAAAGAAGAAAATCAATAAGAGGGAAAATTGAAAAAAAAATTGTAATCCAAAGTGATCTTTTTTCTTGTTTCATCAATCCCAATTTATCTAAAATTGATAAATTCTTTTCTTTTTACATCTTACTTTTAAAAGGTTGTTACTAATAAGGTATATACATAAATTCTGAAGGATCCATCCAAAGGTAGTAATTTGAGTAAGAAAAGACAAGAAAGAGTGGGATCAATAAAGAAAAGAAAAAGCCAAATTTAGAGATATTTATTTCTTTGATAATGTTTGAGATGTTTGAAACAGTTAAGGAAATTGAATGTAGAACTCAAAACAACATTAATTGTGTTGATGTGTTGATCAAACGATTGAAGGAAAAGAATGTCACCATAGCTAATTTAAGGAGAGAAACTATCTTAAATACAAGGTGTGGGATAAATGGTAATATTTGCTCTATGATTATTGATAGTGAAAGTGGTACTAATGTGGTAAGTTCATACGTTGTGTAGAATTTGAAACTTACTTGCATTAAGCACCCTACTCTTTATACATGGCGATGGTTGAATGATTTTAATGAGCTTAAGGTGACTAAGCAATGCATGATTTCTTTCTCCATAGAAAGATATGCTGATAATGTTCTTTGTGATGTAATTCCAATGCAAGATTGTCACATCATGCTTGGAAGACCATGAAAATTTAATAGGAATGCAATTCATGACAGGAGAAAGAATAGAGTTTCTCTTAAGCTAAACAAAAGAAAATATACAATTGCACCTTTAACTCCGACCCAAGTTAATGAAGATCATAATCGCGTGAAAGAAGCAATGAAGAAATTTGTGAGAGAAAAGAGTGAGAGGAGAAAGGGATTTCATTCTGACATTTCAATAGAGGGATAAAAAAAGAGATTGTGTTGTGTGAAGAGAATGGGATGTCAAGTGAGAAAAAAACTGAGCATGAGATAAATGAAAAGAGGATGACCATGATAGAATAAAAGAAAAGGATGATAGTGAGGTCGAGAGAGAAAAACAACAGAGTTTAAGTGAGGTTATTTCTTGTTCTAACTCTATCATTTCTACTTCCTCTTCTAGTTGTTTTGAATCTCTTGTAGATACTCATATGAAAGTATGCATTGAAAAACCAAAGTCATTGGATTAACTTAATTCTAAAGTGATTGATACTACAAGTCCAATTGAGAAATTCTATGTTGATGAGAACGATAAAGGAAAAGAGAATTATTTTGGATTTGTCCAAGATAAGGCGCATAACAAAAAGTTCAACCATACAATTGTGGATCTAACACAAATGAGAAAGGAAAAAGCAGGTGATGTTATTCTTTTTCTACATAAGACCAAGTATGGTATGCATAATTGGTTTATTCAAATTCTTGGTATTCCTAAAACACCTAAAAAAAATTTGGAGGTAATGAACTACTCTCTTTATTCTTATGTTAGTGACTTCATTGATTTTGAGGATGATGATATTTTGATGTATAATAAGTCACTAACTTCAATCAACAAGTTCAACAAAAGTAATTCGAGCTCTTTTAAAGATGAGCAAGACATAGTTGATTTTGGATTTCCACTTGTTGAAAAAAGGAGTGATGTTTGTGTGAAGAAGATTGTGAATGAGGTAGTTGATTCTTCTATTGTTATAGTGTTGAATCGAGGTTTGTGTGATAATTTATTTGAACACGAAATTTTCTATGTGATGAAATATAATTATTCAAGTGTTGGTTATTACGAGTTGAAAAGGGTGTTGGCTAATAGTGATGATGAGGTACATGATTATGAGCACTTCAACACTTATTTGAATACAATGTATATTAAAGAATAGGTGACTAGTATTTATGTGAAAAAATCTTTGGGAGGTATAATTGAAAATGCTTGACTATATCATAAAAGTGTTCGATTTGATAGGAATATTATATTTTCTTTGTCATGACCATTGGAGAACTTTATTGATAGAGCTAAATTGAAGATGCATGTATCATTCGCAATGGCTTCTAGACAAGGAGTTCGTTGTGTTTATATAAGTAGGAAAATTTTCTATTGGGATGATGATGTTCACATGCTTTATAAGGGTGTATTTATACATGCCAGGATTAATTGGGTTTAGTGGACACATGGTCACTCTCTTTTTTTGTTCCTTCCATTGTTGTTTCGAGTAATGGATGTTGTTTCATGCATGTCGTCTTGATATTGAGAGATTTCAATTCGATAACGAATTGTTTTCAAGAAGAGGAGAATGATAGCATCCATGTCATCCTATTAGTACTAAAGTTGATGGGCTTCAATTAAAAAATCAACAATGTGTTTATCACAAAAGAGAGGTTCAAATTCAAGCCAAAATTGGAGAAGATTGGGTCACACAAAGCCCAATAAAGGAACCCAAAAAGCTGAATGGTTAAAGTCAAAGTTTCCTGGTTTAAAAAAACTTATTTTAAGGATTTCCTAGTTTAAAAGGTTTCCTAGTTTAAGGTTTTCCTGTTTTTCTAGTTTAAAGTTTCCTAGTTTAAAAGGTTTCCTAGTTTAAAATTTTCCTAGTTTAAAGTTTCCATAAAAGTAAGATTTCAATCCTATTTTATTTGTGATAGGTTTTCCCTATATATAGGGGTTGATTTTATTATTTTAAAACATACATGATTAATATTATTTGAGAGTTTTATCTTCTTTACACGTTTGTATGTGGTCACTACGTATTTATCTTACAACCTTATACGAACGATTCTTTAAGAGGTAAGATTAATTCTTAATTTGATATCTTTGAATTCTATTCGTAAATTAAAGAAGATGGTTAGTATTATACTAATTGTTGTCTCTAATTTCTTCGTAATAGGGGTCCATATCACTTTTGATCTAAGTTCTTGAATTGACTCCATTAGTATCACAATTAGTCTTAAACCGCTAATTTTGAATACTAAGATCAATTAGGGTTCTTAGCACTATATCTTGAAATTGGGGATTTTATTCCTTAATTTCACATATCTTTCTATTTCAAACTTCATTCTTTATAATTTTGCTTCTGCGTTATTTTTTTGTTTATTCTGATAACCTGATTCTTATCGGGGAGGTTTTGATATGGAATTTATAGTGGAAACATTCCTAATTTGGATACTTGGGATCAAGGGTTTGATCTAAAGTCGATAGAATTGCTAATAATTTGGGTAATTACTGATCGTTTATTGATTCTCTTGTTATAATTATTGTTTGTAGACCAAGAAAAAGCGGAACGAATCTGAAAGGGGAAGAATCAAGTTTCTTAGGTGATTCAAACTTTGTTCGAGGTAGGTGATAGTTGTGATTTCACGTTGTGTGATATATGTTTATTCTTGATTCATTATGATGCATGTATGTATGCGAATGTTGATTATTGATCAAACTAAATGTAAATGAGTATGAACAAATAAATACATGCCTTGAATCACTTATTTATTATATGATTATTGAAATATACTTGTGATTGTGACTATGGTTTGTTGAATGGATCGGGTGTTGCATTTCAACACACTAACTTGGATTGGTTACTACGTTTCGACATACTAATGGGACCGATTGCCACGTTCCAGCATAAATATTGGATTGGGTACCACGTTTTGGTATGCTAACAGTTTGAGTTTGGGTTCCATGAGAGGACTAATGACTTATTGTAAACGCATATTGTTGAGAATGTGATAATCGATATTGTACATATTTGATATTTTACTGTTTATAATGTTGTATTTACATATGTATGTTGCACTTAGTGAAATAGCCGTGTGATCCTACCAGTACACCGTGGTTGTGATACTGCACTTGCTTTTATTTTTGTTGAGTACGAGGCATATTTCGGCGACTATTAACGGACCTCTCTTAAAAGATCAGTGATCGCCAATTGAATTCAAGGGTGAGTCAGTTCTTCCGGGCTGCCTTGAGTTCTCTTGTTGTTTATGTCCACATTTTGGACTTAGACTAGTTCTTTAGATTTCTTATGTTTAGCTTTGGGTTGTATCTATTTTCCTTTATACTTTTGGTTCATTGTTAGATGTTTTGGTATATTGACTTCTGGTTCTAGGTTATTTCTTTTGCATTGCTTAGTTTCGTTGTTAGATCTTTTGGAATTTTATGGAAGCTTCAATTTTAGTTATTTAAACCTACTTTTGTAGCTTTAAGTTCTTTAGTTGGGTTGTAGTAATAATTCTCTGATCGGAGGATTAGTGTGGGTGTCACTCACGGCGGTCTGAGTCGTGAAAAAAATGATATCATAGCCTAGGTTCGTTGATCTCGATGTATCAAAATGAGTCTAGTAGAGTATTGCGGAATGGTACAGAGACGTCTGTACTTTTATTCGAAAAGCTATATGACTTTAGAAAATCTCTCTATTCTATCTTGTTTTCTTTCGTGCTATAACTTAATTCGAATTGGTTTCTGTCGATTCAAATTGGTATCTAACCTCCTTCACTCTTTTGTCCACATATGGTTAACACTAGATTCAAAGGCGTCAGGCCCGTAGCTCCCGTCAATGCTCCAGCTAAGAAATCTGCAGCGAGAGGTCGCGATCGAGGCAGGGGTGGAGGAAGAGCTAGGGGTAGAGGCCATGAAAGAGTTGAACCTACTAGGGATGAAGCTCCTTTTGATAATGCTCCTCGAAATGAGAACCTTCCTGCGCATCATGAAGAGATAGAGGAGAATGTTGATGTTGAGAATGATGAGGATGTGGGACAAGATAAAGAGGTATATACTGATACTACGAGTATTCCCCCCTTAGACCAAGTGCTAGCTCAATAGATTATGTCATTTTTGAAAGGATTGAGTGGTCCTTGAGTACTTCCCTCTGTTCAAGTAGCTTAGGCTGCCGCCCATCTCCCTGTTGCTAACACACTGCCCCCAAGACGGATGGAATTGGAGGTACTGATGCTTTCTTTCGTCTTTTGTTGGGTTCTGTTGTCAATATGGATGAAATATTGACTAATTGTTTTGAGCTAAAGTCTCCTGTAGTTTTTGGTTCTGAGAGTGAAGATGCTTATGAGTTTATTTTAGGTTGCTATTAGAGGCTTCATAAGATGGGATTGTCCATCAACATGGAGTTGAGTTTGTGACCTTGCAGCTTTAAGGTGAGGCCAAGCAGTGGTGGAGAGATTATATGGAGTACAAATCTTCAACTTTACCCCCATATTCTTGGACTCAGTTTCATGATCTGTTCTTAGAAAAATATGTGTCTCGCACTTTGAGAGATCGTAAGAAAGATGAGCTCATAACTTTGGAGCAAGGTGGTATGAATGTGACTGTTTATGAGGTCAATTTCCATATTTTGTCTAGATATGCTATGCATTTGGTGACTACTGAGGATGAGAGGATTCGTTTAATTGTTAGGGACTAAATTCTGAGTTACATGTATTGTCTGTTCATATGACCTTTGCATGAAAAAGTTTTAATGAAGTGACAGACATTGTGAAGAAAGTGGATGGGCTGAGGTGAGACGGTTAGGCTAAGGCATTGGCTAAGAAAATCAAGAATTTTGGTAACTTTCTCGGCTCCTATTCTAGAGGAACTGGTTGATCAACACTTGAAGCCCGACAAATTCAGTACGTTATGTTCGCTTCTATAGGTAATTACTCGGAAACTTCATCTCATATTTTGATTCAGAATAGCTAAGAAGTCGCACCTTTGACTAGCAGCAAACCATCTTTCGATCGTACTAGTTATAATTGTGGAGAACCCGGGCATATGAGGAGAGATTGTCCCCAACCACGCAAAATGGATTCCGCGCAGTAACTGTCTAGAGTAGTGGTACCTGCAGGAAATTGTAATAATTGTCGAGGTCGTCCACAAGGTGGGCGAGGAGGAAATCAGCGAGGCCAAGGAGGTAGGGGAAATGGTAATGTAGGGAGAGGTATGATGCATCCAGGCAGAAAATTCGCTCGTCATCATGATAGAGCTCAATGTTATGCCTTTCTGGGAAAGTTCGAGACAGAGGCGTCTGATGCGGTGATCATAGGTACTATTCTTGTTGTGATCGGATGAGTAATGTATTATTGATCCGGGTTCTACGTATTCTTATGTATCCGTGCGATTTGCCTTAGAGTTTGATATGATTTGTGATATAATTGATATCCCTATTTATGTTTCTACCCTAGTTGGAGAGTCGGTCATAGTTAGAGAGTCGGTATAATGTGATACAATTTTATATGATTTCATTTAAAATGTGTGATTGTTTCAATCTTTAATTTTGTACATACATAAAATTAAAATATATTTTTCTCACTTATAACTTAGCTAAGTAAGAAAATACATTTTCCTTATTCTATGACCATATTTGGTGGAAACTATTTACTCAAAATTTAAGCCACACTAAATTATTCTCCTGTAAAAAAGTTTGACTCGTAAAGGTTGGTCAAGATAAGACCATATCCATAAACTACAAATATTTTAAGATCATAACATCAAACTTGATATGTAATACACCCTTATTTAGTTTCAGTCAAAAATAAATACTAGAAACAACTAGGAATTCTCCATGTCAAAATATTCAAATATTTATAGAATCTAAATTTTTTCTATAAAATGGAGTCTATCCTAGGCAAGGAAACAAACAACAAAGCTTTTTTGATACACATCCACACAAACATAATTATTCTCCTCTTCTTCCCCATTAGCAATGCCAAAAAGAAAAGGAAAATATTATATATTGAAAATGATACTAAAAAGAGAGTCACATAAAAGAATAGACAAGAAGTAGCCTTTAAAAAGGCTCAAGAAATCAGTACTCTCTGTGATTGTGAAGTACCCAACGTCAGATATAGTGAGTACCAAATAGAACCTATGATATATCAAAATTATCAAGATGCAGTAGAAACTTTTAGAAAGTTTCGGACGCTTTCACCATCTGTTCAATCAAAATACATGTTGAAGACATAAGAGTTTACCAAGAAAATTATAGAAAAAAAGAAGGAACAATTATATAAATTACAAAAGAAAAACGATATCAGAGAAATGACAAATATGATGCATGAAGTGGTAAATGGAAAAAAGATTTTCATTGACATGAAAACTAATGATCTTAATGATCTAATGTATGTCACGAAACAAAATTTAAAAATGTTTCGCGAACTGAAAATTAAAGATGATGAAGAGGGTTCTACTTTGAATGTCTCTGAACCAATTTATAGTGATGCTCCAATATCGATAGTTCCTTTGATTCTCCATCGATAGCTTCTAGTGGAACCAACTTCGAGGGTCCAAGATCGCCTTTATAGGTCTCTGAAGTGGCTCACATAATAGAGTATATGGTGGATTCACTAACAATTCCTTCATCTCCTTCTGCTGAAATGCTTTAAGAATTATTTTATCCAGTGACTTCTTTGAAGACTCCTCCTCAAATGGTTCCTTTTGTGGACCCCTCATGGATTCCTCCTTATTCATCTTTTCTACACAATTATTTCCTTCATTGGTTCCGCAAATGTATTCTTCTACACCTCAACAAATGGATCTTAAAAGGGCCCCTATAATGGCTTCTTCAATACCTTCAATAGCAACGATTTTTTCAATGCCTTAACTAATAATGGAATCTCCAATTGCACAAATGGACTCTTCAATGAACATCTTCACTATGGATACATCAATGTCGATGAATAACAATCAAAACTATTCTGTTGGATTCCCACAAAGGTCGGGATCATCAGATTCAATCGACTGGGATGATGATAGTATTATGTCTTTTTTTGATGATTCGTATCTCAACAACATTAATATTCAAGATTCAAACCATAAAAATAACATCTAAGGATCTTATACAAAATATCTGTCTGTTTTAATTAGTAGAGATTTGTATGTCTATGTTGTCCTTGGATAGTCTATGTCTTTTACTATTTAATATGCATAAGTTGTCTAATAGGATTCTTCATGTATCTTTACTTTTTGTCCTTATTTTAAATGTTTTTCTGTTATGTTTCATTCTTTATTAATTTGTTATTTCATTCACTTATAATATGTATACAATTAATTTTTATTTGAATATTTGCTTGAGATTATTATATTTGTTTGTGTCTTGATTACTTTTATTGTTAATATTGTAGTTATTAAAAATATTTCTATTGCCAGTCTGATTTTTTAAATATGACACCGTACAAGTTTAAAAATCTAAAAAAATCAATGTAAACTAATTACTTTATCTACAATTAAAATTAATTAAAGCAATAAAGAAGATTATCGAAAACATCACTTATTTATTTCTTTATTTAATAAGGTTATATTACAAGATTAATAAATGTTCTAGCTTTATTAAGTTAAGAAATTTGATGTTTTGATTTAAGTTAACTATCTAAAATTATTTTTTCTCTCCCAAAAACATAAATTTGTCTTAATATATTTTTATCCTGCTTTCATTTTTTTTTGTCATTTTCCTTTGAAAAATTGAGAATTTCATTCTATGTAGAAGGTGTAAGTAAAATAATGATAGTATTTTATTTCAAAAGAATTTATATTCTTAAGATAAAATACTTAAAAGTGTAATTGAGAAGTTTTGCTTTTCTTGGGCAAATGACAACTTCGCCAGCAGTTTCTTGAAAACCATTTGACACTTGTCAAATGGAAAGCTTACATTTTGGCCTATAAATAGGCATTATCTTTCACTTTGCAAGATATCGCATATCTTTATTTTGTTGTTTCTTCCTCTCTCTCGTTCTATCCTTTATTCTCTTTGGCTTTCTAGTTTAATTACTTTATCATATTGTTAGTTATTTATTTTATTTTCTAAATTACTTGCTGATGTTATTAACTTGTTGATTCATGTTACCTCTATTTAAGATAGGGAAGTGCTTGTTTAATCCTATGAAAATATTTCACACCGTTGAAATAGTTTCTTAGGACAGTGCTTAGCACGACTCAAGTATTTATCAATTTATGCACTAATATTTATATATCTTCGTAGTAATTTTTATCTTATTTTCAGGATTACTTTTTAATAAATAATATAGTTATTTATTATTATTATTGTGAATTTTTTTAATATTTCCCCAACAATCTAAGAAACTACGACATATAATTCTACTCCTGAAATTATTTCTGATTCTACAAATGGTGGTACTAATCCGTCTACCCAGCTTCAGTAATATTACCTTATGTCAAACCTTTTTTGGATGTGTCAAATATTGAAATTTTTGCTAATGCAATATGTGTTGAAGCTAAAATTAATAAAAAGTCATGTTTTTTAAGTAAATAGAGAAAATAAATTATTTTCATTGATTCACACTGACTTGGGAGATTTGAAACAAACTATGACTAGAGGAGGTAAAAGATATTACGTGATTTTTATTGATGATTTTTCAGATTTACTAAATTGTATTTGCTTAGAAATAAAGATGATGCATTTATTGCTTATAAGTCTGAGGTTGAAAATCAACTTGGTAGGAAAATCAAGAGAATTAGATCTGATAGAGGTGGGGAATATATATCTTTAACTGTTTTATGTGAAAAAGAATGAATTATTCATGAAGTAATTCCACCATATTCACCTGAGTCTAATGGATAGCTGAAAGAAAAAATAGAACTTTGAAAGAAATGATGAATTCCATGTTAATTAGTTCTAATGTTCCTGGCAATTTATGGGGTGAAGCTATATTATCTGCATGTCACTTACAAAATAGAATTCCTCATAAAAGAACTGGTAAAACCCCTTATGAATTGTGGAAAGGTTATAAACATAACTTGAAATATTTAAAAGTGTGGGGGGGGGGGTCTTGCTAAAGTTCTTTGCCTGAACCTAAAAAGAGGAAAATAGGTTCTAAAAATGTTGATTTTATGCTTATTAAATATGTTGAACATAGTGTTGCATATAGCTTTCTTGTGTTAAAAAGTGATGTGCTTGATTGCAATAATATTATTGAGACAAAGAATGCTGAATTTTTTGAACATATTTTTCCACTGTGTGATAAAACTTCTCATGCACCTGTTGAAAGAAATAATGATAATTCATCTGAATTGAGGAACTGCAAAGGAGCAAAAGGTTAAGAAAAGAATAATTTTCTTATGGAAATGATTTTTGAACTTTTCTTATTAATAATGAACCATTAAATATTTTGAAGTTATATCTGCTTCTGATGCTAAATTTTGGGAAGAGGCAATAAAATGGAAATTGATTCAATTATGAAAAAACAAAATATGGATTTCGACTGATTTACCTCCTAGTGCAAAACCTAATGGTTGTAAGTAAATTTTCAAAAAGAAACTTAATCCTGATGGATCTATAGATAAATATAAAGCTCGGTTAGTAGCAAAAGGATTTTCTCAAAAACAAAATATTGATTACTTTGATACATTTGCAACAGTGATGAGAATTTCTTCTATTCGAATTTTAATTGTCTTAGCATCAATTCACAAACTTTTTATTCACCAAATGAATGTAAAAACAATTTTTGTAAGTGGTGATTTAGAAGAAGAAATTTATATAGTTCAACTTGAGGGATGTATTACTCCTGGATAAGAAAATAAAGTTTGTAAATAAATCAAATCTTTTTACAGCCTAAAACAAGCTCGTAAACAGTGACATGAAAAGTTAGATCAAGTCTTATTGAAAGATAATTTTATCTTTGTTGAAGTGGATAAATGTGTTTATACCAAAATTGTAGACAGTGATTATGTGATTATATGTTTATATGGTTATGACATTATATTTGGTACAAGTTTAAATATTGTGAATAGTACTAAATTATTTTTGTCTACTAATTTTGATATGAAAGATATGGGTGAAGTAAATATGATTTTGAGAGTAAAGGTAATAAGGAGTGAAGATGGTATAATGTTATCACAAGAACATAATGTGGAAAGACATTTAAAAGGTTTGAATGTTTTGAAGTGACACCTGTAGCCACTCCTTATGATGCTAACTCTAAATTGAAAAAGAATTATGGTGACCAAGTTGCCTAGTCTAAATATGCTCAAATTATTGGAAGTCTATTGCATTTGATGAATTTTACTAGGCCTGATATTGCCTATGTTGTTTGTAGGTTGAGTAGATATACTCATAATCCCAATAATAAGCATTGATTTGCGTTGAATAGATTGATGAAATATTTAAAAGGAACCATGAATTATGGTATCATGTATAGTGAATTTTCCTTCTACTTTAGAAGGGTATTGTGATTCAACCTGGATCTCTGATTCAGATGAGACAAAATCCACTAGTGGATATGTGTTCACCTTAGGAGGTGATGCAGTATCTTGGAAATCAGCTAAGAAAGCGATCATTGCTAGATCACCTTTCTTGGTCCCTGAAGTGGCTCACATAATAGAGGATACAGTGGCTCCACTAACAATTCATTCATCTCCTTCTGTTGAAATGCTCCAAGAATTATTTTATCCAGTGACTTCTTTGAAGACTCCTCCTCAAATGGTTCCTTTTGTGGACCCCTCGTGAATTCCTCCTTATTCATCATTTTCTATACAATTATTTCCTTCATTGATTCCGCAAATGTATTCTTCTACACCTCAACAAATGGATCTTAGAAGGGCCCCTATAATGGCTTCTCCACTTCAACAAATGGATCTTAGAAGGACCCCTATAATGGCTTCTCCAGTACCTTCAATAGCAACGATTTTTTCAGTGCCTTCACTAATAATGGAATCTCCAATTGCACAAATGGACTCTTCTATAAAGGTCGGGATCTTCAAATTCAATCGACTGGGATGATGATAGTATTATGTCTTTTTTTGATGATTCGTATCTCAACAACATTAATGTTCAAGATTCAAACCATAAAAATAACATCTAAGGATCTTGGACAAAATATCTTTCTGTTTTAATTAGTAGAGATTTGTATGTCTATGTTATCCCATAGATAGTCTATATCTTTTACTATTTTATATGCGTAAGTTGTCTCATAGGATTCTTCATATATCTTTACTTTTTGTCCTTATTTTAAGTGTTTTTCTGTTATGTTTCATTCTTTTTTGGGAAAAGGGTCTGATATACCCCTCAACTTTGTCATTTAGAGCTGATATACCCCTTGTTATGAAAGTGACTCATATATACCCCTACTTATAAGCAAATGGCTCACATATACCCTTTTTCTCTAACGGAAAATGAAAAAATAATAATATTAATCTAATTTTTTATTATTTTTTTCTAAAAAATATAATCCCATATGAGTAGATTTAATCCTCGTCAAACATACTTTTTTTTGACTTTTTTTATTTTAATGACTAATTTAGAATTATTATTTTAATGATCAAATTTATTAAAGTTTCACTAATATTCTTGTAAAACTTATTGTAGATGACCAATTTTTTTTCTTCGAATACAAAAATTAAATTACAATATAGACATAAGAAATAATTTTAAATATTTTTTCTTTACACTAAGGAATGAAAGAAAAAAAATAAGAATAAGAAACTCAAATAATTATAATAAAAGAAGTCAAAAAATAATTTATGTATGAAAAAAATTGAAATATACCTTAAACTTTGATAAAAGAATCATATATACCCCTAAATAATTTTTAAAAAAAATTTAAAAGTAAAAAATATAAATTTAAAACTAATTTTTTTTCACTTTCGTTAAATGAAGGGTATATGTGAGCTCATTTTGTAACAACAGGGGTATATGTGAGCCGTTTGTATAACGGTAAGGGTATATATGAGCTACTTTCATAACGAGGGGTATATCAGCTCCAAATAACAAAGTTGAGGGGTATATCAGACCCTTTTCCCTTCTTTTTTTATTTGTTATTTCATTCTCTTATAATATATATGCAATTAATTTTTCTTTGAATATTTGCTTGAGATTATTATATTTGTCGTTTGTGTCTTGATTACTTTTATTGTTAATATTGTAGTTATTAAAAATATTTCAATTGCCAGCCTGATTTTAAATATGACACCGTGCACATTTAAAAATCTAAAGAAATCAATGTAAACTAATTACTCTATCTACAATTAAAATTAATTAAAGCAATAAGGAAGATTATCGAAAATATCACTTATTTATTCGTTTATTTAAAAAATAAGGTTATACTACAAGATTAATTATTGTTCTAGCTTTATTAAGTTAAGAAATTTGATATTTTAATTTAAGTTAACTGTTTAAAATTATTTTTTCTCTCCCAAAAACATAAATTTGTCTTAATATATTTTTTATCATGCTTTCATTATTTTTTTTGTCATCCTCCTTTGAAAAATTGAGAATTTCATTCTATGTAGAAGGTGTAAGTAAAATAATGATAGTATTTATTTTAAAAGAATTTATATTCTTAAGATAAAATATTTAAAAGTGTAATTGGAAGTTTTGCTTTTCTTGGGCAAATGGCAACTTGGCCAGCAGTTTCTTGAAAACCATTTGACACTTGTCAAATGGAAAGCTTACATTTTGGCCTATAAATAGGCATTATCTTTCACTTTGCAACATATCACGTATCTTTGTTTAATTTGTTGTTTCTTCCTCTCTCTCATTTTATCCTTTACTCTCTTTGGCTTTCTAGTTTAATTACTTTATCATATTGTTGGTTATTTATTTTATTTTCTAAATCACTTACTGATGTTATTAACTTGTTGATTCCTGTTACATCTATTTAAGATAGGGAAGTGCTTGTTTAATTCTGTGAAAATATTTCACATCATTAAAATAGTTTTTTAGGACAATGTCTAGCACGACTCAAGTATTTATCAATTTTATGTACTAATATTTATATATTTTCGTAGTAATTTTTATCTTATTTTCAGGAATACTTTTTAATAAATAATAAAGTTATTTATTATTATTATTGTGAAATTTTTAATATTTCCCCAACAGAAGGTTTGCTAGATAAAGTCGATCTATTATTTGTATCTTTATAGGCTTTTGTCGTTTACATAACATTGTTTTTTGTATTCACGCGCTGCACATATATTTTTAAATGTCATTATTTTAAATTAAAAATAATTTATAAAATTTATTATTCACTGATTAATTATTTGTTAAATAGTTATAATAATAAATTATAACTATCAAACAACACTATTTATTGAATTTATAGATGAAAAAAGAAGGATCAAAATATAAAATATACTATACTAAACTAATAGAGAACGTATAAAAACAATTATGTGACTGTTATATGATTATGTGCATTTCATTTAATAACATGGTATGAACACTTGGTGTTTATAAGTTTTAACTCTACTATGGGAGGCGTATTAAAAGAATCGATCTCTTAGTTAGGAAATTACCTTATATATAAAATTAAAATTATCTTGTAGTACCGTCTATGGCAAGATCCAAACGTGCTTCTAACTTAGACATCATGTGTTGTATTTTCGTGTTAAACTAGCTTATCATTTGTCTCACAAATATTGTAAAAAATTTCCTTACAAAAATAATAATATTTGAACCTCCTTTAATATTATTGGAAAAATTACAGAAATTCCACCTTTTAGTTTACTTATTACCATTATCTTCTATAAGTTTTACAAATCTCCAAAATCACTCATTTTAGCGCATCAGATTAGTGTATCTCGCGCATCAGATTAGTGTATCATGTATAAAATGTACATTAGATTAGTGTATCTTGTATAAAATTTAATGTATCTTACTTAACGATTAATGTATCTCGCGCATCAGATTAATGTATCAACACTTATATTATTGTATCCATTTGAGAGATTTCTGTAATTATAAACTTTTAAGGGATGTATTGTAATTTTGCCTTAAAAGTATGTGATTTATGTAATTTGCCTATTATTATTTGTGTGTTTACTCTAATCTAGATAGAGCGCAAAAATATATACAATTAAATGTTATTTCATTACCACTTCCTTGTACCTAAAAAAAGGATAAACTCCATTATTAGACATACATCACTACTATATATACTAATATTATCTTTATTTTCAAAAAATTACATACATTACCACTTTTGATATTTTATACCATATATTAATATATTATTTGAAGATACAATTAGATACCCACATCCCTTAAAACTAGGTTTGATTAATTATCTGCTTAATTAACTCTTTCACTCCAAATCAACCACTATCTCTTAATTCTTCCCTCCCATATTTATCATTCAATTATGTCTCCTCCTTTTTTATTCAAGAATTTCAACGTATAATTTCATTCCAACAATAGCTAATCTACTCTTTTCTTCTGAAGATATCATCACCATTGTCGATAAATTTTCCTAAACCCAAATATTATTTTATATTATTCATTTATAACGAGATCAAATCAAAGTAACTGCACAAAAAAACTTCCAATTCAGAGTGGATCTTAATTGTTTGTCTCCGGAAGAAATGGATCTTAGATTTGATTATGTTATATATGCCACAACGCAAAAGGATCAAAGGGAGTATTGTAGAGAGTTTTTGTCTGCTGGTGTTCTTCTAAGGCTTTCTTAATTTGGTTACTGTGTTGGTTACTGTGTTATGGATGTGGTAGTACCAATATTGCTTTGATATAGCCCTTGAAATATGTGTATCCAACAAGTAGTAATCTTAATTCAGATTCAAGTTGTTTTTTAGTAATGGTGAACATGTATATGTATTCACCATTAAATTTTAGATACATGTTTTTTAACAACACGATGATATTAATGATACGACGGATACTCTACAATCATGATTTGTCCTAAATTCATGTGTTTCAGCTACATTTCACATTTAGATACACATAATTAATGTATATGCTTATTATGTATTCGAGATACATATTTTTGGATATAACATATGAATTTAGATACACATAATTAGATGTATATGCTTACTGTGTATTCGAGATACATGTTTTTGGATATAACATATGCTTGATACCTGATACATCAAATGAATACTAGATACATATAAAAAATACATGAAATTAATATTAGATATATATAAATAGATACATAAAATTAATAGTAGATACGCATAACAAATACATGAAATTAATATTAGATATATATAAATAGATACATAAAATTAATACTAGATACGTATAAAAAATACATGAAATTAATGCTAGATAAATATATGATACATATACTTATATGATACTCATGTATCTAAGTGTTTAGTTTGTTGGATACATCATATATTGATAATAGATATATCAAATAAATGAATTTATTATTTTAAGAGTAATAATTTGAAATTAACCAAATTACATTACCAAGATATACATAAAATTAATTATCGATGTATTTTGAAAATCCTCAGTTACTCCTCTAATTAAGAAAATTAGTTACTCCAATTAATTTAATAAATCTTGTATCTCAATTTTAAAATTCGGCAGATACATGTATCTCATGGATTCTGAGTCATGTATCCTAAGTATGAAATATGGTAGAGGAAGTAATATGTGAAACTATTGTGAATCTTTTTAATTAAGACTTAAACTAGTGTGATTTATGTGGTTTAACAATTAATTTCAAAGTAAAATATGAAGAAAAAATTGTATGAATAATTAAAACTAAAAAAAAATATTTTTGAAATAGTAAATAAATAAAAGTAAACCGAGAGTATC
The DNA here is from genome assembly GCA_022817965.1 of Solanum lycopersicoides. NCBI lineage: Eukaryota > Viridiplantae > Streptophyta > Magnoliopsida > Solanales > Solanaceae > Solanum > Solanum lycopersicoides. The sequence continues at coordinate 87,060,976 of CM040629.1, read as the reverse complement.
TGTTGATTTAATATAAATTTTGTATTCTCAAACACAATAATACGCCTCAAATGCACGAAAAAAAAAGAGTGTAAATGACAACATTACCCTTAGATTGACCTAAGAACCTAAAGGAGACATTATAAATGAGAAAAGTTATTTATTGATTTGATGTGAATACGTATATCCCCGAACACAATAATTTGCGTCAAATGCGCGAAAAAGTTGTGTAAATGACAATATTACCCTCAGGTTGACCTAAAGAAAGAACATAAAGGAGACATTATAATTAGTACACATGGCTAGAAGTCAAATAACCTACACCACATAAGACCTTTTATTGACTCTCTATATTTATATTTTTATAATGGTAATTAGGAATTAAAAAATACCCAACATTAATACAAGTAATTAATATAACTTAAATAATTCCATATTGATCGGATCATGTTACCCAACAAGGCAATTATAGATGCTTAATACTTAACTAAGAGAGAAACGAACACCGACCAGCATAGAACAATTCAATTTATTTATTACAAACTAATTTATTGTTCTACTTAATGAAAATTTAGGGTTTTTTTTATCAAGCCGGAGGTTCAATTCAACTGTATAAAGTGAGAATACTATTAATTTTCTTATGTAGAGTTGGTTTAATTTACAAAAATCCAAGGCTTAAGTTAAATATTTTGATCTACGTGATTTTCATGAAAATCTTATTAAACTATTTTATAAAGATATTTTTTTTAATTTTGATCAGTTATATATAGTCATAAAAAATATATTAGATACTTACGTAAGTTATTTTTTAAATTTAAGTAGGCATTATTAAGTAAGGTATTGATGTCCAATTTCGAGCTCATTATTTGACACCCCTACACTAATAACTAGTGTATAATATATCGTTTAGTAGAGTGCATTAAAAAATAATATATGTATTATTGTCGTATATTATGAATATCTTGTTTGATATATTTTTTTTAGTTTATGTACAACTAATGCAAGCAATATTTAGATTGAGGTATGAATAATAACTAATACATGAAAATCTGTTATATGAAAATGTATGGGGTTTTAGTGTAGCATGGTCAAAGACATAATTGTCGCTCAAAAAATTTTTTTACATTCTTTCCACCATATTTCTAGAGGGTATTTTTACAAATAAAAATTTAGTTTAGAAATTATGCAAAGCATATTACTTTCAATACACCAAATCAAACAATGCATAAAATAATTGAAATTAGCTACAAAGTTTGTCGCTAATCGGTTGTTATTTAGCTCATAGCTAACGTAAATTTGTCCTAATTCATCGCTAAATAATAGTCGCAATGAATTTTATTGTTTAGCTACAAAATTAATTTGTCGCTAAATTATATAATGTCAGCATTATTAATATACTTTATTCAGTATTATTTTTATAAATCCTACCGAATGACGACTCAATAAATCTCATTTTTAATGTGTGTTTGTTGAGTAGCTCCTCAACATGAGAATTGCACATGCAGGCTATGTTCCCTTGTAGCTACTGGGAAAGAGCAAGTTGTGGTAATCACCCGTAATTTACTTAATCTATAAGGGCATTTTCAGCAACAGATATTTATAAAAACCCTTAGAGAGAGTGCTAATTTTCATTGTGCACATATTTCTTTCACACACATAATTAATTTGGATAATATATATGGAAGAAGCTATGAAAATGAAGAAGGTAGTTATAATGTTGGTGATACTATGTGCAACTCTCCAAATTGGTTCATCTCTAATTGATGGTAATTAATTAATCCTTAATATCCTTTTAATTATATATATGCATACTTTGTACATGTTTTTATTAATTCTATGCTGATAAGTAGTATATATCATGTATACTACTAGAAATAAAGGTTGTGTTTTATCGCGAATTCATGAAAAAATTATGCTACAGAATGTAATTTTCTCATTTATTTTTCGTCGAATTAGCTTACTGAGAAAATATATGATAGAAAACGGGAAGAAATCCTCACTGAAACAGCGAAAAAAATTCCTAGTTTTTCCGTATGGAAAATATTACCTATTATTTTTTCTTTTCATTTTCATAAGGCTAGCTAGGTCTTTTTCCTCTTTAATTTATTTTGAAAAGGATGTGGGAAAACTTTAAATTTAGATTTTTGCATTTTAAATGTTTAATGTCAAGCTCTTACTATTATAAAAAAATGTCATATGACATATTTAAAAGTATTTGGGAGTTGTGACAATAAATTAACTTGCTCCTTGTTAGAGTACCATTTTGGATGAGTTATTATTAGTTGTCAGCAAACTTTCGGCACCAAGTTCGCAAATGTCATTCAATGCTCCAACTCACAATTACTATAGTTTTTCGTTTAAAACGCGGGTTAGCTAATTAAAAATAATTGATAAATATTGATAATTAAAATTAATTTTATTGATAATTATGTATTTTTATTGCTATAGAAATGTTGAGATTGATTAACTAGTTAGTATTTTAAATATAAACTTGTTTATAAGCACTTTTTCTATAAAAATGACTGAAATGTCCTTGAATCTATTTACCAATAATATAAATTTGAAAGTATTTTCATATAAAAAAAAAAGGACAAATAATGAAAATATTATAAACACTTTATTTTTCTTACCAAGTGCATACACACAAGAGTGATGATGGAACCTCACTTTGGGGCGGAACTAGTAAGGATGTAGCGTTCAGCTGTATTCAACTTTTTCGTATGTTCATTTTTTTATATTGTGAACATTTTGATGAAAATTTTATTTCTGTCACTGCCTCACTCTGTGGTTTTCTAACTTATACTAGGATTATTACCAAATGGCAACTTTGAGCAAGGTCCAAAACCATCACAAATGAAGAACACAAAAGTAATAGACTCTCATGCTATACCTCATTGGGAACTCTCAGGTTATGTAGAGTACATAAAATCAGGACAAATGCAAGGTGACATGTTACTTCCAGTACCACAAGGGGATTATGCTGTTAGGTTAGGTGAAGGTGCATCACTCAAAACCAAAGTCATAAATGTCACAAAAGGAACATTTTACTCCCTATCTTTTGTATTTGCTAGAACTTGTGCTCAAGAAGAGAGACTTAATGTTTCAGTGTCACCTAATAGTGAACCAAAAGATTGGGGGATGTTGCCATTACAAACAATGTATAGTAGTGATGGATGGGATACTTATTCATGGGGTTTTTTGGCTGAGGCTAATGAGATTGATATTGTGTTGCATAATCCTATTGCTCATGAGAAGGATCCTGCTTGTGGACCACTTATTGATTTTGTTGCTCTCAAGGCTTTGAAAACAACACATAGACCAAAAGGTATAACTCCTCACATTCATCATATTGTTAATTTTATCTATGCGTCTTAATTTATGTGATATCATTCGAGTTTAAAGAATCAAAAAGATTTTTTCTTTAATCGTGATTTTTTCCATATACTTCATCCGTCCCATTTTATATAAGTTAATTTGATTCAGGTATGGAGTTTAAAAAGGAAAGAAAGACTTTTGAAACTTGTGGTCTAAAATAAATGGCATGTGTTTGTGTGGGTATAAATCATTTCATTAAAATAAAATAGATATTTTAAAGTTAAATTATTACGTAATTAATATAGAAATGTATTATTTCTTTTGGGACTAACTGAAGAGGAAAGTGAGTTAATCATATAAACTAAGATAGAGGGAGTACTACTTTTTAATATTTTGAATGTTACTTATGCTGACTTGTACTCCCAAATATGTGTTTTTTATTTCAAAAAACTTATATTTTGTATCTAAATTTATGATCAAAATTAGAAATTTAGACTCCCCAAAAGTACAAACATAAATTTGTTCCCACTTTCTAGTTGGGTTCAACTTGTTTTAGACACATGTATACTTTAAGTTGTTTTAAAACTTGTGATTCTAAATCTGTTATAACATTTATATCGGTTATAATCAAAAGCTTTTCACTAATTAAGGATATATCGAAAGTTTAAATTAAATTATTTTCAAATTTAGAAAGATACCACTCTTTATTTGTACGAAACCTAGATAGTACCATAATATGCACATGCACTTGTTATTTAATGTAGGTTATCTTTCAATACCTATTAAATGAAGTTGCCCATAATTACTACCTTTTAAATGATTAGATCGCGTAAATATTTTTTATACGTCAGTGTACAGAACTTAAACTCTAGTTACATAAATGTGTGCAGACAACATGTTGAAGAATGGAAACTTTGAAGAGGGACCATACATCTTCCCTAACACAACTTGGGGTGTTCTAATTCCTCCAAACATAGAAGATGATCATTGTCCATTGCCTGGATGGATAGTTGAATCTCTCAAGGCCGTAAAATACGTCGACGCCGATCACTTCACGGTTCCCGAGGGCAATCGAGCCATCGAGCTAGTCGCTGGTCGAGAAAGTGCAATAGCACAACAAGTGATCACTAAAGCTGGAAGGATTTATGATCTCATATTCTCAGTTGGTGATGCTAACAATGCTTGTGAAGGGTCTATGGTTGTTGAGGCATTTGCTGGCAATGTTGCATTACAATTTCAATATGTGTCTAAAGGCAAAGGTGGGTTCAAACGTGCTAAGCTTAGGTTTACAGCGATGTCTCAACGCACTAGGGTTAGGTTCTTGAGCTCATATTATCATATGAAGAGTGACAACTCTGGCTCCTTGTGTGGTCCTGTGGTCGATGATGTTAGGTTAGTCAGCGTTCGCAATCCACGTATCCCATAGGTCAATTAACTACGTTATGTGTGCCTCTTTGAAATCATGAGCTATATTATAGTGCAATTGTAGCTTTTACATGTTACACAAGCAAGAGATTTAAATTATTTGGTGTTTTAGTGTCACGTCTTACATGTACTTATCAAAATTTCAAGAAATCAAATGAAGTTATGTTAGTCTATTTATTCCACGAGATACCTGCCACCTCTCACCAGCACTTGACACCAAGCAATTCAACCCACTCTATTAACTAATTAATCTTGTGAAGTGGAATAAGGATAAGAAATGGAAAAACAGATAGGTGAAAGAATATCTGAGCATATATAACTCAACATTCTAATACCATTACATTAGAATTAGATAGTTTAACACTGATGATCTCTAAAGAATTTGAGCATCAAATCCAAAACTTTATGATAACTAGGTGTAGAGAAATTATATTCATGACAAACAGAATTCATCATTTTATAGTTAAAAGTCCTTGTGAAAAGATGTTGGGATTTATGCAGTTTTGATGATTGACAAAGAAAGAAGAAACACGTCAGTCAACATGGTCCTAAGGTGCACTGTTACGAGCTGTTGAATTCGAGAAAGCTTCTAAAATGAATAAAGACAAGAGTGCAGAAATAAAGGAATGGATAATGTTAACTTCGTGAGAAACCCCACGGAAATAAACATCTGATGAATTGAAGAGAAAGAATCAATGAGTTTGATTTGAAGAAGGAGTCTAAAGGGGCAAGTAGTTTTAATTGAAGAAGGAGTCTCACTTAAAGTAGAACTTTTAAAGTTACTGCTGAATTGAAGTGTTGGAGTTCGACTACAATACAAAAAAATCAATGAATGTAATTTGAAGAAGAAGTCCAAAGAAGATAGGAGTTTGAGTTAAAGAAGGAGTCTTACTTGAAGTAGAACTCTAAGTCAAGAGAGTTCAAGTCAATAAGGAGTTTGAAGTAAACAATAACTCTATGAAGAATTGTGCTTAAATAGAAGTGAAGTCGTTCAGAATACTGGTGCACTTACAGAGCAAAAAGAGTAATTGAGAAATTGAGCTACCAATAAACTGAAGGAAAACATAGAAGGAACACATCGGAGAACCTGATCCTTTACAGAGTTTATGTATTAGGAGTTTTTCTTTGTGAATGAGTCTTGATGTAATCTTAGTTCAGTGAGTTATAAACTGAATTAGGTTTGTTGTCTTCGAGTTGTGATAACTCAAAGAGTTGGGAACACATACCTTGGGAGGTTTGTGTTGAAGGTTAGGAATTAGAGTTAGTTCCTAGGATTACAAGAGTTGTAGTTCAAATCCATAACTTGAAGTTAAGGTAGGTTGCAAAGTTTGTAATCTAACTTTTGTGGAGGCTCGTAGTTGCTTTAGTGAAGTTGGAGTTAAATTCTGTAAGGGTACAGGTCGTGGTTTTTACATATTTTGAGTCGGGTGTTTCCACGTAAAAATATTGTGTTTTTACTTACTGTCCTTACTGCTTTGTTGGAACACGTTAGGTAACTTGTTTCACACTTAGGCTAAAAATATAAAATCAGTAAATTACTAGGTCGTGTAGAATATCAACTGGTATCAGAGCAGGTTGTCTTTTACAGGTTAACACCTAAGATAAAAGTCGAGATGAATTCTGCACCACCTATTGATCACAACGAAGGACAGTCAACTGTCAGACCCCCAATGTTCAATGGGTCTCACTTTGGCTGGTGGAAAGCACGGATGAAGGACTTTATTCAAGCGGAAGATTATGAATTATGGGATAGGATAACTATAGGACCCACTATTCCAATGAAGATTGTTGAATGAGTTAAAGTACCAAAGGTTAGGATTGACTTCACTACAAAAGATTTATCAGTTCTCAGGAAAAATGCTAAGACCAAAAACATTCTTGTTTGTGGTCTTGGACCGGATGAGTACAACATAATTTCAAACTGTACTACGGCTAAATAAATCTGGGATGCATTGGTTAATGCTCATGAAGGAACAAGTCAAGTGAGGAAATTCAGAGTAGCCATGCTATTCACTGAATACGGAACATTCAAAATGATGGAAGGTGAACCTCTGTTAGAAATGATTACTAGACTCACTAAGTTGATGAACGAGTTGTCATCACTGGGAAAAATCCTCACTACTGAAGAATAGGTTGACAAGGTGCTAAGGATCCTTCCTAAAAACAAATGGGATGTAAAAGTAACTGCCATAAGAGAAGTTAAAGACATCTCCATCATGACATTTGATGAACTTGTGGGAAATCTCAGAACTTATGAGATGAATATGGATGACTTAAAGAAGGAGGAAATGCTTAGCGAAAAAGCACTAGCCTTGAAAGTGTCTGATGGTGAAGATACTGAGTATGATAAGGACCAAATAGCACTTCTAGCAAAAGGCTTTAAGAAGTATCTCAGGAAGGAGAAGGAAAATGAAATGAAGGAAACCAATTAGAAGAAGTGCGTAAATGATAAATCTCAAAATGGATGCTACAAGTGTGGAAAAATGGATTATCATGTTAAGAATTGCCCGCAATGGAAAGCTAACTGGAGGAAAGAAAGAATGGAAAAGGAAAGGAATTCAAAGAAAAATGAGGAATATGCAATGGTAGCTGCTTGGGGTTCAGGAGATGGAGAATCTGATGATGAAATAAATGAAACAACATTCATGGCTCTGGGCGATTCAGACGCTGAAGATGATGAAAACTCTGAGGTTAGTATCACTGATCTTAAAGAAAAACTGCATTCATTTTCTAAAAATAGATTAATTGGATTGATGAATGGATTAATTGATGACCTTGAAAAATTAACATGTGAAAGAGATCAGTTGTTTAAAGCCTTTGCAGATCAAAAATTTGAGTACATGGATCTCAAAGATGACAAAATTGTAACTGATAAACAGAATAATTGTCTGAAGAAACATGTTGAAAAACTTGAGTCATCTAACCTATATCTAAAGTCTGAAATTTTAAAGATGACAGTTACTGAAAAAGGAAAAGAAAAATGAGTGAAATTGAAGAAAAGCTGGAAAAAGAGTTGAAAAAATGCAAAAATGACTATTTTTTTGAAAAAGAAAAGGTGAGAAAATTAAACATTGAAATCTCTAAAATTAAAGTAAAGCTTGAGAAGGCAAATAGATGGACTCACTCATCTAGAATTGTTAACAAATTGAGTGATAGGATGCTCAATGAGAAGGCTGGCATAGAATTTCATAAAGAAAATATTATCTCTGAAGATTTATGTTATATTTGTCGAAAAATTGGTCATCCAACTACTGAGTGTCCAGTTGCTAATGATTTTAGAAAAAGAAATACTAAGTTTGCAAATGGAAATAGATTTATGTCTCTTGGCAGAAACAGGTCCACTAACCAGTTGCTTAGATGGGCGAGAAGAAATTTGATTCACCCTTTTGATTATAAGAAAGGATCCAAGCTTGTCTGGGTTCCTAAGACTAACATCTAAGCTATTTTGCAGGTGAAGCAGAAAGGAAGCAAGTGATGCAATTCATAAATATTGCTTGCTTAAGAGATATCAATGAAGACAAAAAAAAAGTTACTTTCGCTCACTTCACAAAATGGGGAATGTGTCATTTAAAAAAAAAAGAAAAAAAAGAGGTAATGCATGTGTAAGGGGGAAGCAAAAAAAAATAATTAATCGTCCAAGCACAAGAGTCTCATTCTTTCAAATTGTTCTCTCTCACTTTGTCTTCTTGGATTATTTTTTTTGCTTAAAGTAAATAGTTTCTCATTTTCAGTTCATGGGGAAGAATCAACTCCTAAAGCACATCTTTTTTTTCTATTCCACCTTGAACTGTCATCTAGAAATCAAAAGTGTCAACAAGATGTCATTATCTTAGAGCTAGCAAAAAAAAAAGATAGCATGATTTCCATTGTAAGTTTTGAGGAATACTCAATTCCAATTCATGCATGGTCTTTCCAAAAAAAAAAAAGGAAGTTATTGAATAGATGAACCATGCTGACCTACATGCGTCAATGAGGAAAACTGATACTCCAATGAAAAGGTTGAAGTAATATTTTCACTGATAAGATTGTTGAACTGGAGGTTGGTCATATTGCTTATGAAAAAAATCAGATATGAATTTAAGCTCTAAAGACTGTTCTTGATAAAGATTGTTCACACTACTATCTCCACTTGTTCCATTATTTTCTTCACTTCTAATGTTAGTGCCTCTGGCTTTATTCTACTCATGTCAAGTATTTTATTTATTAGTGCTCAATAGTTTTTGCTTCATTCAGTATGACTTTGATCTTATATAAAACATTATCTGATAGTTTAATGGATTGATTATTGATTGCTTTAATGGATCATGTTCTTGCTCTCTATAATACATTATTATGTTGCATGAAGTCCTTATCTGATTGTCTTGGTGATAGTCAGTGGCCATGATTAGTTTAACTGATCAATCTAGCTCGTATATTATAGGATTGACATAGTTTTTCAATGATGTCAAAAGGGGGAAGATAAGAGTTGTGCAGTGTTTATAACCCATTGACTAACTTGTTTCACGTTAGTATTTCATGCTTCAGTGTCTACAGATAAAACTATTTGAATGCACAAAGAAAAGAGGTTTGTCATCATCAAAAAGGGGGAAATTGTTGGGATTTATGCAGTTTTGATGATTGACAAAGAAAGAAGAAACACGTCAGTCAACATGGTCCTAAGGTGCACTGTCACGAGCTGTTGAATTCGAGAAAGCTTCTAAAATGAATAAAGACAAGAGTGCAGAAATAAAGGAATGAATAATGTTAACTTCGTGAGAAACCCCACGGAAATAAACATCTGATGAATTGAAGAGAAAGAATCAATGAGTTTGATTTGAAGAAGGAGTCTAAAGGGCAAGTAGTTTTAATTGAAGAAGGAGTCTCACTTAAAGTAGAACTTTTAAAGTTACTGCTGAATTGAAGTGTTGGAGTTCGACTACAATACAAAAGAATCAATGAATGTAATTTGAAAAAGAAGTCCAAAGAAGATAAGAGTTTGAATTGAAGAAGGAGTCTTACTGAAGTAGAACTCTAAGTCAAGAGAGTTCAAGTCAAGAAGGAGTTTGAAGTAAACAATAACTCTATAAAGAATTGTGCTTAAATAGAAGTGAAGTCGTTCAGAATACTGGTGCACTTACAGAGCAAAAAGAGTAATTGAGAAATTGACTTCACAAGTGCTACCAATAAACTGAAGGAACACATAGAAGGAACACATCGGAGAACCTGATCCTTTACAGAGTTTATGTGTTAGGAGTTTTTCTTTGTGAATGAGTCTTGATGTAATCTTAGTTCAGTGAGTTATAAACTGAATTAGGTTTGTTGTCTTCGGGTTGTGATAACTCAAAGAGTTGGGAACACATACCTTGGGAGGTTTGTGTTGAAGGTTAGGAATTAGAGTTAGTTCCTAGGATTACAAGAGTTGTAGTTCAAATCCATAACTTGAAGTTAAGGTAGGTTGCAAAGTTTATAATCTATCTTTTGTGGAGGCTCGTAGTTGCTTTAGTGAAGTTGGAGTTGAATCTTGTAAGGGTACAGGTCATGGTTTTTACACCTTTGAGCCGGGTGTTTCCACATAAAAATATTGTGTTTTTACTTACTGTCCTTACTGCTTTGTTGGAACACGTTAGGTAACTTGTTTCACACTTAGGCTAAAAATATAAAATCAGTAAATTACTAGGTCGTGTAGAATATCAAAAGACTTTTATAATATTCAATAGCCTAAAACTTTAGGTCGTTTGGTTGGGAACAAGTTATCCGGGATAAGTTATTCCACCATCCAAAACAGGCTAAAGTCTATCTCCTGGTGACTTAAGAAAAAGAAGGGTGGGGTGGGGGGTGTAATACCACTCGCAGTTGATAGGGGGTGTAATACCACTCGCAGTTGATATTCCAATAACAAAGATTTATTATAGACGATACTGTAAATAGTACATCGGTTATTCATTTTCCCTTAAAAGAATAGCTCCAAGTGGCTGATCTATTGTCTAGAGTCCACATTGTATATATAACACTGATAATTCAAATCATTGGGCAATAATATCATTATTCCTTGTGCCCCCATCACATACAGTACACAAAAGGAAATGCTTACGATTAGTTCACGTAGTGTGATTTGAATGAAATCAGTTGACAACATCGAGGACCAATTTGCGAGATTTCAGGACAGACCATCTCAGGCGACGGTAGTAAGCTGCTTGGAGAAGTGCAAGTGATAAAACGAATATCCATTTGAAACCCATCTGTAGGAATTACAATACCCAAAAGGTCAGAAAATTCATTTTATAGCACATTCAACTGTCAATGAGGATCCAATATCAGTTCAACAAGCAAAATGCAGAGGCTGAGTATAGTAACTAGCATACTGCAGGAGAAGGACCAAATGGAAGATTGCGACTTACCAGCTTTCTCTCTTCCATTTCTGGCTCAGCAGCCCATGACAAGAACGACACAACATCTTTTCCCATCTGCACAGTTAAAGAAAAATTACTTCCATCTCTTTATAACGGATCAACACATAAAGCAGAAAGAGAGCAAGACATATTACTTGTGCCTCAGTTGCAGGTATACCATCTTCATACTCAACAGAACCATCATTAAGCATTTTAGGCATCGCTATAGCGCCACCAGGGAAGTAAGGGTTATAGTGAAGACCTTCCCTAATCTACAATAAGAGTTGAGAAGTTATTATGGTTCTCAGACTTCCAATAGAAAATTGTGATAATAATAAGTTAGTATCGAACAGTGTCACTGTTAGGTACAACCAATTAAAAATGGAGCATATCTCTTCACAATTACATCTTCAGATGTACACTATTTTTCTGTTTGATGCTTCTCCTATTCTCAACAAACAAAAGATGGTCACAAACCAAAAGAAGTCTGAGGGGAAGAAATTACCGAGACACCAGCAGGAGGGTCCCGGTAGCCAGTTAGAAGAGCGAAAACATAGTTTTGACCATTATGCCGGGCCTGAAAGAAGAAAGAAAATCAGGCAATGCAGATAAAATATAGCTGAAAGAAGAGGACCAAGGCAATACCTTAGTGATAAGACTTAGATCAGGAGGATAAGCCCCACCATTTGCAAACCTTGCAGCTGCTTCATTTGGGTAAGGCTGTGGAAAACGATCACTCAACTTCCCAGGGCGGGTGAACATCTCACCCTCATCATTAGGGCCATCAACCACCTCAATTTCTGCTGCCATGGCCTTAGTTTCTTCTTCAGTGTATGCAACACCAACAAGATCACGGTAGGAAATTAGCGACATTGAGTGGCAGGATGCACACACTTGCTGGTAAACCTGATGACCTCGACGTATCCTGTCAGGCAAATAAAGGCGTTAAACTAAATGGGGTATCCATTTCATTGAAGACTCGTGCTAAATTTAGTTTTTGAATAAACAAAAGGTTGAAATGTTATTCTGTAGCTTCCAATGAACTTTAATTATCATGTGGCAGCATAGCATATACTCACGAAGCATGGTCATAAGAGCTTAGAATGCCTTCGTGAGGCCAAGGATAGCTCGGACACTCTAAGCCATGTTCGGCCTCATCAGAATAAGCAACTCCTGCAAAGCTAAGTAGCCCAGAGACTCCAGCACCAACCACTGCAAATGCTCTGAAAGACTTTAACCCAGCAGATCCAAAACCATCTGAGTCATGCTTAGAAACAAATAACAAAGTAATTTAATCAGCTGTAAATTATTCCATAATCATATAATTTATAGACCATACAACGCTAATGTAAAGGATTCACCAGAACACACTTAGTGATAAAAACTTTAATTGCTCAGAGTCATTAGCATATGTTAATATAACACCAAAAAGTAAGAAAAAAGGCAATTAAAGGGTACATTACAATTGTTTATACCCTGCACCACTAGGATACACATTATTTTACTCGTATTAGAGGTTCACCTGTATGATGGCTCTCCCAATAAGCATTTTTGCTCCTTGTGGGATGACAACCATAACAAATGACATGAGAAACTAACTTTGCATAGTTTACATCCTCATAGATATATGAATTAGTAGTTATATGAATGACACTCTTAATTATATTCACCAAAGAAATATGGGATCTGAAGAATCAAATCATGTAAACCAAACTGGGCAACAATAAGTCTGTCAAGCGATTCACAAAACTGATAGTGAAATTTTACGATGTCTACTGACACGGTTGAACCATCTACCACTCTGCATTGTTTTTTACTACTTCTGAAATGGTTAAGATTGTATTCAGAACAGCACTAAGAGTGTGCTGGGAACTCTGCACAATGTGGCAAAGTATAATGATACAAAAGTACATCACATCCTTAAACATGTAGGGATTAGAGTAGTTCTATTAAAACAAAAAGTTGTTAGCCTTTATCTTCTGGATGGAACTGTATTTGTCTTCGAAACATCTCAAGTTCCTCTTCACCACTCTTATGTAATATTTTCTTGTGAAACTAATGATGTCCAGATTGTAAGACAAATAGGTACTAGTCTCTGCCAGGGGTAAATGCAGCACTGACTTCACGTTTATTCTTATGGCAGAACCACCACAAGAAAATGGAAATCAAGTTCTTTAGTTTCAGTTTGAGATATTGATACATGATCAAGTAGCTCTTCTACCATGCATCGAGATCCATCATTGCTTTCTCTAGCTAACTATAGGAATACATGAAATATCTTGTAGTATCCGTAGTGTTAGTTTGGCTGCATATTAAGCATTCAAAGAACCAGGTTCTTTGAACAACTATGCGAGAAGTAAATTTGCAGAAAGTATATTAATACACGTATTTAATGTGGAAAACTCACTTCCCTTAGGAGTCAAAAACCATGATCCAACTCTCCACTATCCTTTCAGGTTTGCAACTGCCCTTCTAGCCTAAGCTTCCTATAAGATACCAGCAGTATCCAAGTAATATTTGATAGTACAAAATTAATCATCAAGGACACCAGAAGAGCTAACTATTTGTACTACAAATATAAGCATGACGAAATCATATGCCACAGTAAACTAGAAGTTTATAAATATGAAATTCATGTCATAGTAAATCTGAAGCTTACTAAAAGAAATTGCACATATAATGGTAAACTTTCACTGGAACCTTTCTTTTACCTGGAAATTCAAGGGGGAGTGTTGTAAAATAAGGGTGGATGCCCATGTATGAGCCCACCCATTTATGGCCTATTTTCACTTACCTGATCATTCTCCTTATTGGTGGCCAAGAAACAAGTTTGTTTCTTTCACTTTGGCTATAAATAGCCTTTTCAAACGAACAAAAGAAAAACAAGAACAGATTGTTCTCTTCCTCACTCAACTTTTTGTTAATTTAGTTTATCACTATCATTTGTTGGTTATAAAATAAAAACATAAGTGATAAACTAAATTAACAAGAAGAAGGAGAGAGGGAGAGAACTATTCTTAACAAAAGGGGGAGAGAGTAAGAGAGAAATTTGTTCTTGTATTTCTTTTGTTCGTTTGAAAAGGCTATTTATAGCCAAAGTGAAACCAAGAAGTAAACATTAGTAGGTCCCATGAGCATCCATATCTTTTACAACACTCTCCCTTGGATATTCATGTAAAAGAGAAGTTCCAGTGAAAGGACAAGTATATATAGTTATAATTAATACGCATTGTTTGTTGCCTCACTAAATATCTTACCAAGAAAATCCAGAGGGATAAAACCTTGGTTAAGAAAAAAAAAGTACAACGCGTATTGTACTCCCCCGAATAAAGACCACAATACAGTTGGTTAAGTCTTCGCATACCATCTTTTCAAAAGTTGAAGTTGGTAAGGATTGGTGAATATATTCATTGGATTATTACTTGGACGGAAATGTTGCACATCAACATCACTGTTCTTCTTGAGATCATGACTCAAGAATAATTTTGGTGAAATGAGTTTCGTTCTATCTCCTTTTATGAACCCTCATTTTACTTGGGTTATGTCTACATCATTGTCTTCTAGTAAGATTGTGGACACCTTAATAACATACTCCAGATTACATTTTTCTTTGATGAAATGTATTACTAATCTCAAACATACACATTTGTTGCTTGTTTTATGAATAGTTATTATCTCACCAAGATTTAGAGAAGTGGCAACAATAGACTGCTCCGTGATCACCATTATATAGCAGTTCCCCTATATGTGAACATAAGGTCCAAAAGATCATCCATTTACAGAAAATAGCAAATCAAATGTCAGAAGTGTTTACTGATTTGAAAAGGATAACTAAGTCACATATTCGAGAGAATTGCCTATCCAAATTGATGTTCCAACAGGACCATCTACTAGTGTCAGAGCTTCTGAATCTTCAACACACCTGAAGCGTGGTACACCATTGGGTTCAAAGGATAAAAATCCTAGAAAAAGAAGTGTCAAAAATGATCATATGACACCATAAAAGAACCTCATAAAGAGATTCAAGATTTGATTAATCATGATATTCCTAAAGAAATCAATGAACTCGAGACTGAAGTGAATAAAGAACTATCGATAGGTTTTACTGGTGATTGGATAAAACTAAATCGATTGAAAATTATGATGGATAATGTTTTTGCATATAATGTTGCACTAAATAATATGCAAGACATTGAGGATCTTGAACCTCTATCTGTCGAAGAATGTCGACATAGATGTGATTGGCCAAAATGACAGAGGCAATTCAATTAGAATTGCACTCACTTGCTAAATGTGAGGTTTTAGGACCAGTAGTCCAAACGCCAAATGATGTAAAATCAGTTGGCTATAAATGGGTCCTTGTGCGGAAAAAAAAATGAGAAAAATAAAATTGTAAGATACAGGCATGCCTTGTTGTGCAAGGATTCTTTCAAAGACTCAGTGTCATATTCACCGGGTATGGATGCAATAACTTTTGGATATCTCATCAATTTAGTTCTACATGAAAAACTTGAAATACACCTAATGGATGTGGCTATAGCTTCATAATGAAATTTATATTAAAATCCTAAAAGGATTTAAATTCCTAAAGCATATAGTTCAAAGTCTCATACTCAATCAAATTACAAAAATCATTATACAGTTATAATTGCCTTAGTCCGTAATTGATAAAAGAAGGTTATAAAATGATGTCATTTGTCCTTATATTTTTATCAAGAAAAGAACATTAGAATTTGCTATACTTGTTATTTATGTTGATGACATAAATCTCATTGGGACTCCAAAAGTGGTCCAAAAAGCAATTGAGTATCTAAAGAAAGAATTTGATATATCTTGAAAAGAAAAAACTTAGTATTGGTCAGCATATTGAACATTTAGCAAACGGGTCTTTATCCATCAATCTGCCTACACTGCGAAAATTTTGAAACGATTTTACATGGACAAGACACATCCATTAAGTACTCCAATTGTTGTCGTTGTTCGATCACTTGAAGTAAAGATCTGTTCCGACCTCAAGAAGAGAATAAGGAACCTCTTGGTCCTTTCGCACCACGTCTTAGTGCAATTGGTGCACTTAGGTATCTTGCTAATGTTACAAGACTTGACATAGTGTTTCTGTTAATCTATTAACAAAATATAGTTCTTCCCCTACGAAGACATTGGAACAAAATTATGGGCGGAAGGAGGGTTTGGGAAAGAGGGGGGCTTTGGGAAAGAAGGGAAAGGGGCCCACCAATAAGGTGTATAGCGTAAGGGCCCCAATGCCTTATAAGGCGTGTAGGGCCATGCACCTTCCTTTCGACGTTTATTACACATCCATTAAGGGACAAAAGCTAAGTTGGGGGGGGGAGGGGGGGGGCTGCGCCTTTGCCCCTTTGGTTTCTTCCACAATTTATTTGCCCAATCAACTACATCCACAAACTACTTGAATCCTCTATACACATTACACCCTATTACCAACACTAACAAATAGATTGACGTATATGGCAAATTCCCCAAACCTCCCCCGTATTCCTATACTAGTATAAAAGCTAGTAACAACAAATACCTAGTGCAATCCCACGAGTGGGGTCTGGGGAGGATAGAGTGTATGCAGACCTTACCCCTACTTCATACAAATAGAGAGGTTGTTGCTGATAAACCCTCAGACTTGGAATAAAGCATTTCTAATGCAAGTGTTACAACAACAAATCTTAATCCCACCTAATTGAACCCCAAAATGATCCTTTGTTTCCACTGAGTTTTAGCATTCAACTGTGGGACATATATAGAAATACCTTAAAGGTGGAAGTCTTAATCACATTGCTGGCATTTGAAAGCTTGCTTTCATCTCTGTGAGCTGCTCTCGTGATGAAACGATTAATTCTACCAAACCCTGAATTTAAATACGAATAAAGCAACAAACTTTACAGTTTCAGGTGTAAATGATGAGCAAAATTTGATAAAACTAATAAAATGTACGGAAATCCATGAATACTGATGAGTTTATACCATCGAGCCCTATCCTGATCTTCTTTCCGAAACCTGTTTTTAAAAAAATCAAGATTTAGCTCATTTTCTACTCAATCAATCAATCGATCAACAAAAATTTAATCCCAAACTAGTTGACATCTCTATGAATAAAATCCAAATCCAGATATGATAGAAAGGTCGTACTCATTATATAACGAGACTGTGAGAGTGGATACTATGCAGAGGAAAATGGTGTAGCGTTGCAATGGCTGCACTGTGTGTTTAGAAGAAGAAATTGTGGTGTGGGAAGGAGAAGCGCGTGTGGCTCAGAGCATCTTGAGAATAAAAAAATCAGGAATTTGTCCAGTCATCGTCCTGGGCGGCCTAGCTCCAGTCAAATTCGGGTTTGCTAATTTTAGCTAGATATACTTTTTGACACCGGTTTATGAAGATCATAATCTAAAAATAACATTATTAGAAAATGTTTGATTATAATTTAGGGAAAATGCACAAGTATTTTCATATCTATGTCTGAAATATACATTTATACTATACTAAGTTCTTATTATCCCCGAACTTATTTATAAATAATTTTCTACTCCTTTTCGACCTACGTGGCACTATCTTGTGGGTCCAGCATGTGTTGACATTTTTTTTCAAGCTAGTGTCACGTAGGCCAAAAAGCGATAGAAAATTATTAATACAATAAGTTCAGGGATAATAGGACCTTAGTATAGTATAAGTGTGTCTCTGTGATTTCAAGCATAAGTTGGGGATACTTATGCATTTAAGTTGGGAATATTTATGCATTTTTTCTATAATTTATAACAAAGTTACTATAACGTAAGACAAGAGGCTAATATTTTATCTCTAAGGTAATTTTTCGTGCGGCATTAGATGAGATTTTGGTAGAGTTTTAAAAAAACATAGGTAGGGTAGATTTGTAGTGGTTGGTTGATTGTTTTAATGTCATTTTAAGATAACAAAGATAGTGCAGAATAAAGGTAGAGTACGATGATTTTGTTGTACAAAAACAATAATGATATTCAAAATTGCAGCTACTATAGGGATATAAAATTGCCAAGTCATATTACGGAAGTATGGGGTGGGAGTAGAGTAGATGAGGGTAAGAATGGGTGTGTTAATTTTTGAGAATCAATTTAAATTCTTGTCGAGGTCGATCTACCACATCAAAAGCCATATACTTTGTGCGGTGACTCGTGGAGCAATATAAGGAGATAAAGATTTGCATATGGTGTTTACTGACCTAAAAAAGACTTAAAGCAAACTTTTGAGGGAGATTCTATGGAGATGCTAGGAGGTTAAAAGTATACATGCGACTCACACTAGGACAACTGATGGCATATATGATGAAGTCAAAACTAGGGTAGGAACAGTGGAAAGAGACTCACGACACTTATAATCATAAATCATAATGTGGTTGCATCAGAAATTAGTTCATATCCTACTTTTTACTCTAATTATAGATGAACTCTGGATTATTGTGTGATAGAAGGTACCGTCAAAAATTAAAACATAAGTTCTATATAATGGTGACTAGACTGACTATGTTACCGTGAGAAATCAGCTCATACCCTATTTCTTTTCACACTAATTATAGATGAACTCTGGATTCTTGTGTGTTAAAAAATATCGTAAAAAATTAAAAGGTAAGTTCTAAATAATGGTGACTAGACTGACTATGTTGTATGAGACAGAGTATTATATTGACCGATCAAGATTTCTCATGTTCAGAACATGAAACTCGTGGTATGAGGATGTTGAGGGTAAATGTGTGGGCATACTATGAGAAGTAAGATTAGGAATAAACATATTCAAGACAAGGTAGGATTAACCTCCATAGTGGACAAATAATGAAAACGAGATTGAGATAGTTTGGCATTGAAGAGAAAAGGTGTAGATGCTCAATAAGTAGGTCTGAGAGGTTGGGATGGGGTATTATACATGGCATGGAGCATGTTAAGCTTATCAAGGATACAACCTTAAATATTAAAGTATGGAGGTTGTGAATTTATTAAGGTAGAAGATTAGTTGGTAGTTGAGCGTTTTCTAGTTTATCTGCGGGATATCATAGGCTTTGTGGTTGTATTTATACCTACTTTTGTAGGACTAGCATTAGCACAATTCTCGTATTTTCTTATTCTTTGATTTCGAGTATCACTGATGGTCGACTATAAAGACAAGTTTCTAGTTATTCTTCACATATTATTTACTATCTTTTTATTGAATCTGAGCTAATATGATGAATTTACACACATTAGGTGTGTTTTGTTGTGTAGGATGTGTTCCTGAACAAATGAATGAGTTTGGAGCAAAAATAGTGATATGGGATATTGAAGTCTGAATAGAAGTGTAAGGATATGCATTGAGATAAGTATGCGATACAAGGATTGAATACACATATGATAATGAAAGAGAATGGACCAAGCACAAACTTTGTTAGATGATATGATAGTGATTGAATACAATTTAAAGTTTTGATTTAAAAGAAGTATTTATATATGATATCTGCACAAAGTTTTAATTTCAAATCACAAATTCTCCAGAAAGTATAATTTCAATTTATTTTTTATAAATAGACATATCACTTTATATTTTGTAAAAAAAGTTATAGTGGACACGAAAAGATCGCAAGTATTATATTGAGGAATTATATTTAAAAATAGCTAATTAATAATTATTGTTGATTACT
Organism: Solanum lycopersicoides; assembly: GCA_022817965.1. Taxonomy (NCBI): domain Eukaryota; kingdom Viridiplantae; phylum Streptophyta; class Magnoliopsida; order Solanales; family Solanaceae; genus Solanum; species Solanum lycopersicoides. The sequence continues at coordinate 87,041,224 of CM040629.1, read as the reverse complement.
TAACTAATAGATCTTTATAAAATTATGTGTATATCATATATATAATAACAAAATTATAAACTTTTATTCATAAAAAGAAGGAAAAATTACATGAATCGGTACATTTTAATAAATAATTACTGATTTTAGCAATACTTTTTATTTATTACCATTTATAGCAATACTATGTTAAATTTGCAATATGTATTAAAAGTGAATTCTGTATGCAATATATATGAATTATATATGAATAATACTTATTTTTTAAAATATATTATGTTTGTTTGGTTAAAATTTGACACATTGTATTATAAGTGTATTAAAATGTGTGATAAATGAATTATCTATCATTAAAATTTGTATTATATGTGAATAAAAAATTATTCTTTATAATATGAATTAAACTTGTATTATAAATGAATTAAAAGTGATCAAATGAAAAAGAAATATTATTACTATAAATGGTAAATATTATTTTATTTTAATATATTTATGTAAGTTTCTCTAAAAAGAATATAAGATAAATGTTTTATTGATACAATACCTTGGAAAATTCCAATACTTTTTTATAAATCATAATTACTCATTTGGTAAACTCGTATAAGAGTTGAAAAAACTTTAATATTTATACATCCAAAAATATAATTGTGAATCCAAATTAATCCACCTCATCAAAAAGCTCAAATGTTTGAACTACCCATAGAACTACGTGGTGTCTTCACAACCAATCCTTTCCTGCTCTACGTTAACTTACGCTTGCTGCGTTCTGCCCTTAACTTCCTCATGAAAAATGAACAAACTGTTCTCCCTTTCGCTAATTCTAATCACCCGGCTCACGTTAGTGAACGCCCCTCATTATACAAAGTACCAGAAGTTAGAACACATTTATGGCGGGAAACCCCATAACCATTTAAATAAATTCTCTTTTTCTTCATTTCTCTGTAAAATCATCCATGGCTTCTGGGGCGAACTCTTTGATGTGGTTCAGGAAGGGTTTGAGACTCCATGATAATCCAGCTTTGGAATATGCAGCTAAAGAATCGAAGTTTTTGTACCCTGTTTTCGTGATTGATCCACACTATATGGAGCCTGATCCGACTGCATTTTCTCTGGGTTCATCTAAAGCCGGGTTGAACCGGATACAGTTTTTGCTTGAAAGCCTTGTTGATCTCGATTTGAGTCTTAAGAAGGTTGGTTCACGTTTGTTGGTGCTCAAGGGTGATCCTGGTGAGGTTTTGATTCGCTGCTTGAAGGAGGTAATAACAGTTATTACTTTAAATTCGACGGGTATTTAACTATTTTAGTATTCAAGTAATAACTAAGAAGAGTTGGATTCAGTATTTAGAATGCATGTAGGATTATCTTATCTTTTGTGTTTTAGATAAATGTATATAGTTGAGTATCGGGTTTGTACATGAAAAAAGTGAACTCGAGTATTGGATATTAAAGGTTTTTGGCCATGAAAAAGATTCACTTTTTTCCGGAGTTGAGACCAGCATGTTTGGCCATAAAAATGTGGAATTCAACTTGAAGTTGAATTTCAGAATTTGAAAAACAATGAAAAGGTGTTTTAACTCCAAATTACTAACACACAGTCTAAAATAACTCCAGTTTGTACTCATGACGGATTTGCAAATATCATTTTTTCACTTTGAAAACAAAAAGTACTTTTTTTCAAACTTCACTATGAAACATGGCCAAACGTCCACACTCATTAAGGAACCTATTATGAATTAGTTAGTGTAGCTTAGTGTCCAGCAAGTTGTTTTCGGTGTTGGATATGGTCATATGGGGCATGATTGTGCTGATGAAACACTTCTGTGACAGTTACAGTTCAATTTAGTTATCAACAAATGGAATATAACTTGATTAACATAAGTACAAGAAAAATGATTTCTCGAGTTTATGAGCTATCAAAATGTGTTATTGCCATGTGATTCAGGGTTTATGATTGATTTTGCTTGCTGAAAGTGTTGTATGTGGTTTCCGTGCTGTTTGCTAATATTGGAGCAATCGTTTAAGGTTCAAATTTGAATATGTTTGTCAATTGAATTTTTACATATTATGTTGGAATGACAGTTTAGATCATGTTATAATTTGTAAAGTTTTTACTGTTCCAGTGATGCAGTTAGCCCTTTTAAGCACTCTGGTCAATATCTGGGCTATGGCTGAGCTAATAGATCTACTCATAAGCCATTATATAGTTATCAATTGATCAATAATACTTAAAAAAGTTCAGTCATGCTTGTGCTTTGGTGTCTTGGAAAACCATGAAACTTGGAAACTAGAGTCAAGCTATTGATTGATCCGCACTATATGCTGTGAAAGACGACCGTTCCTTTTATGGTTTTCTTTTCCTCTTTCAAGTTGCGTCTGTCCAATGTAACTTTGTACTAACATCGTTCTTTTATTTCGAGAACCAATTCATTTATTAGCCATTGATTTGCATAACTTGACATAACTTTCAGTGGAGCATAGGCAAACTTTGCTTTGAGTACGACACAGAGCCCTACTATCAAGCTTTAGATGAAAAAGTCAAGGTAACGCTTCTTTTCTATCTGAGGATAGATTTGAGTTCTTAAAGGGAGCTTAAAGCAGAACCTGGATTGTATTTCTTGGTTGGTTATATAAGTTCTATGCTAAGAAGTCTTTTTATTTTTCACATTGAATGATTCGGTGCTTGTCTAAAGAGCAATTATATTTGCTCCACAGAGCTATGTTTCTGGAATTGGTGTAGAGATTTTCTCTCCTGTGAGCCATACCCTCTACAATCCTGCCGATATAATACGTAAGGTAAGTGCATTATCATGTGAGTTGAAAACTAGGTTCGAAAATCTCAGAGGATCAGTTTGTTTCTTCTCCAATGAGAAAAAAAATGTTCAAGGAGAATAGGGTAGTCTTCTGTTTTTTTGTTGAATAAGTATTCTATATTGAATAATTTGTATTTGAATGTCTGCATAGAATGGTGGATCCCCACCTCTGAGTTATCAGTCTTTCCTCAAACTGGCTGGGCAACCATCTTGGGAAACAACCCCTCTTTCAACAACCATATCTTCACTTCCTCCTATTGGAAATACTGGAAGTTTTGCAGTCTCAGAAGTTCCAACTGTCAGAGAACTTGGTTATGAAGATTTAGCAGAGGTATGATATTACTAGATTTCCAATGAAGTCCTTCAGATGACGTCTTACAAGAAATTTTGGATGCAGGACGAAAGGACTCCTTTTAAAGGTGGAGAATCAGAAGCACTGAAGAGATTGAGAGAATCAATTGCTAACAAGGTGTCTTTTAATGTTTGGCGTACAAGCTTTAGCCCCATCTGATAGAATAACATTAATATTTTCTTTTTCTGCTACACTGTCCTTGGCTTTTTTTTAACCAATTTTCTAATATAATGAACTGCTCGTTTTCTTACAGGAATGGGTTGCAAATTTTGAGAAACCCAAGGGTGATCCATCCGCTTTTCTAAAACCAGCAACAACTGTTTTATCACCATACTTAAAGGTGAGCGGTGAATAGGCCGGATGAATTAGTAGTTATCATTCTGAAATATTCTGATCTCTTGCCCCTCCAATTCTTTTGGAAGTTTGGTTGTCTCTCTTCCAGGTACTTCTACCAGTGCATTCAGGACATTCTGAAATGTTCTAAAAAGCATACTTCTCCACCTGTTTCTCTTCTTGGACAGGTCAGTTTACTACTTGTTTAATGTTCAGAGCTCAACAGTCAGCACCAAAGTGACTTGCAATTTCAACTACTGCAGTTGTTATGGCGTGACTTTTTCTACACAGCTGCCTTCGGGACTCCTAACTTTGATCAGATGAAGGGTAACAGAATATGCAAACAGGTGATGAGAACAATCTTCTTCATTGATTTGGAGCATGTTCAGTTCCATTTCTTCGTGCTTTTGCTTTTTTCTTTATAAAATGCTAGGTTCCCTCTTATCATTGTCTTTACGAGTTCTTGTTAAGTATCATCTCTTGTATGAAGTGTCATAAAACTTGGAACAAATGACAGTAGGAAGAACTTCTGAATGTATCAATATCTCAAGATCACGCAGAGGACTTGATAGGAACTTCTATGTTCTTGTGTGTCTGATTTGATGATTTAGTTTATCTTTAAAATATGAGTGAGCTGAGGGTGCTCACACCAGCTTTTGAGTCACCACTCCCCAGAACTATCTGAAGGATGTTGCCTTCTCCAATTTTTTCTTCCACGCATAGTTTGGTTCTTTTGATGTTCTAGACCCCCCCTCTCCGAAAAGACAATTTAGGTAAACTATCATTAAGACAGCATTTTACATAATGTTATATTGTGCTATGGAAAGTACTCAATGACTGTGCTTATTGTCCTCGATAACACATGTGCTACCTATTTTATGGTAAGTGGAATCTAGATGATTCTGTTGATGAAAGCCTTATAATTTTTTTTATATATAAGCCTATACAGTATTATGTTCACCTATTCTTTTAGTTATTGTTTTTATTTATTGAACAACTTCTTATGTTTTAACAATTGATGTTTTACTGTATTTGACTTATCTCATCCGGACCTGAGTTTTTCCTTGTTCAATTATTAACTGTCTACCTTCCAACAGATACCTTGGAAGAATGATGATGAATTGCTTGCTGCTTGGAGAGATTCCAGGACAGGGTTTCCTTGGATTGATGCCATAATGGCCCAGGTTAGATTGATGGACCTTACTATCTCTGTGTATACTTGAGAGATACTTATTAGTGTTTTTTTGTCTGATTTGAGATTCGTTGGCGTAACTGATTTCTTTTCTCAATGTTCTAGCTTCGAAAGTGGGGTTGGATCCACCATCTTGCTCGACACAGTGTTGCATGCTTTTTAACTCGTGGGGATTTGGTAAGTCACTTCAAGACTTGGATAACTTTTGTTTGTTGAGTAATTTCTCCCTTTTTAATGGTTATTGTTGTGTGGATAGTTTGTGCATTGGGAGAGAGGACGTCATGTTTTTGATAGACTGCTAATTGACGCTGATTGGGCAATCAACAATGGAAACTGGTTGTGGCTATCATGCTCTTCATTTTTCTACCAGGTAAAAGTTAATAGTAATTATGTTGTTTATGAGGAGCTTTATTCCAAAGATCACATTGTATGAAATTAATGTGTTGAATGAAACATTGGTCTATTATTTGCTCTGACATAAAACTTCAAAAATAATTAGGTAATACTAAATGCTTCTCCCTAGAAGTGCTCTTAGTTTACATTTTTCCATGTCTCAATCAGTTGTCCTGGATCGCCTCCAAAATTCTGATTGTTGGTATTCTCCATTTACAGTATAATCGGATTTATTCACCAATCTCATTTGGAAAAAAGTACGATCCTGCCGGGAACTATATCAGACATTTTCTTCCTGTTTTAAAAGGTATGCTGATGAACTTATTCTCTTATAGATGCAATGGTTTTCCTTTGTTCTCTTTTATGACGAATCGAAATTCAATGACAGATATGCCTAAGGAGTACATATATGAGCCTTGGACTGCTCCTATAAGTGTCCAACGTAAAGCAAAATGCATCATTGGCGTAGATTATCCCAAACCAGGTCAGTTGTTTCTGTTTCTTGCAGTAAGGTTTTCTATCTGACACTCAACACCTGTTATGTTCTATGCCTATATATTTATATATTATATGCATGCATATGCTCTTTCGTATGGTACACAGTTTTTGTTTTCTTCAGAAACAAGCATTTTAGTTCAGCAACATAGATTGGACTCTTATCTCTTTCATTTTGGTAATCCAAAAATGCCTAAAACAATAGTATAATCCTAAAGTTCTACATTGTAGTAATTGATTCAATATTAGTCAATACGCTGGAAACTATTGGTGTCGAGATCTTGAATAAAGTTCAATCCAGCTAGTTCGTGTGATAGATTTTGCTCAATCTGTTACTTATCTTTGGTTCCTGCCGCCATGCCATGTGATATTCTCAAGCTATATTAACATTTCTTAATAGATGGATCTATAGCTTTGTTCTCTCTGTATGAACGAATGGTAACATCTGTAAATGTGCATATATTGATTCAGTGTTTCTTTGTATCAGTTGTTTTCCATGATTCTGCAAGCAAAGAATGTAAGATGAGACTTGGTGAAGCATATGCATTGAACAAGAAGCTGAATGGCTTGGTCAGTGAGGAAGACTTGAACGAGTTAAGAAGAAAAGCAGACAATGAATCTACAACTCTAGATTCTGTTTTCCGGAAGAAAAAACAAAAGTTAATTGACTAAGACTACGCCATTGAAACCATAGGTGTCTACAAGATCGGCAGCAAGGCAACTAGTATTTATAGGAGCTACGAAAGAACATTCTCCTCTAACGACTTCTCCTTTTAAAATGATGCCACTGGTGATACCTTAGGTACCTTACCTCAATAGTGTTAAAATGTAGGAATCCTATCCTAGTATCATGTGTGTGCCAGGATTCAGGAGATTAGAGTTAACATACTGAGAGAAGGAGAATGAGTGTGTGTGTGTGACAAAATAGAGAATATCTAAGTAAATGAGATCATTGAGATATTTAAGTAATATGAAAAGAAGAATGTGATGTGTCCCTGTCGATCTTTGACGATGTCCTACTCTCAATATATGATACATTATAGATCTCTTCTTCCCTTGATTATGTTTTGATAGTTTTCAGGAAATGAGTCCTTTTCATTGTCTTCCTTCTTTTTTGTTGGAAGATAGTGTGAAATATGACAGGTTTTATACAAATTAATTGTTTAGGAAGATCCTATATAGTAACAAACATCATATGTAATTTATATTCCGAGAAAATAGATGTTTTCTGTGTATGAAGATTGACGTTGATGAAATTAATGATGTTGCAAAGATAGATTTATAATTGAAGTTTTGAATCTTGATCTATATTTGTAAGTTTGAAGTAGTTGTTCGTCGCTAAATTTTCATTTTCTAAATTACTCAATTTAAATTTTCTTTCTTGATTTTATGGTTTACGTCTATAGAGCTCAAGTAACATTATACACTTCCTCCCTCCCAATTTGCGTGATAACTTTCGAAATTCTATGATCGTAAATTTTTTATACATTTTAAATTGTCAACTATTATGTTGTATAGTACTTTTTATCTAGTTTATAAATATAAATTTATTTATTTTTTTTTTTTTTTTTTATGTGTAACGTTTCGATACTTGAACTATTGTTTTATGTTTTGAATTTTATATCAATAAAAATTAAAAAGTCAGTGTGAGTAGACACTTGGCCCGTGAGAGAAATTCGACACGAGCGAGTCAACCTTGGCCGAAGCCGCCGGCCAGTGACACCCTTATTTGCCATTTCATTTCCACAAAAAAGAGAACATACAGAGCGTTGATAAGAACAAGTCTCGATCTATATACACACACAGGGGCTGACCTGAGATCCAACTGAACACACACCATGTCGAGAAAACTCTCTTCGCATCTCCGAACCCTACACCTACTTCGATCCACTCCCAAAACCAACGCATTCGCCGCCGCCGCCGCCGCCACCACCACCACCTCCGTATCTTCTTCTCCGTCTCCGGCAGCCTTCCGTTCATCGGTCACTTTCTTCCCTCGCCACTTCAGTACCGTATCAGGTATCCTTTCGGACTCCTCTCTCTACTCTCAACCCTAATTTAATCAGATCTTACGAGTTTGAATAGAGTGATTTGATTGATTCATTGTACTTGCGTTATTTGATATTTGTTTCTAGTTAGTTCGTTTTTTGTTTTTGTGATGAGTACGGATTTTTTTTGTTGTTGTGTGGAGTAGAAAATGTTGTTAAGAAAGTGGAGGATGTAATGCCGATTGCAACTGGTCATGAGCGTGAAGAGCTTGAAGCTGAGCTCCAAGTGAGTTATCCACCATGTTTTACTAATTTAGCGTTGAGATATTAGGTGTACTAATTCAAATGTTATTGATAGTGACTGAAAATTACATTTGTTGTGTTTCTCTTTAGGGAAGGGATATTCTTGACATTAACTTTCCTGAAGGTCCTTTTGGTACAAAGGTTAGTGTGGAACTGTGGATTTTCAAGTAACTTTTGTGCTAATATGCATTAGTTAATGCTCCTTTTGCTTTAGTCACCATTATTGTTGATCACTAAAATTGTTTTATCTTTTATCCAGATTAGTTATTCTCATCTGATGCATAGTGATTACTATATCATGTAATTGGCATTCTCTTATTGACATGGATAATGAGTAATGTGCACTCAGTTGGAAACTTTTGGAAGTAGTTGTTATTTAGGTGTTCTTTTGAGTGTTATGCTCTTCTAAGAAAATTCAATTGAAGATGAAAGCAAGTCAGATAAAAATGAGCAGTGTAATATTTGTTCTCGTAAAGTAACATCTGAGCTGTGAATACGTTTTAGTTTGCAATCTGAGTCTGGGGAATATGTTTTGGATAAACATTAATGTTGCTAGTTTCCGAAAAAAATATACGACAACTTTGCTTGAACTCCAAGTGAGTTGGGTTAGCTGTATGAGTGTTCTATGATTCTTCCCCTCTGCTTGGTTAAGTTAATTCCAATACTCAAACTTGGTAATAATTAAAATTCAGGGGTTATCTGAACCTAAAAAATTCTAAATGTGAAACTTATCTTTGCACTTACAATTAAAAAGGCTCTTGATGTCAAAGATAACGTAAGTGCACTAACACGACCAAGTAATCCTTATTAATCTCATACTTTTACTTTTAGTCCGTCCCAAAAGGATTAAAAACTAAATTTTCCATTTTTACCCTTAGTGAAATGATTTATAGCTACACAAATATCGAAGATTTATTTTAGACCACATATTTCAAAAGTCTTTCCTTTTTTTTTTAATGAAGTAAATGTTCCATTGAAGGCATCAAGAAGATGCAAATTAGTTACAAAGTAGAGTCTTTCCTTTATTTATTTAACTTCATTTTAAGTCAAACGGTGCCACATAAATTGGAACAGAGAGTAGTTGGTATCACATATGCAAATTTTTTGCTTCCACTGTGTTCTGCCAATTGTATTCGGACGTGCTATTCTAATTGAGAGATCGCAGGCCATTTCTAATAACTTCCCCTATGAGATTTTAGGTCTACCACTTTTCTCCTTTAATATATCAAAATCATAGTGTGGCAACCAGAGGTCCGTGCATATGGAAGTCATACCAACCTTTTCTTGCTTTATCCTCTACGTTTGTTACATATAGTTGCTGTGGAATGTAATCATTTCTAAACTAATCTTTATCTTAGTGACTTATACATTCATTTTAACATCCTCAAGTCTTACTTTGTCTCAGTAGTAGCTTGGTATTGAGTCTTCATATATATAAGATATATATATATATATATATATATATATATATATATATATATATATATATATATATATATGGTCAGCTCTCTTTTACAACATTTCTGGTTCCATCATCATTTTAAAGAACTTGCCTTTCATTTTGGTAGGTACCTACCTTGCACATAGTACTCTCATAACACTGTCATTTTTAGCAATCCTACTTAGAAATAGGTTGGGAGGAAACAAAACTACTTGTAGAATTTTTAGGATCTCTATAAATATTACTTTCTCTGTTCCTACTTTTGAACGTCCCAGCATTAAGGAAGAATACAACATTACCATTTTCAGGAAAAAAGAAAAAGAATGTGTTCAATTAAGAGAAAAAAAATTTTGAAGTCAAAAATGCCCCTAAATCAGGCAAATCCTTACATAACATTCTCTATATTATTTCTCATCACATGAAAGTCTTTACATCAAGTTCATTTTATAACAACCCCTTCATTTTTTTCCACCAAACAACCATGCATTTTAATTCCATGTGACTAGCGCGTGAAGTGAACAATCCCTCACTTTCTTAGCATACTTCTCCAATTTTGGTTGGCTTTCCGATAATCACTGTGATATGATAAGGAGTAAATATCTATGAGGTTCTACTTCTTCCTGTTTATTTGAAGTGTACTGCGTAATAATGGTTTCCAACATATTATTATTATTTTTATAGGCTAAGTCTAATTAATCTGGTACCAAGCTGGTACAGAAGCAAGTACAAAGCATAAGTACATAACTTACATCAATCACACTAGATACTACCCCCGAATAAGTACAGCAGGCAAACCAAGTAATGATCCATCCTATCTAAAGTACTACTACAACACCATAAGAATATATTGTTGATGCATTTCTTTAATGCTGATGAATTGGAAATTCTAAGTTAGGGTTTAGTTCTACTTTAGCCCATTCTACGGAGCACTCAGTCGCTTAATGGTCTGCTTGTTTCTTATTTGATGATCACTGAACTAATGGTGGTCTTATCATATGTAATGGAGGCCATTCTCTTTCAAGTAGTCATGTAGTTCAAGTCATGCGTCGTCTTTTGCATATGCTCTTGGAAATGTTGTTAAACCGAAGTCTTCTCAGCTTCCATAATTAGCTTGCACATTTGGATAATATATGGTTGCTTTAGTAAACTTTCATTAGTGCAGTTGATTAGTAGTATTGACTGTCTTTTTTTCTCTTTAATATTTTGTCTTGTAATCCTTCACCAACGCGGAAACAACCTCTCTATTCACCCCATCCTCCGTAGACCCTGCTTGTGGGATTAATGAATCCTTCACCAGTGAAAAATAAGTTGCAGGGGTGTGTGGTGAGTATTGACAAAATTTGCAAAGCGAATATTTCTGTGTTTTAACTTCTTTCAGTGGTTCACATCACTACTATTGCAAATTAGGTCTCAAGTTTCCATTATTTTTTCCATGTGAAAATAATCTTCCCTTGAATCTTTATTTCTCTTTGACCATCAGGGAATGCAAGTTTTATTATTGTTTTATCTGCTAACACTGATGGCTGCTAAATTAAAACATTGCTATTTTCAATTCTTCAAATAAGTCTAATTTGTGTGGCTGATGAATGATTCAAGATTATATGTCAGCACTAACCACATGGTAATTGATGTTATGTGGAGATCACTTATGTTTGTTTTCAGTTATGTTTCAAGTTTGATGCATATGGATATGATCAATACTTTGAATGTTACCTTATCAAAAATAAATAAATGATCAAATTTTGTATATTTTATATTGTAGGAAGCGCCTGCTGTTGTCAAATCCTACTATGATAGAAGAATTGTAGGATGCCCTGGAGATGAAGGAGGTAAATTTCCATTATTTATTTGACAAGTCTCTCCATCATACATTAATTCCTTTAGTCAGTTGACTTCAATCTTTTTAGTTGGTTTCTGTTATGTCCACCCTCATTTTCTATTTCTAATTCAACAGAAGATGAGCATGATGTTGTTTGGTTCTGGCTCGAGAAGGGCAAGCCACATGAATGCCCAGTATGCTCACAGTATTTTGTGGTAAGTACAGAATATCAATTAATTCATAGTTAGTCCTGTGGTTTGTTATTGATTTAATCTTAGGTAAGTTTGTAGGCTGTTGAGGAATTTGCTAGACATGAATCTGTACTCCCTGCTTTTCTAAATCTAGGTTAATTTGGAGGATGTTAGGGAGTTTTGTAGGTGTGAATTTGTTGTTGCTGTTGTATATGTCAAAAAAGGCGCATCAACATTCATTAATAAAACATTTCCTCAGTTAATAACGAGACTATTTTTTTCTTGGGTTGGCTATTGCTTAGCTGCAAAGCACTAATTGTAGTTCTCAATTGTCCAAATGTGGTGCTTGCTCCATAAAGTGATTGCTTAATTCTGATAGAATGCACATAAGTGGCAAATGCACACAAGAGGTTCAGTTGTATTGACAAAATGATGAAAGATGGGGGCTGGTAGATGATGAGAAAATTATAAAGGAACACATTCAAGACTTCTATTAAACTATTTAGGGAGAATGAAGAAAGGAGATTAAACTGGAAGGATGAAGAACTGAAAAGGCTTCCTGATGAAGACAAAAGAGTGGCTGCTAAGTACTATGGAAGAACTGGAAGTTGTTATCAGGTCTTTTAGAGGAGATAAGGCTCCATGTCCCGATGGGTTCAATCTACACTTCTTCCTAAGATGCTGGAGCACAAAAAAGGATGATGCTTAAAGGACTGGAAATTTTCTATCAGAATGATTATTTTGTTAAAAGTTTAAATGCTACTTTTATTGCTTTGATACCTAAAAGGAAGGGGGCGGTTGAGGTGAAAGATTTCAGGCCTATCAGCTTACTTGGCCTGGGAGTGTATAAAATTATTGCTAAACTATTGGCTGAAAGGCTCAATCTGGTAATTGATAAGTTTGTGTCAGAACATCAGAATGCATTTAGTAAAGGGAGGCAAATAGTTGATGCAACTTAGGTCGCCAATTTAAGCATTGAGAAACTAATGAAATCAAAGAAGAGAGGAGTTGCTTGCAAGCTTGATCTTGGAAAGGCTTACGACCATGTGAACTGGTCATGTTTATTAAGTATTCTGAAACAAATGGGTGATAAATGGATTGAATGGATTTGTTACTGCAAATCTAGTGTAAAATTCTATATATTGATAAACGGGAGTCCACATGGTTTTTTGGACTCGCAAAGAGGCTTGAGGCAAGGGGGTCCACTTTTCCCCTAGCTGTTTACTCTGGTAATGGAAGCTTTTAGTACGATGGAGAAGCAAGCTGAAAATTGGGTTGGATAAAAGGAATGAGCTTTCGAAGAAATTGTGTTGATAGGGTTACCTTATTACACATTCTATATGCTGATAGATGATACTCTTCTTTTGTTTGAAGCAGATAAGGATAAAAACTTCATCTTAGAGAGATTCTGGAAATTTTTAGGCAATTATGGTTGAAAGTTCATCTGGCAAAGAGTAGTATTTTCAGCATTAATGCAGATGATCCTCTGCCCTTCCATTCCTCGGATAGACACAGAGAGGCTTTTGTTTTTTTCATGTAGTCAAGGAACTAGCTGACATCCTGGTATGTAAGGCGGAAAAGTTCCTCACTGTTCCTTTGGGGCTTCCACTGGGGGCGAAAAGGGGAATGATCAAAAGTATCTGGAATAAGGTGGATACCCTGATTTGGCTGGGGCTAGTAAATACAGAAAAAAAAAAAAAATTCAGTCAGGAATTGTTATAACTTATAGTATGTTAATGCAGTCAGTACTCAGGTCAGTATTGTGCTGCTTTTTCTTTCTTTTCCTGTACCATCTTGATACCAATTAATAAAATCTCTACCTTGTCAACAACAAGAAGAAGAAGATAGAATGGAATTTCAGTGTGCAAGTTCAGTTATGTGTTGATCCAAGCAAATTTGATACTTGATTTTCGTACTAAGTGGTTTCTTGTATTGCAGTTGGAAGTGGTTGGACCTGGAGGACCTCCTGATGGACATGGCAGTGATGATGAGGGTCATCATTGATAGTCCGTCTTGCAATTTTTTGTCGGAATAAATTTGGTTGAGACAATGAGAGATTACTCGTTTTACAAACTGACGATTCAAAGCTGTGTTCTTTCTTTGCCTTTACTGGATTATTGTTCTTTTATGCTTGCTGTGGTAGCAGTGAAGTTGAATATTTTTGCTTATATATTTTATACCATCGATATGTCGTGGTCTACTTGAAATATAGACCCAGTTTCTTCCAATGCATAGTTCAATAATCAACGGCTACAATTTTATTTATTTTGTACACGTTGAAATTCCTTGGACTTGTGCCTTATGGTGAAGCGTTTTGATGAAAAATGAAATACTGTCGTGTGCTGCTATAGCAGCTCCTGGCAGCCCCCACTCTAGAAATCATTCTGCACAAAATGTTGTGTTTGTACATGTACCAAACAATGTTGACAACTTTCTGAATAAGGAACAAAGTATTTGTGAATAATTTTCATTTTTTTTTAGGTCCAAGTAGTTTTCTGAAGCCCACACATTTGATCGCCAAATCAGCTATTTGATATAACTAATTTTGTTATTCGTATCTATTACTCATTAGTCTTTACAGTTCAAAATAAGTGAATTGTTAAAAAAAATTTCTTAGTGAAAAATAAGTGAATTATTCAAAACTTAAAAGAGGGTTATCCGGAAAAAAAAATCTATTTTGCCCCTCATTTATATTTTTGTTTGAACATCAACTCAATATTGTGAAAAAAGTGAAATCACAAGTGCAGTTGTTATTTTTAAAAGAGAAAAGACATAAAGTCAACACTGAAGTTGTTTCGAATTTTCAAAAAGACATCTTAACTTTGCAACCGGTTTATTACCTTACTAAATAATTTTGAATAGATATAATTATATTATTTTTCGTTCACCTGACATAGAGAGTGGTGTGCACTCTCTCAAAGAGAGTGAGCAACCTATAACAACTAATATAATTTTATTTTTTATAATTATTTTATTATAATTTTTTTTTTCTTGTTATTTTAACTTTTTTTCCTTTTTGTTTCTTTCTTCTTCAAAAATACATTCTCATTTCCATCTATTAAAGCTTCTTACTTTCAATGTCACCATTCTTACCACAACTTCACCTTCCTTTTTTATTACTAATAGTTTTAGCCTCTTTAATTTTAAAATTTTATCTAAATATTTTCTTACATTTTGAACAATTTGATAAACCCATTATACTTCAAGATGATTAGAAAGTATTATATAGTTTTTTTATCCGATTCGATTAAGTTCTTTCAATTTTTGGGGAATTAATTGTTTCTTTTAAAATTATCATTTCTAATTTTGAATTTATATGAAAATGAGTAGTTTATGATACTTTCAAAATTTTAAATTTTCTTAGAAAAATAATTAATTTTGCTAAAAATAATTAATTCTTCAATAAAGTCTAAAAAAATAATATGAATTCTATAAAGAATATGAACAGAAGAAGAAAAAGAAAACAAAAAAATGGGAGTATGACTCAATTTGACATGAGGTGTAGGAGGTAATGAAAAAATAAGATAATGGAGGAATGAATCACTTGAAAGTGGGAGGTGGGAGATGAAATGAAATTTAAGATAAATCAAAATTAGAAGACAAAAAGTAAGAGAGAGAAATAAAGTTAAAAAAAAAAGATAAAGGAAAAACATAAAATAAAAAAAATATGTTTTAAATTAAATTGACATGTGTCATATAATGATTGGTGTGTGAACACACTTACTTCTTAAAATTTGGTGCTGATAAAAAAATGGTATAATAATATATGTTCAAAATTGTTTAGTGGGGTAATGAGACAGTTACAAAGTTAAGGTATTTTTTTGCAAATCCGAGACAACATCAATGGTGACTTTATGTCTTTTCTCTTTTTTTTTAAAAAACCACCACCCAAACATAGAAGCACATAGAAGAACCATAACATAGAAAAAGAAGAGATTAAGAAGAGCCATAACATAGGGAAAAAGGAGATTAAGCTTAAATAACTCATCAATACTATCTGAAAGAGGGAAGATTGTTTTATCTAATATAAGTCCTAGACAGTCTACAACTTTCTGCAAACTTCAGCCTTACCTCTCACGAATTTGGCTAAGCATAAAAATACTTAACTTAATTTTTTCTTAGGCAACGATCAAAGTAACAACACATCCAACGTACGGAAACTCTTCCTAACCTTTTATTAATATCAAATCAAAGGAAAAGACTTCACAAATTTGTCTAAGGCCAGAAAACAATCTTTCATGCCTTAGACGAAATTTCCACCTTAAATAAAATTTCTGCACAAGACAGTTACATGTGGCAGTTACAAGTGACACTTGTCCAACACTTGTCACCACATGATTTAAACTAAATTTCCAACAACTATATTTCTAACAGGTATAATCTAATTTCAAATTACATTCTTATCCTTAACCGAATAACAACATTCTAACACTTAGAATATTTCAGCCTACATTACAACACTTAGAATATTTCAGCCTACTTCCAACACTTGGAATATTTCAGCCTACTTCCAACACTTAGAATATTTCAGTTGTCTTCCAACACTTAGTTTTATTTCAGCAATCCATGTAAATGCCTTTGCCTTGCCAACGTCAAGTCCCACAACCTTGCCTTGTCAAGCCAACACACTGTCTTGTCTTGCCGACGACGTCTGCCCACACACATAAGCCTTGCACGTTTAAGCTGCTTTGCCAACACCCAAGCACCTTGAACCTTTTCTGCACTGTTCAGCCCACATACATGACAATACCAATGCCCAAATCTTTGTCATGCCTGCACGTGATTAGTTCACGTAGTCTACGGGTCTAACAGACCACCCGCACTATTTGAACTCGATGTCCTCATCGAGACTGTTTTGAGATAGTCATCGATTTGATCATTAGATTGCCAAAGGTCCTTCGCTTTCTCCCAAACTGCATCAGTTGCACTCTTGCCTTTCCAATGAATCAAGAACTCTGTCTTTGTATTCTTCTTACTTGTGCCCACAACCCGGTGATCAAGGATTTTCTCAATTTCAATATCAGACTGTGTAGGTACTGATAGAGGAGACCTCTTTGACTTGTTCCTGTCCGGATCATCTACATATGCAAAGTAAGGTTTCAAGAAACTCACATGGAAAGTGGGATGAATCTTTAACCTTTTGGGCAGTTTCAATCTATAAGCAACTTCGCCCATTCGTTTCACCACTTCGAATGGACCATCATACTTAGAAATCTAACCCCGATGTCTAGTCTTACTTGCAATTTATTTCCAAATTTGTGGAGTAAGTTTCAACAACACCTTGTCACCCGCATTAAACTCTACTGTGCGACGATGTAAATCAATATACTTCTTCATGCGCCACAGAGCCTTCCGCAGGCTGTCTTGTTCCTCAGATAACATATCAAGTCTGTCCCTTGCAATACTGTACGCTGATGGACACTTCCCCTGATTCTTAGACTTAACAACATCCAATAGTGTCATAGGCTGCTTGCCTAGAGCAATTTCGAAAGGACTTATTTCTGTTGCAGACAACTTATGCAGATTATAACCAAACTGCGCAGTGTCTAACAATGTAACCCAATTCCGTTGACTTGCTGTCACATAGTGCCTCAAGTATTCTTCCAATAAGTGATTAATCCTTTCCGTCCGCCTGTTTGTTTGTGGATGATTCGCAGTGGAAAATTTTAATTTAGTGTCCATCATGTTGAACAAAGTTGTCCAAAATCTGTCTGTGAACAGTCCCTATCACTCACAATGTTAGCCGGAGCATCAAAGTATTTAACCACATACTTATAGAGCAAATCAGCAGCAATCTCAGATGAACATAATTCAGGTGCAACAATGAAAACATAATATTTTGATAACCTGTCTACCACCACCATTATTGATGCTTTGTCATCTACCTTAGGAAAACCTGAAATAAAATCCATGCTTATTGACAACCAAGCACTTTCAAGAATAGGAAGAGGTTGCAACAAACCTGCTTCCTTCTCATGTTCAGTCTTGTCCACTTGACAAACATGGCAAGTCTTTACATACGCCTCTATGTCATCTTTCATCTTTGACCAAAAATAAACACGAGACAGTAGAGCTAGCATCATTTCAACACCTGGATGTCCATCCCAAGTAGAATCATGCGCTTCCTTCATCAAGTCTTTGCGCAGTCCACCTTGATTTGGTACAACGATTTTCTCCCCTTAAAATAGAGCAGATCGTCCTCGATCCAATACCGTCTCATTGTGCCATCTTGCACTTGACCCATCAACTTAACATACAATGAATCATTTGCAGCACACAACATGATTCTATCAAAGAAATCAATTTCAAGTTATGAAATTGAATATACAACAACAAATACCTCATTTCGACTCAATGCATCGACCACTTGATTGTGTTTCCCTAACTTGTGCTCCCACAAAGTCGTACTCAGCAAGAAATTCTTGCTATCGAGCTTGTTTAGGACTCAACTTTTTCTGCGTCTTGAAAAATGTATTAGCAACATTGTCAGTCTGCACCACAAATCGAGTTCCCAGTAAGTAGACTCTCCAAACCTGTAGGCAATATACAATAGCAACCATTTCTTTCTCATGCATCGAATATCTTTGCTCATCATCATTTAACTTTCAACTTTCAAAGGCCACAGGATGACCTTCTTGCACTAATATGCCCCCAATAGCTTTATCAGACACGTTAGTGTGCACCTCAAATGGTAACTCACAATTAGGCAGCTTCAGTATGGGTTCAGACGCAATAACTTTCTTTAAATTTTGAAAAGCTTCTTCACATATATAGTACATCCTATACCCATTTAGCATACTTATTCAACAAATCAGTCAAAGTCGCTGCTCTTTTCAAATAACCAGCAATGAACTTTCTGTAATAGTTAGCCAATCCAAGAAACGATCGCAAATCTTTAACATTACGTGGTGCTGGCCAATCAACAATTGCCTGCACTTTCTTAGGATCATTCAAACTTGGTTTTTACTAATACGATGCCCTAGGAATTTTATCTCCTGTTGAGCAAATTCACACTTTTCCATTTTAACATAAAGTGTATATTTCCTCAATTGAGACAACACCATACTCAAGTGATTGACATGTTCATTCAATGTTCGACTATAGATAACAATATCATCAAGATAGACGACTGCAAAATCATCAAGATAGTAAAAAACACATTGTTTATTAAGTTGCAAAAGGTAGTCGGGGCATTAGATAACCCAAACGGCATGACAAGGAATTCATAAGAATCATATCTAGTTACACACGTAGTCTTAGGTTCATCACCTTCTGCTATTCTAACCTGACAGTAGCCTTCCCTGAGATCAAGTTTTGTGAATCAGCATGCCTTGCTCAACCTGTCCATCAAATTGCACCAATGGAACCGAATACTTGTTCTTCACAGTTGTCTTATTCAATGCCCTGTAGTCTACACACATTCTCATCGTCCCATCCTGTTTCTTTTGGAACAAAACAGAAGCACCATAGGGAGCCTTAGATGGTTGCATCAGACCAACATCTAACAAATCGTTCAACTGTTTACGCAATTCAACCAACTTCTTAGGAGCCATACGATAAGGACCTTGTGCAGGAGCAACCGTACTTGTCAACAACTCAATTTAGATCAATATCCTTCTTGGCGGCAAATTCTTTGGCAATTTAGGCGGCATGACATCAACAAGCTGTTTCAGCAACTCAGCCACATAATCAGACACCTCTACTGTAACATCAGGCTTCAATTCGATTAAGGCAGCACGTATAGTTTCATTACCCTTCTTCAGCCCTTTGTCAATTGACATAGCAGACAACAACATTCCCATGACCTTCTTCTTTGCAACGTTACGAACTTTCCCAAACGGATGAACGCCTTTCACAAATCCAGCATTGTCCTCAGTCATAATCATGATCCCATCTAAATGTGAAAAAGGAACAAATTGGAATTTCTCAGAAAATCAATATGAAGTATCATCTCAAAATCTCCTACGACACCACCATCAAGTTATGTTTTCCTACCCAATTTTCAGTCGACATAGAAACCCCATAAGTCATACCCATAACGGCTTGTGCCTTAGCATTCACTTTTTTGACGTAGGAAGGACTATTAGTCAAATTATTGATGTTAATTTTGCAGCACTATTAACATTAATAAATGTATGAGTAGACCCCATATCAACCATAACCATCGCACATCTTTTTTAATCTTCATATCTATATGAATCAATGAAGCATGTGGATTTGAAATCTTAGACGTCCCCTCAACATTATTAACCAATGTAATATGATTGAAAAACAAACCTAACCGATTTGCCATAGCAGCCACAACATTCTCTCCTTCTTCATCCTGATTCAATTTTCTAGCAAACAAAACATTCTCTCTTTCCTTGTACGGACAAGAATTAGCCAAATGAGGACCACCACAAGTCCAACAGCCTTTCGAATTTCCATCTTTGTTCTTTAGCTTGTTTTGTTTATTTCTTTCTTACATTGGTGCCTTCCCTTTATCATTAGCATAGTCTTTACGATTCTTTCTTTTCTAGTCCCCTTTCTTTTCACCTTTTTTCTTGGATTTCAAAGTAGAAGGAACATCAATAGTAAGTCGAGTCGTCCAAAAATCTACCAAAGAATCAGCAACAGCAATTGACCCTGGCAAATTCTTGACATTCTGCCTCCGAAGTTCGTTTTGAGCCCATCTTTACATACCCGAAATGAAGTTATGTAATTTATCCTCGTCAGACATATTTTAAATGTCTAACATCACAGAGATAAATTCCTCAATATAATCCCGCACTGAACCCGTCTGCCTCAGTCTCTTCAACTTGTCCCTTGCAAGCCACGTTGCTCGGAAGAAATTGATCACACATTTCTTTCTTTAGCTTATCCTATGTATCAATTCTGGCTTGTCCAGCACTTATATCATCTGCATTTTGAGTCCTCCACCAAAGTTTAGCATCACCCGTCAAATATATTATAGTATTGTTTACTTGTCTGTTTCAGGCACCCTTGCAACAATAAAATATTGTTCCATATCCCAGATGAACTTTTGCAGTTCTTTAGCACTCCTTACGCCACCAAAGGCTTTAGGTTCCAAAATTTTAACCTTAGACGATTCCTTACGATTTGAACTTAATGCTACCACAGCCCAACACAGTACAACGATCTTCGCGCGAAGGTTTTTATTATCCTTCTGCCGTTCCTCCAATTGTACCTTCGTAGTCTCACGAAAATTCAAGGTTTCAGCCATGTGTTCGTCAACATCTTTCAGAAACACACCAACGTCCCCCTCAAATTTTTTCAACGTCCAGTCTTAAGTTGATAATCTGCGTTAGAAGATCCACCAACGTTGGGTCATCCATTATTTCATCAGTGATCCCAACGAAGGCTTCAACCCTGCAGACTATTTCCCGAAGTTCTGCGTTCATCACTATCGTTCAACCGCGCTCTGATACCAATTGAAAGATGATCAATTTTTTTATCTAACATCACTCCCATTTAGTCTACAACTTTCTGCAAACTTCAGCCTTAGCTCTCACGAATTTAGCTAAGTATAAAAATACTTAACGTAATTTTTTCTTAGGCAACAATCAAAGTAACAACACAACCAACATATGTGAACTCTTTCCAACCTTTTATTAATATCAGATCAACAAAGCAAAAGTCTTCACAAATAAGGCTAGAAAACAATATTCCATGCCTTCGATGAAATTTTCACCTTAAATAAAGTTTCTGCACAAGGCAGTTACATGCGGCAGTTACAAGTGACGCATGTCCAACACTTGTCACTGTTGACACCCAATTTTGACCCTCCCCAGTAGGAATTAATTAATGAGCTTCTTAAATTCTCAAACAATTTAAAATAATTAGTTTTGTAAATTTCAAAAATAAATAAATATAAAGTTTGCATTATTTTGAATAATCTTTGCCGTTTCTTAAAGTTTTAGATAATATATATTTTACATAATTATGTATATAATCAATTTATTTTATGATTATTCAAAAAAAAAAAAAAAAAAAAAAAACATCTCAAAAACATTTTAAATTTAGTGAGTAGTCTTTTAAATTAGTTTAAATCATGGTTATATTTTTGAATCACTAAGTTTACGATTAAATAATTATTTTGTTTTTTTTGTTAAGATTAAGAAGCTCGTTAATTAATTAATATTAATTTATCTTATTTAAGGTTTAGCCAAATTACTAATGTAACACAATTTGGCTATTTCTTAAATTTAATCCATCCTAGACTTCCAACTTAACTCAACTTTGAGAAAAAATTGGGTCAAACTTCAATTTAATTGTCAGTAGCCCATTTCATATTTCCGGCCGACCAAACTTAAATTACCCCCTCCAGCCCATCCAATTTTTTAAATAGGCCCAATTCAATTTCTTCAGCCAAGAAATCTTTTTTTTACTTTCAGCCAAGCCCAATGCAATTCCAGCCCATTCCTCCAAATTACTGCATCCCAATATATTTCCCCATCCGGATTTTGGGGGATTTAATTTAAATTTTGGGGATTTAATTTGAATTTTGGGGGCTTTAGTTTGAATTTTGGGATTTAGTTTGAATTTTGGCGGATTTAATTTGAATTTTGGGGATTTAATTTGAATTTTGGGGGATTTAGTTTGAATTTTGGGATTTAGTTTGAATTTTGGGGGATTTAGTTTGAATTTTGGGATTTAGTTTGAATTTTAGGGAATTTAGTTTGAATTTGGGATTTAGTTTGAATTTTGGGGGATTTAATTTGAATTTTGGGGTATTTAGTTTGAATTTGGGGAATGAAGGGATTCTCAATTTTGCCCCCATGTTCCTATCCGTTTTTTTTTTCTTCCAAAGGGACTTTAATCTTCCCCTATATATATATGCATCCTATTTTTCACTAAAAAAAAAAGGGGATGATTTGAAAAAAAAGGGGATGATTTGAAAAAAAAAGGGAAAGAATTCAAGAATTCAAGAAAAAAAAGACATGATTCAATTCAAGAATTCAAAAATTCATTTCAATTCATTTTTCAATTCAATATTCAATATTCAATATTCAATATTCATTATTCCTTATTGATTATTGATTATTAATGATATATTTTTTCATTGATGAAAAAAAAAAAAAGGGAGGGAGAAAAATTGGAAAAAAAAAAAGGAGGAGAAAAATTGGAAGAAAAAAAAAAGGAGGAGGAGAAAAATTGGAAGAAAAAAAAAAGGGGAGAGAAAAATTGTGGTGAAAAAAAAAAAGTTAGAGGAGATCGGATCTTTCTTGAAAAAAAAAAAAAAAAAAATTGATAGGGGAATTTTTTTAGAGAAGAGAAAAGAAGAAATTGATAGGGAGATTTTTCCATCTAATAATACATGCCTCAAATGTTTTCAAAAGTTTAAGGTCAAGAGTTCAAAAAAAAAATAATAATAATATAATTTTCAATTTTTCGAGTTCATCGGAATGTCGTTGTGGTAGTGAAGTTGCTGCTTTTTCTAGCTCTTAGTCCCGGTTTGCTGCCCGAAAAAAGGTATCGTCATCTTCTTCTTTTTTTCATTTTTTCTGGGCATATTTTCAGTTTAGCATAAATGCTTTAAATTCTCTTTTCTAACTTGTCAAATTCTAACACACATAAGTATTTGTTGCTCTTAATTTCATAAGCTTGTTGGTTGTTAATCTTAGGTGTAATGGTTGGTTTTTGTTGCATTTGGTTTTTGAAGTGCCTTAGTAACTCCTATTTTAATTAAGTCTTATTTTAATTGTTTCCCTTATCTCAAGTGTTAATTTATTTATTATTTTTTTTGTTGCATGATCCGCTTTGAGTCCATGACAGACTTATCTTCCTCGCATTTACGAGTCGTCCAGCCCCTGGAAAACATGATATGCAGGTCGAAAGCAGTAAAGTCATTGCTGAAAATTAATTTTCCAGCCCCCCCAAAAGTTGAAGAACAGGTCGATATACCGGCTGTATACACTGATATACAGTCGGAAAATACAATATACAGGTGCAAAAAATATAAAAATGCAGGAAGGAAATACAGGGGGCACGTTTCAGCGAAAATACATAATTGGCAGGCCCAAAAATGAATCGTATACATTCGATATACACTGATATACGACAAGTGTATACAAAAACGGGAATTGAGTTAAAACCCCAATTTCCAGCAAAATTGGCCCAAAAGGGGGCTCAAATTCATCTTCTCCTTTACTCTTTTATTATTTAATTGTTATTATTATTATCTTTTTTATTAACTCTAAATTTAGAATTATTAAATAACTTAATTAATTCCCCAAGAGATGAACTATATTCTTTATGTTAGTATGTTTAAATAAATTTTATTTTTTGTTAACACTTGATTTTTGTTTATTTGAAATTTTTACTTGACCCTCAATTAACTTAAAATAGTCTCTATGCTTTAATTAAC
Organism: Solanum lycopersicoides; assembly: GCA_022817965.1. Classification (NCBI taxonomy): domain Eukaryota; kingdom Viridiplantae; phylum Streptophyta; class Magnoliopsida; order Solanales; family Solanaceae; genus Solanum; species Solanum lycopersicoides. The sequence continues at coordinate 87,017,561 of CM040629.1, read as the reverse complement.
CAATTTTGTTTAAAACATTATTTTAAAAAACGCGTCAAATAAGTTTTAACAAATCTAGTCTTGTTAAAATTCTAATCACTTGCATTATATTCAAATGTTTCAATTAAGATTCTATTTTCTAAAAAAATAAAATAAATAAATAAATAAAAAATTTGTTCTCTTTATTATTTTTTCAAGTTATTCGAGTGTTATAAATTAATAATATTATTTCTATATTAAATATTTTTTTAAAAAAAAATAATCAAAATAATTAACCTAAGTCACAGGATAACCGCATGTTAGCGGACGCTTCAAATGCCTTAAAAACCTTCTTGAAGCGTAAATAAGAACCTCTTACCCATTTTCTCTAAATTTATTAAGATTTAATCTGTTAAAATCTTTTTAAATTAAGTTTTCTTAATTTCTTTAAAAAAATTAAGTGGCGACTCTTTTCTAAGTATTTTTCTCAAATTGTTTTATACTTAGAAATATTTCAAAAAGTGATTTTTCTAAAGATAGTAAAATTACGGCATAACAGTCACCATAGGATTTAAACTAAGTTTTCAAAAGCTATATTTCTAATAGAAAGAATCAAATTTCGAATTACATTCTTATCTTTAACCGAAATAATAATATTTTAACACTTAGAATATTTCAGGTGTCTTCCAACACTTAGTATATTTCAGTTGTCTTTCAACACTTAGTTTTATTTCAGCAATCCATGTAAATGCCTTTGTCTTGCCATCGTCAAGTCCCACAACCTTGCCTTGTCAAACCAACACACTGCCTTGTCTTGCCAACGACGTCTGCCCACACATATAAGCCTTTCACGTCCAATCTGCTTTGACAACACTCAAACACCTTGAACCTTTCATGCACAATGTCCAAATCCTTGTCATGCCTGCACGTGGTTAGTTCACGTAGTCTACGGGTCTAACACTATCCTATAATGAGACAATGAAATGGAATTGGAAAGAGTAACATTTAAGGAGAGGATGGATTTGTATAGCCACTTAAGAAAAATCATCAAGTATAGCAATTGAGATCAATATTTTCAAAAGTCAAGAACACGGTCGATGCCACAATTGTAGTATACATAGAATGTAGTTAACAAATTATAAAATGAAATGGAAATATGATGATAACTTGTTGTTCAAACATATCTTACAACAATAAATGAAAAAAAGGATCTACATTAAAAAAAATCGACAATTACATGATAATCAATAATAAATAAGTTTGCTTTTGAAAAAGAGTTAAATTGCTACGTATTCGAGTACTCTGATTCCCTATGAATATGATGGGCATGGTGTGACAAAAAAATGTATTTGTGGTTAATGATATACTGCTACAAGTTTATCATAGGCCAATACATTCTAAAAGTTTAATGGACTATAATGTGAAGATTAATTTAAAATTTCTGGCTCAAAGTCTTTTGTTACCTTTTTTTCCTTGTTTATGGTGATTTTGAAAAGTAACACACATGTCTACATTTACATAAAACAACACATATAACATAAAGTGCATACACCTTTTTACAACAATAAATGTTAAAAATAAGAGTTTCTTCTTTAGGCGATAGTAACAAAACTTACAAGAAAAAACATTATTTTGCGCGTTCACTCGAACCTTAAAATTATTTAGGTTAGACTTATGATAAATATTTTGATTGAAGAATACTATTGACTCCTATGTAACTAAGTCAGAGTGGATAGAAAATATAATACCTGTAAGATTTGATTTATTTGTGGTCTTGTGAACTTACTGTGATTTAAAAAACAATTATTCACATATTATGTATAGACTATTACTTGATCTTCGCTGTCCTTATTTATATAAACTTAAGTACAAATCAATATTTTGGTTTCATCTATGTTTATCTACTATCTTGATCTATGAAAGACTCAAAACAACTCAATCAATACATTGTATAAGTTGTATTATAAAATCAAGTATGTTATCTAGTACTATTAATAAGAGATAAATGAAAATAAATTTGATTTAGAATTTACTCATCTTATTTTATTATAATCTCTAAAATTTCTAATCATTTGAAAATTTCAAAGTTCCTCTCTTGGATACCTCACTCTTATGGTTGATACATCTTTATCCCCTTTCGGATGCATTCCTCTCAATTTAATTTGAATCGTTATCTTGTTTCAATTATTTCAATAGAAGCATTATAGGAAAAAATATGTCAACCACAATATTATTTCGATTTCACTATTTTCTTACAGAGACATAATTTATTGAGATTTCTTCATTGTCATTATTTTCAAGTACTTGGACCTCCTCGGTGGTATCATTATTTGTTATATCTAGAAAATCTTTTTGAGTAATTTAGGAACAAGGACAAAATAAAATGAATCATATTATATTTTTAATGGGTCGTAGATGAATCACTAAATGGTTTAAATAGTATTTTTTATCTTTTAAAATTTTGGTTTGTGATATAAACAATTAATTTCAGCAAATTTTAATTAAAAAATAATTAAATAGATTGAGTGACTTTCTGAGGAAAGATGAGATAGTTGAGTGACTTTTGAGTTAAAATTCAAAGTTGAGTGACTTTCTAAGAGAGAAGTGCATAGTTGAGTGACTTTTGAGTTAAAATTAAAAGTTGAGTGACTTTCTGAGAGAAGAATGCATAGTTAAGTGATCATCTGAGGTATTAACTCTCCGAATTTCCTATTCCTTTCTGACACATCCCTCCCCTGTCGGATACATCCATCCCTCACCTATGTATCCAAATGTCCAGTGATGTATCTGAAATTCTAATGATATATTCGAAATCATTAAATTTTAAGGAATTTTTGTAATTTAAAAAAAAGTAAAAAAATAATGTAAGTACCTCTTAACAGTATGATTTTATGTAAATTATACTATTTGAATCACTAGATGTTTATGAACCGTAATTTTATAAGGTACGTTTAAACTTAAAATAATATTTAAAAATTAGGTAGTAGTATAAATTCTTGAACGTCAAAGTGTCCTAACTTTGGCTTCTCGGAGACTCAAAGATCGAATAACGAACATCTACCAAACTCAAAAGGGGCAAAAGGAAATAAGAATATCAAAGTATATTACGTTGGGATGTGAAAAGAGATTTTTCTTTTTTCATTTTTCATTCTGTGTTTTCGATATTCACATTAGAGTCCGACTATTTCAGGTTCGTGTCATGTAGGGGGAAATCACTTTTCTACCAAGGATTCTTCTATATCTAGGGCTCAAACCCGAGATCTCTAATTACCATAGAAACAACCTCATCCACTGCACCACATCGTTTAATGATAGGTGTGAAAAGAGATTGATAAAAAGTTCAAATAAATAAGACGAAAGAAGAGAATAAATGCTTTCTATATATATTGTGCACCAAAAAAATGAAGAAGAACATATCGATGTCTTTTCTAGTAGTAGAAACACCATATTACTTCCTAAATAGTATGTATAAAAGAACCCTTCTTACTTTTTTTGCTGAAGAATAACGAATAAGTAATAATAGAATCTATTATTTAAATATAGTATGTTTAAAGTTGATTAATTATATTTTTTTATGTAATATATGCGCATGAGTGAATTTATGGTATCGCACCAAGGGTGGTTATAAACAATGACTATTAATTGATTTAATTAATTTGATTAATTCATCAAGACTTTGAGTAAATTGAATACTTGGATTAATTTAATTTACGGATTAAATTATTTTTAAACTATAGTTTTGAGATTATAATTCATCTACTGATCTTATTTGGGAGGTGGGATAATATAATACTTACCATATAACATGGGATAAAAAGAATTATCGAGGATAATTTCATCTCAAATTTAATTTTCTATAAAAATATCAAATTTGTTGTAACGTGCTCCAATCCACATATAATCACTTCCAGACACTCATATTCGTGTTTTTAAACTATCAACTTCCACTACAACAAAAATAACTATTGACATTAATAAATAGTGCTAACTGCTAAAGTCTTTATTGACATTAGTTAAGTGTCATTAGAACCAATATTGTTAAATGCTTTAGAGACATATACAAAGAGTGATAATTGTCACTAAAAATATATATTTAGTGATAATTAAAAATTAATTGCTCTTAATGATTATTTTTTATGTAGTGTTCATCGTGCATCATCACTTAATCCACGTGAAATTTAAGATAATAGGACCATTACAGTTTGGTGATTTTACTTGATTTAAAAAAAGTAAATTTGTCACAAACATTTCTACTAGAATATATACAATAAAAAATATTGAATTTTTTTTATGAAAGTCTATTAAAAGGGATTCTGACGAACCAATTTTTCTCCGATCGTTTCTTTAATAGTGCAAAGTACATATTTGGCCCTTTAATCGTCTCAAAAACTAGATCGAAGGGACTCATGATTCATGTTGGTCTACAACACTCACAATTAAGTATTATTCTTAACTAGAAACAAAAAAAAAAAAAATAAAAAAAAATTGGAAAGAGGAATTAGTTCTTGGAATAGCATTATCCTACCTAATTAAAAATTTATTGTTTTCTTTGTCTCTTAATATAATTATATCACTTAATTAAGCAAGAGATAGGGTTAAAATATTATTATGAGTTTGTACTTGGGAGATACCTCTCTTTTAGTTAACACCGTCCTAAATGGCATAGAGAATAAAGGTCACACTGAAAGAATTGCAACCGTGTATATACACAAAAAGTAAAGAGAAAAGGAGCGTGATCGATCTCATCTAAAAAAATTTAAACGGTTAGAATATTTTATTTAGTCAATTTAAAAATATTTTTAATATAATGTAATAGTATTTGTTTTGGATCAAGCCCGTATGGTTTTAGAAGTGTCTTGCACCATTAAAGATATTTCTACACCATATATGTAGCTTATTGATCTAATTAATTATTGATGTGAGATTTTATTCGGACACCAAAAATATCTGTTTACCTTGATTAAGTTTTGTGTGGCTCATCGCCATGATTCATGGGATCCCTTCATCGATCTACATGACTCATTCTCATATCCACAAGTCATTTTTTTAAAATTTACTATGTGTCATCCACATGATCATGCATTTAATTATGAGATCAAAGGTTTAACTTCTTTATTTCACCATTTTCATACTTGTTTGATCGAATCATTAACACTGATAGTAATTGTTAGGATAAACAATCCATAAATACTTTTATCATAATGTGATATTATTCATGTTAATTCAAGTCTCTAGTATATAATTTTCTTGAAAAGGTCTTACACAATATTAATAAGAGTATTCCTACCACTTATATATATGTAGCTATTAATCTTTTCATGTGACACTTTTATTGGCACACTCAACATATGAATGAAATGACACTTATATGTATTATATATTGTTTTCTTAACACTTAATCTACACATATATTGAAAAAAGAGGAAAAAAAGAGATTAGCATCATTTTAGATGTAGAAAAGGCATTTGCTATTTGAGGCCAATATTTCCCTTTTTCCTTTATCAACAACTTTTCCCCCTAAGTGCATCATTCACAAGTGTTAAATAACTTGATAATTTATAAAGTCATGTCAAAACTAAGAAGCTAGTGCCAACAGAATATCTTGCATTAAGTTTAAAATTATCCCCACCCAAAATTTTAACCTATATTTCATCACTAGATAGAATAATCAATGTGATATATATATACTTATTATATACTATGGCATGACTGATTGATTCTTCTTTCTTAGTGGGGTAATAGAGTTGACATTCAAGATTTTTCACTATAATAACCCTAAGTCCCCTCCAAAAGAGAGACAAAATTAAAGGTCTAGTTTTTTCATTTGAAAAGATGACCCCAACAATATTCCACACTTCCAATAAAAAAAAAGAAGGAAAAATTCCGATTTTAAAGTCAACTACGTTAATTATTATTTAGTACGTGTATTGATCAGAAGTAGCATATATTCGATAAAATAGTTAAGTATGTTAACAAACTGACTCAAACATTACTGTAAGGTCCACTAATTTGATGATGGTGTATGCCTTTATAATTCATATAAATCCATATCTAAATATGTAACATCATCAAATTTCACAAGTATTATGATTTATGATAAAGTCATTATGATGTCCATATTCATATAAAGCTTCTAACTAACGATATTTGTTAATGACAATGCAACATCATCAATTGCTTTATAATTTTGTGAAAGTCAAGTAATATTCTTGTACAAATGATACTCTGAAAAGAGACATAACAACAATTGTCACTAACTATTAGTATTATTGTTGTCATCATTAGTTACATTTCTAAGTTCTCTTGTGACACATTTAATTTTGCTTTGTTTTTTAGGAGTACTATTTTCTTTTTTATTACACTACTAAATAATCATCATTTTTTTCATCAAAATTTTTCACGTAGAAATTTTGATTGAATCGGTGAGAGAAAAAATAGTAATGTTATCATATGAAAAAAATCAGGAAGCTTCCAAATCTTTCAGTGAGAATCTAATTTTTATCATGTGTTTTCCCAATAAACTGATTCGGTGGGAAAATCATTGTTTAAAAGCATAAATTTTCTATTGATTCGCGATGGGAAAATGTTAACATTAGAATATGATTTTGGAAAAACTAGTTTTAATATAGGAAAACCACCTTATTAGACATACATTCATACCATATATGTTAGATTCTATCTATACTTTCAAATAATTACGTACCTTACCACTAATTAAGAGTTTTCTACAATATATTGAGAAGATATACCATGATACATGTATTTTTGCTACAAATACACTAAATTAGGGAGAGAGGAGAGCGATATAGGGAGGGAGATAGTCATGTATCCCAAATACATGCAAATCACATTAGATACATGTATTTGTATGTATCTAGTATGATTCACATGTATCTAGGATACGAGATTCATAGGAGAGTGATGAGCCAGATCCGAGGGAGGCTAGAAAAATTTGTCTATGAATCTCAGATACATGTGAATTCACTTGGATACAGTGCATCTTAAATAAATTACACCTAATTTTGACCTATATATCTGAGGTCTTTGATTATGTTTAACTTTTTAAAAAGAAACAGAATACTTCCTACTATTTGTTTTTGAAGGAAAAAAGGTACTCAAGAAAATAGTATAATTCAGTATTATTCCATGTCCCATGATGCTTGGGCCCAGGTGAAAAGATAAAGACGTATAATGGGCCGAGGAATCCATCTTCGATGGGCCCATGCCTTGAGAAATGAGATCTTGACATTTTTAACCATTCCAGTAAATACAAATTGTGTATATTATATATCTATATATACAATAAATGTATATTTAGCAGGCTAAGTACAATCAGTGTATACACAGATCTAGCTGATGTTTGGAAAAATATTCACTTGGCATCCCTTTTAAGGATTGGAGTTTATTTTTTGTCCCATATTTAAAAAAGTTGCACAAAAATAGACTCAATTGGCATAACGGTCATGTATGGATGCGAGGAAGAGAGATAAGCAGTTAGCAAGGACCATCCGTTATCATCCATACTGAGTAAATCTACTTCCTACGACACACTCTCTCCTCCTCCTTCTTCTCTCCTTTCCTTTTTGATTTTGAACAAATTTTTTTAATGAAATTATTATCATTGTTCGAAACCTACAATATTTTATTACATAAAGTAATTGTGGGTTATTCTAATTAGCGATAAAAAATAATAAAAATACCATTAATAGAAGTACAAGGAATAAGACAAGGGTTCAATAGCAATGGTAGAATTTACCTTCATTATTCATTCAATTTGTCCTAAGGGAGTGCAAACATTAGGATACAAGTATGAACATGCATATATGTTGATTTAAATAGGAACCTAAAATAATTTAATTCATTTCAGCATACACTAAGCTTATCAATCCAGCACAATTTGTGAAAAATGCCAATTTCAATATGGTTTTTGAACAAGTTAAAGATAGAATAAAGTTTATGCTTAAAGTTATAAATAGACTGATATTATCTATAAATAAGACAAGTTTATCAATTCGATACGACTTGTGAACAATTGAAAAATAGCTAAAACAAAAATTGTACTTAAAGTCGTAATCTGCTCAACGTGACTTGTAAAAGTGTAATTTTATTACAAATTCATTCAATTGTGAATATTTTATTTAATTAACTCTCTAACGTACACGTATATATTTAATGTATTTCATAAAATTTGTACTAACATATTCCTCAGAGGTTATAAACGGATGGTTTGTATCTCCTATAAAAGGATAATCCTCACCTTTATGAAAGAAACACTTGAAGAAAACAAAATAAAATTCTCTATATTCTACTCTCAATATTATTTTGTCTGGATAGTGTCAACGATACCAAGGAATTTTTTTTTTCTCATTTAGTTATGAAAAAAACTTATGTTAATACAATATTTGGTAGTATAAAATTATTTGAGAGCACTGAAAAATCGACCTTATTACTAAATGGAGGAACAATACTAGTAATCGATAATGCATTGTATTATAGTAAGTCTCAAAAAAACTTATTATGTTTCAAGGTTATTCGTCAAAATGACTATCATATTAAGATCGTGAATGAAGGAAATGATGAACACCTTTATATTACTACAATAAATGCGGAAAAGAAAATTGTGTATGAAAAATAATTTACACTTTCTTCTGGATTGTACCATATAGATATTGATACGGTTGAATCATATGTCGTAGTAAACAAAAGATTTACTCGTTCTAATGATTTTATTATTCAGCATAATCAGCTGGACCATCCTAAATATAATATGATGCGCATAATAATAAAAAATTTACATGGGCGTCCTTTGAAGAACTAAAATGTTCTTCTATTAAAGAAGTTCTCTTTCTATGAAACTATCAACAATGTAACTAAGATTGGGATAGATCTCCTGCATTATAAAATGGATACAAGGTGATATGTGAGTCTATTTACCCTGCATATGAACTACTTAAATATTATATGATCTTGATAGATGCATCTATAAAATGATCACATATGTGTTTATTTCAACTCTCATAATATGACTTTTGCGAGGTTGTTGGTTCAAATAATAAGGTTAAAAACACAATTTCATATTATGCAATATAGATAATTTGTCTTGATAAAGTTGGTGACTTTACATATCAGACATTTAATGATTATTGTTTGTCCAATGAATAACAGTTGAATATTCATTACTCATGTTCATACTCAAAATGGTCTAACAAAGTCATTGATTAAACGTTTTCAATTGATAGCTAGGTCATTATTGATGAGGACAAAGTTGCCCGTTTCAATATGTGAGCATGTTATTTTCTATGCAGCAATACTTGTGCGCATAAGAACAATCAATTATCATGAAATTTTTCCATTGCACTTGATTTTTAGTAAGAAGACAAATAGTTTCCATCTTAGAATCTTTGATTGTGTGGTATATGTTTCAATTGCTCCACTACAACACACAATTATGGGCTTCCAAAGAAGGTTAAGAATATGTGTTGAGTATGAATCCCGTTATATTACAAAATATTTGAAACATAGAATAGGAGATTTATCTACGACAAAATTTGCTAATTGATATTTTAACAAATCAATATACCCAACATTAGGGGTGAATATAAGTAAATGAGAAATTAGATAGTGAAGTTCATTGTCACTATCTCATTTAGATTCTCAAACACATTAATATAAGCAAAAAGTTCAAAAGATGATTTATTTTCAGAGTGGTGCAAATCAACGGCCAAATAAATTTACTAGCCTTCCGTGGGTTACTAAATCACATCTAGCTGTTAATGTCCAAGTTTGAGTTGATGTACCACTAGAATAAATTGTTAAGATGAATGAGTCTATCCCACGCTTAAAACGTGGTAGATCAATTGATTTCAAGGATAGAATTCTAAAAAATGAAAAGAAACAAATGATCATAATATGAAGACAATTACTCAAAACGATCCCCAAGATATAACAAATGATGATACCACCGAGGAGGTCCAAGTACTTGAAAATAATGACAATGACGAAATCTCAATAAATTATGTCTCTGTAAAAAATAGTGAAAACGAAATAATATTGTGGTTGACAAATTTTTGTCTATAATGCTGCTATTGAAATAATGCAAACAAGATGACGATTCAGAATTAAGATCTTTCAATGAATGTAAATAGAAAAATGATTGATCAGAATGGAAGGAAGCAATTCAAACAAAATTGACTTCACTTGAATAACGTAATTTTTTTGGATCAATAGTCCAATCACCTGAAGGTGTCAAGTCAGTGAGGTACAAATGTGTTTTTGTGCGGAAATTGTAATAAAACTAGTTAAATCGTAAGACATCAAACATGACTTGTGGCACAAAGAATTTTTGCAAAAGCCTGACATTGATTATTAGAAGACACATTGTCTTGTGGTAGATGCATTACCTTCGGATATCTAATAAATTTATTGGTATCTAAAAAGCTTGAAATACATCTAACGAATATTGTCACAACCTATTTGTATGGCTTATTAGACTACAATATTTGTATGACAATTCTTGAAGCACTCAAAGTGTCTGAAGTATGTAAAAATTCAAAAGAAACTTGTTCGGTAAACCTTCAGAAATCTTTAAATGGATTGAAACAATCAGGACCAATGTGAGATAAACGAATTGGCGAATAGTATCAACCAATGTATGAGTCACACTTTCAAAGTACGAGCCATACTTACGAGTCGTAAGGTGCACTTCAAATGGTGAAAAATCTAGGTCCAGGAACCACGACTCACACTACGAGCCAATCATAGTCATTGAGTATGGCTCGTAGAATGAGGCATAGTTACTGGAGGACTTGAGTGGATTTTGGTAACTACGAGCGAGACATCTGCTGATTATAAGTCGTACTGACATACCCCGGATCGTACGTAGCTGATAGATCTACTTTCTTAGCTTGTTTAAGATAAATTTTGTGTTGTTTATGATTATTTGCATGTAATGTTCTCTTTTCGTATTGATTGCTTTGTAATGGTCAAAATGTTAAAACTCACCTTAATTTTTTACTTGTTTGATAAAAAAAAGGTATATAATATGAAAAGGGAGTAACAATGGATATTTGAGATTACCGACCATTATCTAATACTTGAAGCATAAAAGGTAAAGTTAATGTAAAATTAAGGTAAGAGTTAAGATTCAAACAAATAAAAGGTAAAGTTAATGTAAATTAAGGTAAGAGTTAAGATTCAAACATTTATAGATCGAAAGATATTTAAATGACATTCATCTAAGTAATGTCAAAGTATACCAAACTTATCATTTTGCATACTAAGCACCGAAATAGTATACACTTGCTGAGTTATAAAATCATGCGGAACACATGCCTAATTTATTCTAATAATTATTTTTGATAGACATTTGATAATCGATTACTTGTTATAACAAACCTCCTTTGAAAATAACTAACTAAAAAATTCTAAACATATTATAGGTATATTTTGAATGTATGACTGACCCCAGCAAAGGGGAATCTTTAGAACACAGAGGAATCAAGAGTGGTGAAGTAACAGTTTTTAGGCTTTACCAAACTTCAAACCTATTGTATAGATGGGACTCAAATAAAATTATCTGCTGCATGACAGACAGACAGATAGGTGAATTGCTCTTCTGTTGTGGAGTCAGCCATCAATAGAAACAAACAAAAAAACTTATGATTACTTTGAGACTTTGTGTAACCACATGAAAGTGACTTTTGAGGGACTAAAATACCCAAATAGGTGGCAAATCAAGAAAGTAATAGAGAGAGGGTATAAAGTTCACTCACTTTTTCATTTTCTTTATTTAAAAAAGAAATGATCTTTATTCTTTTTTGGTAACATTTTAATTTTTGTTTTCCACGTGACATGTTTAAGGCCTACAAAATCAAAGAGAATTTTTGTACATTTGACCTAACTTTAATTTAGGACCACAAAATTCAAAAATCTTCTTTATATTGTTAAAGTCCGTGCCAAGTCAAACCAGGTTATTCTTTATGAAACGGAGGGAGTACATTTTTTGTCCCTTCCACCTAAACAATTCTTAGTTGGTAAACCCTATATGCCTCACTTTGTTCAAATTCTTGATCATTTCTGCATTTCTTGAATGCATAACAATGTTGCAATCATGATATATTAGACTTCACTTTTTTTCATTTTAAAAAAAATGAGAAAATGGATAACTTCAATTGAATTTATCTCGAAAAATCAGTTACACAGTTAAACGTTTAAACTATCATGATGACCTGTTACACATGTTTAAGAAGTTAAAAAGGGGAAAAAGGGATAAATTCACCTGAATTTGTCTCGAAAAGTCAGTTACACACTTAAATGCTTAAACTATCATGATGACTTGTTACACACGTTTAAGAATTTAAAAAATAAAAGGAAAAAGGGATAAATTCATTAAACTTGTCTTGAAAAGTCAGTTATATGTTTAAACGCTTAAACTATCATGGTGACCTGTTACACACAAGAAGGTAATGGGTATCCATCAATATCATCATCAAAATACATAAACAATGATTGAAAGAAAGATATTTCTTTTCCCTTTTTTTATACCAAG
>CM040629.1:86967070-87004056 GCA_022817965.1 Solanum lycopersicoides | reverse complement strand
TTCCAATCTGAGTGACAATGCACCAAGAGCTTTGGAAATTATGCCCCGTAAGTTCTTACCTATGATGTGAAGAGCTCCACCTTCATGGCTAAGAGTTACAAGCCTCCTTTTCATACTCAGTTTAATTTGTCACTCGTCCAGAGCCAAAGGTTATCTAGCATAATAGATTTCCTTTTCAACCGATTGTGTCGAACTACAAACAGCCTGATTCCTATGGTTTAAGGATATGTAGGCGGGCTCGATGTTGAAAACTCGGCTGTATTCTAACATTCTCTCTTAAATCTTATTCACAAGCATCCCGATTCCTTCATAACTCGGTATCGAGATGACTTTTGATTTCTTTCAAAATCGTGCGTTAAATCTAGCGTATCGAACTACAAATGGCCTGAATTCTCATATAGCCTGAGATATGTAGGAAACCCATTTTTAGGGCTCGATCATAATTTCTAAAGTCCGTACCAAATTCTTGCCTAAAAGATGGATATGTGGTCGGTCAAAATTGGTTTGATCAATTTCATTTTCCTCGAATTTCTTGCATCAATCCAAGTAAAATGAGGGACAGTTGTTGACACCCAATTTTGACCCTCCCCGGTAGGAATTAATTCATGAGCTTCTTAAATTCTCAAACAATTTAAAATAATTAGTTTTATAAATTTAGGAAAAAATATAAAGTTTGCATTATTAGGAATATTTTTTGCCGTTTCTTAAAGTTTTTAGATAATATATATATTTACATAATTATGTATATAATTAGTATATTTTATGATTATTAAAAAAAACATCTTAAAAATATTTAAATTTAGTGAGTAGTCTTTTAAATTAGTTTAAATCATGGTTATATTTTTGAATCACTAAGTTTACGATTAAATAATTATTTTATTTTTTGTTAAGATTAAGAAGCTCGTTAATTAATTAATATTAATTTGTCTTATTTAAGGTTTAGCCAAATTATTAATGTAACACAATTTGGCTATTTCTTAAATTTGATTCATTTTAGACTTTCAACTTAACTCAACTTTGAGAAAAATTGGGCCAAAATCCAATTCAATTGTCAGTAGCCCATTTCATATCTCCAGCCGACCAAACTTAAATTACCCCCTCCAGCCCATTCAATTTTTTAAATAGGCCCAATTCAATTTCTTCAGCCAAGAAATCTTGTTTTTTAAAAAACTTTCAGCCAAGCCCAATGCAATTCCAGCCCATTCCTCCAAATTACTGCAGCCCAATACATTTCCTCATCCGGATTTTGGGGATTTAGTTTGAATTTTGGGGATTTAGTTTGAATTTTGGAGATTTACTTTGAATTTTGGAGATTTAGTTTGAATTTTGGGATTTAGTTTGAATTTTGGGGGATTTAGTTTGAATTTTGGAGATTTAGTTTGAATTTTGGAGGATTTAGTTTGAATTTTGGAGATTTAGTTTGAATTTTGGGGATTTAGTTTGAATTTGGGAATGGAGGATTCTCATTTTTGCCCCCATGTTCCTATCCATTTTTTTTCTCCAAAAGGGACTTTAATCTTCCCCTATATATATATACATCCTATCTTTCATTAAAAAAAAAAAGGGAGGAGAAAGAAAGAAGAGAGGTCGGCTTTAGATAAGAAAACATTAAAAAATATTGAGAGAATATTATTAAGTAGAGATTTTCTTAAGAACAGATTTTTTAGAGGTGGAAATTTTGGAGATAATATATATATATATATATATATATATATATATATATATATATATACCTACTTATACTCATAGCAATTTAATCAAGAAATTTCTCAATGTTCGTTAGAAACTAGAGTTCTATTTCGGGATCCTTCGTTACGGCTTATGTTTGCGTATTGTGTGGATCAGTTTTTCGCATACCTCTGCTCGTACTATCCCGGAATCGCTGCACTCAAAAAGTTAAATATCACTTCTTCTTGCATCATTTCTTTCTCAAGATGTAGATCTTTATTTATTTATTTTTTATTTTTTTTGAGTTATATATTCGAGCTTAACTCGGATCTCTTCAATATTTTTTGTGTACTCATAATTATGTTGTGTTTAAGATGTGCCTTATTTCATCACTTCATGGCTAATTCATATCTTTTTATTGCATGTGAAACTCTCCTCGAGTCCCCACGGACTTATCTCCCTCACATCTCCGAGTCGTCCAGTCCCTGAAAAACATGATATGCAGGTTGAAAGCAGCAAATATGCTGCTGGGAATTAATTCACAGGTTTCCAAAAGGCTCAAAAAGGGACTGATATGTTGTTATATACACTGATATACAATTAAGTGTACGATATACAGGTCAAAAAATTTATACAGGTGCTGGAAATTTGATCTGGGGCAGCATACATTCTGTATATATCCCAATATACACGAAAATAAATTGTATACAGGTCGTATACATTAATATACATCAAATGTATACGCTGATTTTCCAAAGCAGATAGGCCCAAAAGCCATAACAGTTTCCAGCAATCACCTTGGTGAATTTGGGCCCAAATCCATTTTGGACAAAAATTTTAGATTTAGGACAAGTTCAAGACTTGGTAATTTGGGCCAAAGGCCCAAACTTGACACTTCTATACTTACTCTTTATTTATTATTGTAGTCACTAACATATTATTTGATTTTGGTTCTAATTTAATTAATCCCTAATGATAGCCATTTTCTATCATTATAGATATTAAATTTTTAGCTACATATATATGTTTCTTAGTTTATATATATATATTTGTATGTATGTTTATTTATTAGCCTTGTCAATACTTTAACTTATTTCCCTTTAGAATTTTCTCCTTTTAGTTCATCTCCCCTTTAAAATAATCATTAAAAATAGAATAGTAATATTATTTAATAAATAAATAAATAATTTAAAATTACTTATTTAGTCAGTATCTGGAAAAAAAAATTATTTTAAAAGGTCATTTTAGTCAAATCGCCGGTCAGCCGCGAGTTAGCGGGCATTCCGAGAGCCTAACACCTTCTCGGAATGTACTTTGAACTTCGAACCCTTTTCAATTGATTTTTATCTGTTTTAAATCTTTTGAAAAAAAAAAATTTGTAAGTTTTCTTAATTTTCTCAAAATTAAATGGCGACTCTGTCAATTTGAAAAGTCAATTTTTCTTAAATCATAAGATTAATTAATTTTTCAAAACTTAGTCATTTTTTTTTTTTTACTTTACATATATTTATAATATTTTTAAGATAAAACAAAACTAATTAGATATTATTAAAATATAATTTTAACATTTATAAATTACATAAAAAGAACTATAAAGTCATTTCATATTAATATGATAATGAAATATGTGTTGAAATATTGGCTAAATTTCGTGTGATTTAACTCTAAAAAAATGAAACATATAAATTATTTATATATTTAAATAAATCATTACCACACAACTTATCATGAAAATTTTGTGTTTACACTTTTCATGAGATAATATCCATATCTAAGCATATTAAGTGTAGATAAAATTTAAATTATACATACAAAATTCTTATACATAAATAATTAAAAATATAAATATATTTATAACTTTAATGTGGAAGAAGTTATAATTGATAGTATATCTTATTAGTTATGTGCGTCATTTAAAATTCAAATTTATCTTTAATAATTATATTTTAATATACTTAATTATCTATTGGAAAATAAATATCATTTAATAACTCAGTATAAATAAATTGTATCATTTTTATCTCGGTAAATACATAATATTGAAGGATTGTAAGGTATCATACATAGAACAATACCTTTTATTCATTCCTTTTATTTTCCTTGTTCAGTTCGTAAAGATACATATTACTTCCCTATCATCTTCGGACAATGAATTCTCACCTCTTTGATTTCTCATGCGGTGATATGACCATTCAACAATCTCAATAATGAGTCAACAAACCGATCTCCTTGAGCATCTTTTTTTAATCCATACGTGCTCACTAGCTAGTTTAATGTCTAATTTTTTTTGTTATTTGTTATCTTCGATTTTAACATTTTCCTATTAAAATTACTTTTACTAATGTTATTGTAATGTTCTTTTATGTAATTTTTTCATTTTTCAAGTCACAAAATTCCTAAGCAAAATTCTCAATAAATAATTTTCAGTTGAATTTGTAGGAAAAAGTTCCTAAATATTTTGCAAGTAATAAAATTCTTAGTTAAGTCTCCAAATATAAATCCTAGAAAATTACGCAACAAATATTCCCCAAATAATTTTTCAAGTAATAAAATCCCTAGGTCAATCCCCAAATATAAATTCCCAGCAAATTTCACAGAATTAATCCCCAAATAATTTCTCAAGTAATAAAATTCTTAGATAAATCCCCAATATAAATTTCACAGCAACTAATCCCCAAATAATTTCCCAAGTAATAAATTTTCACCAATATATTTCTAGAAAAATTTGTAGGATTGATTACCTGGGGATTTTTCTATGGAATAAGAAAAAAAAATTAAAATATTTTTTTGGTTCATGTTCCTGCGGATTTTGGTACAGATAATGTACTTACCATTACTTTTCCCCAGGTAATATCACAAGTTCATATTTGGCGCAAAATGACGCAAAATTTACCTGCAAAATTTGTTGGGAATATACATTCCGTATGTAATATATTCTAATATTGAAAAATTTAGAACTTTTGCAAGAAATTCCGCATGAAATAGTTGCGAAAATTTTTCGTAGGAAAAATTCTCATATTATACACAGTTTTCTAGGGTGGGGTCTTTCTCTTAGCTTTTACATGGCTTTGTCCAATAGTTACACCTATGCGGGCGGATAGTTAAGGGATAAGAAGATTGCTACTAAGTAACTCGTTCTATACTAACAAGGAGTACTCATCTCAAGAGGTACATTGGATACAACATCTCTACTCACAATGTGCACCCACCCCTTCTTCAAATCCTCTCGGTGTTAAGCATAAATCCCCCACGGAGACTTTAACAATCATTACTAAAGGTCAAGGATAACTTTTGTACATCCCATCTCAACTCACAATGGGTATCCATCCTCCAACCCACATTAGAAAGCTCTTGGGAGTAGTGAGGTTGCTACTAAACACTTCATCTCAACTCACAATGAGTGCTCACCCCAAAACTCCCCTTTTAATTCACATTCTTTAACTTCATTCATTAATTCATTCAAAGTGTGAGTGTGTGTACATGTGAGTACACTTTTCACATAAGCATCATTTTATTTTTACACTTCATTCTATACATGATTAGACCTCCTTTCGTCACATCACACACTTTAACATACTTCATATAATCATATAAGTTATTTAGGCATATTCTCTAGCCTACTTCACATAATAAGCTTCAAATAGCACATTTATCAAGAATAGCATCATTATCATCTTACTTCACATAACATGCCTTCAAGGCCTCATTTAAAATTCACAAGTAGCTTCACATACACATATATACCAATTAAACATGGTTACCAAAGGTGGACCATACCACTCAAGAGCATTTAATAATTAAGGCTAAACAAGATAAACAACTTACCCTTTAATCCAAGCTTTCATAACCCATAATAATTCCTTCAATAATTCATCATAATTTATCTCTTAGGGCAGTATCCAAACAACAATATCAATAAAAGGATACCAAAGCTCAACGACTACAATATCATGCTCTTTCAACCCATTTCTTAAGTCAAAATTTGATAAAAAACTTTAACATGATTTCATTGAAGTTTTAGCATTAAATCACTAACTAACATTAGAAACATCATATTTGAATCATTAGAAACTTTTTCATGCAAGACCCATATTTAGAGTTGAAGATAGAAGAAGTTAGGGTTTGAAAACCTCTTTTGAAATTCCTTAGAAGTGGCTCCTTGAATGGAAGAGAGTTCAAGGATGACTATCATACCTCACATTGAAGAAAATCCACTGATGTTTGATGAAGAAACGTCCACCAACATCTCTCCTAGTGCCTTCTTGACTTCTAGCTTTCATGGTAACTTGAGAGAGTATTTAAGAGAGAGGGGTTTTGAATTTTAGGAAACGGAGTCTAAAAGTTAGGTCTTACGGTTTGAAACACTTTAATATACCTAATAAACCCTAAAAATATCACTCAAGGTTCATAAAAGACTTGTGATGAATTTACCAAACACCCCAAGCCAAGGCAGCCTATTTGACAACTTTTGGCAGCTCACAGATGGATCCAACCAACGGACCGTTTGTCTATCGACGGTCCGTTGGTGGAGGGTCGTTGGTTGAGACTTAGCTCCATTCAAGAGCTGTCTTGCAGGTCAAGTCGACGGGCCGTTGGATTGACCACTGGCCGTCGTTTGATCTCGTTGGTGGACACTGCCAAGGCAGTCTTGGGTCCTAGTCTTGGGCCCTTCTCTAGGGCCCCTTGTGGGTCCTAGGTGGGGTCGTACCCGGATGTTAAACACCTAAACATAGTCACCTAGGTCTTAGGAACATCCCACACCGATTCAAACAAAACGAACACGTAAAACTCACTCAAACACATGAGAACACACAAGCACTATCTAAGGCATATCTTTCGAATATCATGGACGTTCTTGGATATTTGACCTCCAAACTTAACCAAACTTCACACACTGCCTAAGGACATCAATATAACCATTTTACTTAAAATTAAATCAATAAACAATTCACCTTAGTTCATTTTAGGGTGTTACACTTTCAAAAATAAGGCCTTTGCTTTATTTGGGGGCCTCAAATTTTTGTCAAAAATAGATTATGTGTTAAAATTTTTAAAAAAAATTAATTATTTTTTATAGAAGTATGAAAAAAATTAAAATAAATTATTTTAAACCATTTTAAAATTCTTTGCACTTGGTTAAAAATAAGAATTAACATTAAAAAGTGTTGAACAACGTGAATTACAAATTCTTTTTTATTTATTTTAAATTTTAGTTTCAAGCAATACTCTAAGCATATTAAAATGAGACATACTAAGTCATCAACTTTTTGAGTCAAATTTTATGGTTCTAAATCTTATCTTTATTTAATATTGATCAACTTATTACTTATATTATTATGTTAAGAATACATATAATAATTGTCTCACTTAAAGGATGTTTTTTAATGTTGAGTTGATAAAAATCTGATCTAAAACTAGTAACTAAAAAAACAATATTAAGTAGTAATAATTTTCATCTAAATAGTATAATCTTTTTTAATAAAAACGTATATGAAGTGTATTTATATTTTAAGCAGCAAATTAAAATTTCGTTTTAGGCCCCCAATTACATTGAGCCGCCCTGGTTAAGAAAGTCATTTTCCTCCTTTGAAAGGAACTTGACTTCCTAGAAAATGTTTTCCAAAACTTTATCCAACCAAACATACGAAAATGAAAAAATATTTTTTAGAAAATATTTTCCATATAAAAAATACAAGTCTCCAAAGAGATAAACTAAAGGAAAGATTCCTTTGGTGGAGTTTTAAAATCTTCAACTAACTCAGAGTTGTTTGAGTTGTTGATTATTTTATTCTGTAGGAAATAAGTCAAGAGATGTACTACTAAATTAATGAATATTATACCATAATAAACTTGAATCTCCTTGAAAAAAGCAATATATATCTCAGCACCTCAACCTAATATTTATTTATTTGTTTTTATTTATTTTATTTTCTAAGTGTAATTTATTATGTATTCTCTCACCTAAGTAAACTTAAATAGATATATGAATAAAATGATGCACGAGTGTTTGTTCACTTAGGGGTCAATTTGGTCACGTACTAGTTATATGTATATATGAATTATACTGTAGAAATTATCACGAGTAATTTAAGAATGTGTTTGGTACAAAGAAAAATATTTTCTGGAAAATATTTTTTAATTTTCTTATGTTTGGTTGGGACAAAAGTTTTGGAAAGTGTTTTTTAAATCAACTCATTTTCCTCAAAATTAAGGAAAATGACTTCCCTTCAAAAATTAAGGAAAACATTTTCCAAAACTCTCCTCCAATTTCAAATTACATTTTTTTTTGGAAAAAACATCAATTTTAAAAAAATATTTTCAATTTCAAAATTTATTTTTTCACCCGATCCCTGACCCCCATCCACCCATCCACAACCGGCCAGTCCCCCCCCCCCAACCGCACCCCTCCCCAAAAAATTAATTTTGTTTTTTAAAAATATTTTCAACTTCAAATTTCTAATTTTAAACTCCTACCCCCCCCCTTACCAGCCCCCCACTCTCCCCCAACCCCCAAAAAAATTAATTTTATTTTTTGAAAATACTATCAACTTCAAAATTTTATTTTTTCACTCCTACCACCTCCATCTTGCCCCACCCCACCCCAAAAAAATAATAATTTTATATTTTAAAATATTTTTAATTTCATAAATTATTTTTACTAGAGTAAAAATAAAAGATGTCTCTCAAAAACATTTTTCATTCATAAATCAAACACTAAAAATCATTTTCGAAAAATATTTTCTACTCATGAACCAAACATGAGAAAATAAGTCTAAAATTTACTTGTTTTTCAGGAAAACATTTTCCTCAATACCAAACACACCCTAATAATCCGTAGATTATATGTTTTTATATTATATAATATAGTGAGGAGATCACATTTAAAAGGAGATCTTTTTATCTTCACATAAGTTAATCGCACTGCAATTTCGATTTTTGTAAAAAAAGAACCCCTTAATTCATGATTATCACATCTAATTAGATTTTTTTAAAATTTAATATGACTTATTTTTTTGATAAAAAAACATGTCTCATTATATATAAACAATTATATATGTGTATTATTTAATCGAGTTTACAAAAAAATTATAGATAAGATATATCAATTTTATAACAATATGATGTATAGTTTGTATATGTTTATGAATAAATTGTATATTATAAGTTTTGTATGAATTGAGTTGTATAAATCAAACAAATTGTTACGTATAGCATACTTGTATTTGCATTTGAAGTATATAAAGCATACTTGTATGTGTCTTTAAAGTATGAAATATTTTATACAAATAAAGCATAGTTTAAACCAAATAAACGTACATATACAAAATACCTAATAAATTTAGTTATTTAATTATACAATATTGGACTTGCCTAACTAGAATTTTCAAATTTTGAATTTCAAAAATTGGATGAATGAAATTTTCAAAATTTTAATTTTAATTTAGTTAAGTTATTTAAGGGGAAGTGAGAAATTTTAGGAGATAATTGATAAAAAATTGTGGGACACGTATAGTAACTTTTTTTTTAAACTATAATCATTTTTTATAATTATATCAACCAACCGATCGACCCCTAAAGATAGTGTTTGCTTCAAATTGTTGAGCTAGAAATTTTGCAAAACGTTCTGAACTTTTATATAATACATATTTTAATTCTAAATCAAAAATGAAAACTCTTTATACTCTGTTTCGATCATTATTTTCCATTATATTATATTATATTGTTATCATACATATATGTTTGTTTTGATTATTATTTAAAATGTATTATATTTTATTGTTAAATTTCGTTGTTATGTAATGAAAACTCCCATTTTATGGAATAACTGATTTGGTATGTTCCTATTGTTACTTAATTTCTTGTTTTAATTATATCTTTACATAATATTTCATATTACTATTTTATCATTTACCTATATTATTTAATTTTAATCAAACCTCATACCCTAAAATAATTAAAAATATTTTAATAAATTTATAAATTATAACATAATACGATATACTCAAAACAAATAATAAAAATATTATTAAACCATAGCAAACAATACACTCTAGTGAGGTAACAATGAGAGTTAATGTTAACAAAATTAGGTAGAAGTACCAACCTCAATTTTTTTGTCGAAAGTATTTATTGTATAATGGTACAAAATATTTGTTAAAAAATCTTTTTGCAGCTGGGCCCACTTCATTTTTTGTTAGGCTGTGGGTCCCAGAATACTGAGACTCCGACCCCATTATAAATTTGCATTGTTATCATCTTCTCCGTCTCTTTTTTTTTTTTTTTTTTGAAGAAGCTCTGATTACAGGTTCGTCGACTTCTATGGAGTTTTTTACATTATTTGTATATTTGTGCTTTCGTTGTTTTTCTCTACTTATAAGTTATATATGCTTTGTAATATCTAAACAAATTACGCTATCTGTTTCATAGGTTTGAAGCGTTGGGTCTAGGGTTTTGTGATTTGTTAATTTTAAGGCAATCGACTCTTCAGTACCAAATTAGATCTGTTCCGTTTTATTAGGTTCATCTGATTCTAATACCTAGTACTTTGATAAATTAGGGTTGTAAAATTTACTTGCGGAACGAGAAGTTCCATTGACAATCGTGGAATTAAGCCTTAATTGATGCATGATTGGTGGGTGCTGAATGATTTTTTACTATAAAGACATTGTTTTGTTAGAGGTGAATCATGCATGGGGTTGGGGAAGGTTTTTGTAGGAGGAGATTTTAACGGGCACATGAAGGTTCTGCTTTAGGTGATAGGAATGTGAGAGGAGTTACACTGTTGGGTGGTTTTGGTGGCCAATTCATGTTTTCTGAAGGAGGAGCATTCGGTAATCTTCTGGAGTGTGGATAGATTATTTGCTCATTTGGAAGGGTGATAGAGGTCGTTGGGAAGACTGCGAGTAAGAATTCTCACGACTCGATATAGGCTCTTGGTGATGGATTTGTTGAAGATCAAGAGGACGAAGAAGAAGAAGAAGGTCAGGAATGAATAATCAAGGATCAAATGGGGCAATTTGACCATGACCAGTGCCCAGGAGATGGAGGAGAAACTGTTGGCGATGGGGGCATAGGGGAGGTGTGAGGATGCGAAAGTCATGTGGTATAACTTCTGGTCTCAAACACTAGGCATATCTTAGGAGAAAATATTAGGTTTCCGGGAGTAGAATGGATATGGAGGATATGTAAAGCGATGCCCAACTAGCTTCGAATGAAAGACATAGTTGTACTTGTTGTATGAGAATTTGGTGTGTACATGCATGAATACCATTTTAGGAATAGTCCCCAAGTGTAAGAAGTCACATTAGTAATAGGTTGAGTTAACTTGAGTAACCCTCAATGGAAAAAGTGTTAGGGACTAAGAGCGCTCTCAAAAGAAGAAACCTTTAGTTGTAAATTGACAAATGTGGATATTAATTTTATTTTTTGTTGTCAAAGTTGATATCCTGTTTTCTAGGTTTTATAGTTTAATTCTTGTTTTTCAATTTAGCTTTTGAATCCACGGATGTAATTGGTTCACAAGAAAAAGAGGGAAAAGTTATTGCAGATTCTTTTTGGTCATGGGATATACAAATGAGTACATTGTTGAACCTGTTTCCTTTTTTGATGTCCTTCACAACCCTCCCCCTCTCCGAACAAAAGATAAAGTAAGTTTTCAAATATGACGGACCCTCAGATTAAAATGAAATATCAGTCATTTCACTATGTGCTATGATGGTGTTCCTAAATTTGTTCTCATTGTTAGCTGTAGCCGATTATTTATTCTCTTGCTCTTCTCATTCCAGAATTGCGTCAGTGCATTAAAATAGAAGCCAGTCCAGCAGAGCATCATCTCAACATGCCAAAAGACACAAGTGTGAATTCCTTTTCCGTTAACCAGTCAAGGGCATCTCCTTATTCTTGCAGCTCAGAGAATTCTGACCTCGACTCCAAGCAATCTCCACCATCAGTTGTGAATGAAATAGAGTGGGAAGAAGCTAAGTGTCCAATATGTCTGGAGCATCCACACAATGCTGTCCTTTTACTTTGTTCTTCACGAGACAAGGGTTGTCAGCCTTATATGTGTGACACAAGTCATCGACATTCTAATTGCTTTGATCAATTTCGTAAATCATCTGCTGTAGGAGCTCAACAAGGCGAAGGTAATGTATCAGGAGCTGTGTTCCGTAGAGAAAGTCGGGGACTAGCATTATCAGGAGCTTCAAGGTCTCATGTGCAGAAGCAACCTGAGCTAACCTGCCCTCTTTGCCGGGGACATGTTGAAGGCTGGATTGTTGTAAAGGCTGCCCGTAATTTCATGAACTCCAAGACAAGGTGTTGTGCCCTGGAGGCATGCAATTTCTCTGGTAACTATGCTGAACTAAGAAATCATGCAAGGCAGGAACATCCCTTGGAAAGGCCATCTGAGGTTGACCCTATGCGGCAATCTAATTGGACAAGATTGGGGCTTCAAAGGGAGTTTGAAGATGCCAATGCATATCAAACACACTTTGAAGATGCCAATGCATATCAAACACAGTCTGTAGATGACTTCCTAGCTGACCTGCCTTTTGACACTGGTCTATTTGACGTTCTAGATAGTCACTACTCAGAGGCTTACGCAGGATTGGAAATTCCAGTGGATGTCGAACTTGAGTTCTGTCTCTCTTTCCTGAGTGAGTCTGCGCCTTCCCCATGGGATTGGTCTCCAAGCTATGGTGGTAGGAGGACCAATCTATCAGAGAGTGGTGCTAGACCACAAAACAGGAGATCTGGATTCTGATAACAATGAACTAAGGCCAACAAGTTCAAGAAACACAATCTGTTGCCAGGGCACTCAAATTGGTCATGCTTTTAGTGTATGGGTAGAGTTTAGGTCTTGACTTTATGTTATTCATGTTATCTCTTGCTCTTTTATTACTGACCGTTATAGTCTCGGTCCATGTCTTCCATTCTTTTCTTCTTAAAATCTGAATTCCAACTCTGTTACAAGTGCAATCTTTCTTCTATATATGTTAAAAGGTTCTGTTTTGTATGAAACTTATTAGAGAGTAAAACGGGTTCTACTTACTATCTTCCTGCTTTTCCAGTCTGCAATTCTATTTGCAGACATGGAAACTGTCCAAGTGACAGTTCTGTTGCATGACAATTTTTCCTGCACTTCTGGATTTAAATGTTCATTTGACTATTAGAATCATGGGTATAATGTCAGTTTGATTGGAAATATATCACATGGAAGTGTAAAACCTATATAATTTTATGAATTTGATTCTTGAAAATAGTCAAAGTTGTTATACAAATGATATGTAAATTAGAATGAATGGAGTAATGTCCCACAGAGAAAATTTTGCAAACAGGTAGTATCTACTAGTTTTATACTTTTAACTAAAGATGTCTTAAAGAAGTTAGAATTATGAACTTCTATTAGACTTTTAGTTAGAAGTGGAATTTTTATTGATACATGAACTCTTCAGGTTTTGAAAATGGATGATTTTGAACTTTTGACCTAGTTTGTTTCACGTTGAAAAGTCAAAACTTGTTAAATTTTGTTTCATGGGGTAAAGGCTCAAAACTTTGTGTGTGTACATCAAAAACACAGCCAACCTCCCTACCATTCTTCTTGCATTGGTACAGACTAAAGTAACAAAAGCCATCAGAATTCTAAATAAGCATATTTTGAAAGTGAACTATAATTGAAGAGAACAAATTGTCAAATTATTTTGTGTCTACAAGTGAATGAAAATAAGCAATAGCACACATCCAAAATTTTATTATACAGAAGATCTTAAAGGCAAAACTGGAAGACTAAGTCTTAGCATTCACCATAAAACATACATTATTAACTACATAAAAACTCTATGTACTCCTTCCTGTTACCGTTTCGTCGTACATTTGTCATCAGCTACTCTGAACTTCAAATCTTTCTGATGGAGTTTATCAATTACACACCTCATACATTTTTCTTGGCACTGTATAATGACAGAGCCTCTTTCTTTTTCTTCGTCTTCTATGTTGAAAATGAAATATTTGTAATGGAGTTTTTATCGTCGTGAACCTTCAAGACCAAGTCTTGCATTTAACCAATTACAAACCTCATCCATTTCCCTTGGCACTGTGTAATGACCAAGCCTGCAGAAGAAGTTGGTAATTCATGTTAATCTTTTATAGATCGCGAGAACGACTACTTTTCTCCAAGAAAAGGAAAAAGGGTTTACCCATCATAGGCTTTGAATTGAAGATTCCTGAATCCAGCTGAGCTCAAAACATAGGAAGCCCTCTCTCCATATCGATAAGGAACAACTTCATCGCCTAACAAGTTCAGATAACTGTGTAAGAATGGATATGCAGATTATACATACTTCATATGAATCACAGTACTCAATCTGCACTATAAGCTGGTAACACCTCATAGAATATTGTTGCATCCTTCAAGACAGCTGAATACTTGCGTAAAGTAGCCTTTTAAGTAGGTTGTATATGGGACATTAATTCACATTACTTAACTAACTAGCAGCTTTCTTTTTCATGGTATCGTGGAATGGTAAAACGATCAAGGTAGACTCAGGACACTCTGTACATCAGATCAAATGTTTAGGTCTTTAAGGACTCTAAAGGACACAAACGTCAAGGTTTTATAACTATATTTGCAAGTGAAAGTACATACATTTTCCATGACACAGTAGAATAGGTAAAGATGCAGCACATCTTGCAGCCTCATGTGATCCTTCAATCTTGTTCCTCACATTCCTGCAGAATGTCAGTTGTTAACTCCTACGTAAACTTAGAAGAGAGAATCAAAAGAGCTATAGAATGAAAAATGATTTGCACACCTGGAACCTGGAAGCCAACCACTGAGGCCTATGACAGCCCTCAAGTTGACAGGGTAAGGGTTTCCATTTCCATATTTTCCGTGGGCAAAGCAAGTCGCTGAGTAGAGCGCAGTGGCTGCACCCATGCTAAAGCCTCCGATACCAAGTTTAACTGTATAAGACATAGTAATTTGCTAATCAGACAAATAAAACAGTCTGACTGAACAATTTCAAGTAAAAGGACTTAATTTCTTAGGTGTCTGTCGATTTAGCATTCACATGATCAGTAGTCATCAACTTAGTGAACTGATTTTCGTACAAATAGTCTGTGTAGTTTTAATAGTCTATAATTGTGCATGGTAAAGAAACTTACCATCAGCAGGTTCAGTTGACAATAAGTTTGCAATATGTGCAACGGACGCCTCTAAGCCTTCAAGATCATTAGTAGTGTCATCAGAAAGTTCTCCCGCGTCAAACCCTGGAATAACATGAAGATCCTTATAAATGGAAGTTATAAAGGTAACTAACTATGTCATAGTTGTCTGGTTCATTCTTACATGCAGTGCAAGGAAATCCACCAAGTATAGCCACGGGACGAGTTGGGGCAGTTGGGCATATCCATTTGATCTGCAAGATTATATAAACAACAATCATCGTCTAGGACGAGTACCATCTAACCACATAAAACAAAAAATGTTATCTGAGTTACATCTCTTACATTAGGAAGGGCTAGGCTTTCCAAGAGTTGAGAAGAACTGCATAAAGAAACAAGTAAATTAGCCCATACAACAAAACAACTTTTCTTCTCTTGTTTTGTCAATGAACTCACACTTCTTTACAAACTTTATTCTAACAATTAGTACAGTAAACTCCACTAAGAAACAGAATATCTAGCTTGTAAGTGATGTGATTATATTTGTAGTTGCTTTTACATTTCGAAAAGTGATAAAAGGAATAAATAGCAAAGAAGTTGTTCTGGTTATTTGTATAATATTGTCCATCATATAAATGTGACATTCTTTTTTTAAAAATAACCATAAAATGTTTGTCTTAAAAGCAAACAAGGAACCTACCTAGAGCCATTATCACCAAGGCCATGTAGCCAAACCATTGTAGCCTGGTGTCTTCCTTTAGGCCTCACCACATATGTCCTTCCAAACTCCATCGTCCTCCTCGCCGTCCTACTTCCTGTCATATTGTTAACCAAATTAATTACTTTAACAAATGTAACAAAAATGCTACTCTCATTGATAACTACCACAATGTGAAGTTGCTTTTTAGAATTTAAAGCTAAAAGGCCTTAAACTTTATTGTTTCTACTCGAAACGACAAAGGTCTGAATATCAGTGCATGACGACAGTATAGCCAAAAAGACCTTAAAACACTAATTATAACCCTTCTAAAGGATGACACAATGCAAAGTCCGTGCGCGAAGAACCTAAGTAAAAGAAAAGCTATTAAGTTGCAAACTAACCAGAGCTCATTGAAGGATTTATGTAACTCATATCTATGAAATGCAACTTTCAATATAGTTTTGAAAGGCCACCTCTCTTTACAACAAAATAAACTATGAAATGATGCTAAGTTGAAGAAAACACAATGTTTTAGTCTCTATTTATAGACAAAGTAGTAGGTCCAAAATGGAATAATAAAACATGTGAATATACAACAACAACTAAGTATGTGTATAACAGCTGCAAATTGTGCCTAAAAACTCATAAAAAATAGAAAGAATCAATGAAAAGAAGTGTAAAACAGAGGAAAAAAAGGGTGCAATCTTTTCAACCGCGTAAATGAGAGAATCAAAAGAAAGAACACAATTCATCCGTTCATTTCCCTTAAGAAATTACAGCATGAAAGAAAGAATCTATGCCATAGAAGAGGGAAAAAAAATAATCACAATTACAAGGAATAATACCAACTTGGTATAAAAAAAGGGAAAAGAAATATCTTTCTTTCAATCATTTGTTTATGTATTTTGATGATGATTTGATGGATACCCATTACCT
The DNA here is from genome assembly GCA_022817965.1 of Solanum lycopersicoides. Classification (NCBI taxonomy): domain Eukaryota; kingdom Viridiplantae; phylum Streptophyta; class Magnoliopsida; order Solanales; family Solanaceae; genus Solanum; species Solanum lycopersicoides. Next base: position 86,987,591 of record CM040629.1, on the reverse strand, counting down.
TCTTGTGTGTAACAGGTCACCATGATAGTTTAAGCGTTTAAACATATAACTGACTTTTCAAGACAAGTTTAATAAATTTATCCCTTTTTCCTTTTATTTTTTAAATTCTTAAACGTGTGTAACAAGTCATCATGATAGTTTAAGCATTTAAGTGTGTAACTGACTTTTCGAGACAAATTCAGGTGAATTTATCCCTTTTTCCCCTTTTTAACTTCTTAAACATGTGTAACAGGTCATCATGATAGTTTAAACGTTTAACTGTGTAACTGACTTTTCGAGATAAATTCAATTAAAGTTATCCATTTTCTCATTTTTTTTAAAATGAAAAAAAGTGAAGTCTAATATATCATGATTGCAACATTGTTATGCATTCAAGAAATGCAGAAATGATCAAGAATTTGAACAAAGTGAGGCATATAGGGTTTACCAACTAAGAATTGTTTAGGTGGAAGGGACAAAAAATGTACTCCCTCCGTTTCATAAAGAATAACCTGGTTTGACTTGGCACGGACTTTAACAATATAAAGAAGATTTTTGAATTTTGTGGTCCTAAATTAAAGTTAGGTCAAATGTATAAAAATTCTCTTTAATTTTGTAGGCCTTAAACATGTCACGTGGAAAATAAAAATTAAAATGTTACCAAAAAAGAATAAAGGTCATTTCTTTTTTTAAATAAAGAAAATGAAAAAGTGAGTGAACTTTATACCCTCTCTCTATTACTTTCTTGATTTGCCACCTATTTGGGTATTTTAGTCCCTCAAAAGTCACTTTCATGTGGTTACACAAAGTCTCAAAGTAATCATAAGTTTTTTTGTTTGTTTCTATTGATGGCTGACTCCACAACAGAAGAGCAATTCACCTATCTGTCTGTCTGTCATGCAGCAGATAATTTTATTTGAGTCCCATCTATACAATAGGTTTGAAGTTTGGTAAAGCCTAAAAACTGTTACTTCACCACTCTTGATTCCTCTGTGTTCTAAAGATTCCCCTTTGCTGGGGTCAGTCATACATTCAAAATATACCTACAATATGTTTAGAATTTTTTAGTTAGTTATTTTCAAAGGAGGTTTGTTATAACAAGTAATCGTTTATCAAATGTCTATCAAAAATAATTATTAGAATGAATTAGGCATGTGTTCCGCATGATTTTATAACTCACCAAGTGTATACTATTTCGGTGCTTAGTATGCAAAATGATAAGTTTGGTATACTTTGACATTACTTAGATGAATGTCATTTAAAATATCTTTCGATCTATAAATGTTTGAATCTTAACTCTTACCTTAATTTTACATTAACTTTACCTTTTATTTGTTTGAATCTTAACTCTTACCTTAATTTTACATTAACTTTACCTTTTATGCTTCAAGTATTAGATAATGGTCGGTAATCTCAAATATCCATTGTTACTCCCTTTTCATATTATATACCTTTTTTTTATCAAACAAGTAAAAAATTAAGGTGAGTTTTAACATTTTTGACCATTACAAAGCAATCAATACGAAAAGAGAACATTACATGCAAATAATCATAAACAACACAAAATTTATCTTAAACAAGCTAAGAAAGTAGATCTATCAGCTACGTACGATCCGGGGTATGTCAGTACGACTTATAATCAGCAGATGTCTCGCTCGTAGTTACCAAAATCCACTCAAGTCCTCCAGTAACTATGCCTCATTCTACGAGCCGTACTCAATGACTATGATTGGCTCGTAGTGTGAGTCGTGGTTCCTGGACCTAGATTTTTCACCATTTGAAGTGCACCTTACGACTCGTAAGTATGGCTCGTACTTTGAAAGTGTGACTCATACATTGGTTGATACTATTCGCCAATTCGTTTATCTCACATTGGTCCTGATTGTTTCAATCCATTTAAAGATTTCTGAAGGTTTACCCAACAAGTTTCTTTTGAATTTTTACATACTTCAGACACTTTGAGTGCTTCAAGAATTGTCATACAAATATTGTAGTCTAATAAGCCATACAAATAGGTTGTGACAATATTCGTTAGATGTATTTCAAGCTTTTTAGATACCAATAAATTTATTAGATATCCGAAGGTAATTGCATCTACCACAAGACAATGTGTCTTCTAATAATCAATGTCAGGCTTTTGCAAAAATTCTTGTGCCACAAGTCATGTTTGATGTCTTACGATTTAACTAGTTTTATTACAATTTCCGCACAAAAACACATTTGTACCTCACTGACTTGACACCTTCAGGTGATTGGACTATTGATCCAAAAAAATTACGTTATTCAAGTGAAGTCAATTTTGTTTGAATTGCTTCCTTCCATTCTGATCAATCATTTTTCTATTTACATTCATTGAAAGATCTTAATTCTGAATCGTCATCTTGTTTGCATTATTTCGATAGCAGCATTATAGACAAAAATTTGTCAACCACAATATTATTTCGTTTTCACTATTTTTTACAGAGACATAATTTATTGAGATTTCGTCATTGTCATTATTTTCAAGTACTTGAACCTCCTCGGTGGTATCATCATTTGTTATATCTTGGGGATCGTTTTGAGTAATTGTCTTCATATTATGATCATTTGTTTCTTTTCATTTTTTAGAATTCTATCCTTGAAATCAATTGATCTACCACGTTTTAAGCGTGGGATAGACTCATTCATCTTAACAATTTATTCTAGTGGTACATCAACTCAAACTTGGACATTAACAACTAGATGTGATTTAGTAACCCACGGAAGGCTAGTAAATTTATTTGGCCGTTGATTTGCACCACTCTGAAAATAAATCATCTTTTGAACTTTTTGCTTATATTAATGTGTTTGAGAATCTAAATGAGATAGTGACAATGAACTTCACTATCTAATTTCTCATTTACTTATATTCACCCCTAATGTTGGGTATATTGATTTGTTAAAATATCAATTAGCAAATTTTGTCGTAGATAAATCTCCTATTCTATGTTTCAAATATTTTGTAATATAACGGGATTCATACTCAACACATATTCTTAACCTTCTTTGGAAGCCCATAATTGTGTGTTGTAGTGGAGCAATTGAAACATATACCACACAATCAAAGATTCTAAGATGGAAACTATTTGTCTTCTTACTAAAAATCAAGTGCAATGGAAAAATTTCATGATAATTGATTGTTCTTATGCGCACAAGTATTGCTGCATAGAAAATAACATGCTCACATATTGAAACGGGCAACTTTGTCCTCATCAATAATGACCTAGCTATCAATTGAAAACGTTTAATCAATGACTTTGTTAGACCATTTTGAGTATGAACATGAGTAATGAATATTCAACTGTTATTCATTGGACAAACAATAATCATTAAATGTCTGATATGTAAAGTCACCAACTTTATCAAGACAAATTATCTATATTGCATAATATGAAATTGTGTTTTTAACCTTATTATTTGAACCAACAACCTCGCAAAAGTCATATTATGAGAGTTGAAATAAACACATATGTGATCATTTTATAGATGCATCTATCAAGATCATATAATATTTAAGTAGTTCATATGCAGGGTGAATATACTCACATATCACCTTGTATCCATTTTATAATGCAGGAGATCTATCCCAATCTTAGTTACATTGTTGATAGTTTCATAGAAAGAGAACTTCTTTAATAGAAGAACATTTTAGTTCTTCAAAGGACGCCCATGTAAATTTTTTATTATTATGCGCATCATATTATATTTAGGATGGTCCAGCTGGTTATGCTGAATAATAAAATCATTAGAACGAGTAAATCTTTTGTTTACTACGACATATGATTCAACCGTATCAATATCTATATGGTACAATCCAGAAGAAAGTGCAAATTATTTTTCATACACAATTTTCTTTTCCGCATTTATTGTAGTAATATAAAGGTGTTCATCATTTCCTTCATTCACGATCTTAATATGATAGTCATTTTGACGAATAACCTTGAAACATAATAAGTTTTTTTGAGACTTACTATAATACAATGCATTATCGATTACTAGTATTGTTCCTCCATTTAGTAATAAGATCGATTTTTCAGTGCTCTCAAATAATTTTATACTACCAAATATTGTATTAACATAAGTTTTTTTTCATAACTAAATGAGAAAAAAAAAATTCCTTGGTATCGTTGACACTATCCAGACAAAATAATATTGAGAGTAGAATATAGAGAATTTTATTTTGTTTTCTTCAAGTGTTTCTTTCATAAAGGTGAGGATTATCCTTTTATAGGAGATACAAACCATCCGTTTATAACCTCTGAGGAATATGTTAGTACAAATTTTATGAAATACATTAAATATATACGTGTACGTTAGAGAGTTAATTAAATAAAACATTCACAATTGAATGAATTTGTAATAAAATTACACTTTTACAAGTCACGTTGAGCAGATTACGATTTTAAGTACAATTTTTGTTTTAGCTATTTTTCAATTGTTCACAAGTCGTATCGAATTGATAAACTTGTCTTATTTATAGATAATATCAGTCTATTTATAACTTTAAGCATAAACTTTATTCTATCTTTAACTTGTTCAAAAACCATATTGAAATTGGCATTTTTCACAAATTGTGCTGGATTGATAAGCTTAGTGTATGCTGAAATGAATTAAATTATTTTAGGTTCCTATTTAAATCAACATATATGCATGTTCATACTTGTATCCTAATGTTTGCACTCCCTTAGGACAAATTGAATGAATAATGAAGGTAAATTCTACCATTGCTATTGAACCCTTGTCTTATTCCTTGTACTTCTATTAATGGTATTTTTATTATTTTTTATCGCTAATTAGAATAACCCACAATTACTTTATGTAATAAAATATTGTAGGTTTCGAACAATGATAATAATTTCATTAAAAAAATTTGTTCGAAATCAAAAAGGAAAGGAGAGAAGAAGGAGGAGGAGAGAGTGTGTCGTAGGAAGTAGATTTACTCAGTATGGATGATAACGGATGGTCCTTGCTAACTGCTTATCTCTCTTCCTCGCATCCATACATGACCGTTATGCCAATTGAGTCTATTTTTGTGCAACTTTTTTAAATATGGGACAAAAAATAAACTCCAATCCTTAAAAGGGATGCCAAGTGAATATTTTTCCAAACATCAGCTAGATCTGTGTATACACTGATTGTACTTAGCCTGCTAAATATACATTTATTGTATATATAGATATATAATATACACAATTTGTATTTACTGGAATGGTTAAAAATGTCAAGATCTCATTTCTCAAGGCATGGGCCCATCGAAGATGGATTCCTCGGCCCATTATACGTCTTTATCTTTTCACCTGGGCCCAAGCATCATGGGACATGGAATAATACTGAATTATACTATTTTCTTGAGTACCTTTTTTCCTTCAAAAACAAATAGTAGGAAGTATTCTGTTTCTTTTTAAAAAGTTAAACATAATCAAAGACCTCATATATATATAGGTCAAAATTAGGTGTAATTTATTTAAGATACACTGTATCCAAGTGAATTCACATGTATCTGAGATTCATAGACAAATTTTTCTAGCCTCCCTCGGATCTGGCTCATCACTCTCCTATGAATCTCGTATCCTAGATACGTGTGAATCATACTAGATACATACAAATACATGTATCTAATGTGATTTGCATGTATTTGGGATACATGACTATCTCCCTCCCTATATCGCTCTCCTCTCTCCCTAATTTAGTGTATTTGTAGCAAAAATACATGTATCATGGTATATCTTCTCAATATATTGTAGAAAACTCTTAATTAGTGGTAAGGTACGTAATTATTTGAAAGTATAGATAGAATCTAACATATATGGTATGAATGTATGTCTAATAAGGTGGTTTTCCTATATTAAAACTAGTTTTTCCAAAATCATATTCTAATGTTAACATTTTCCCATCGCGAATCAATAGAAAATTTATGCTTTTAAACAATGATTTTCCCACCGAATCAGTTTATTGGGAAAACACATGATAAAAATTAGATTCTCACTGAAAGATTTGGAAGCTTCCTGATTTTTTTCATATGATAACATTACTATTTTTTCTCTCACCGATTCAATCAAAATTTCTACGTGAAAAATTTTGATGAAAAAAATGATGATTATTTAGTAGTGTAATAAAAAAGAAAATAGTACTCCTAAAAAACAAAGCAAAATTAAATGTGTCACAAGAGAACTTAGAAATGTAACTAATGATGACAACAATAATACTAATAGTTAGTGACAATTGTTGTTATGTCTCTTTTCAGAGTATCATTTGTACAAGAATCTCACTTGACTTTCACAAAATTATAAAGCAATTGATGATGTTGCATTGTCATTAACAAATATAGTTAGTTAGAAGCTTTATGTGAATATGGACATCATAATGACTTTATCATAAATCATAATACTTGTGAAATTTGATGATGTTACATATTTAGATATGGATTTATATGAATTATAAAGGCATACACCATCATCAAATTAGTGGACCTTACAGTAATGTTTGAGTCAGTTTGTTAACATACTTAACTATTTTATCGAATATATGCTACTTCTGATCAATACACGTACTAAATAATAATTAACGTAGTTGACTTTAAAATCGGAATTTTTCCTTCTTTTTTTTTATTGGAAGTGTGGAATATTGTTGGGGTCATCTTTTCAAGTGAAAAAACTAGACCTTTAATTTTGTCTCTCTTTTGGAGGGGACTTAGGGTTATTATAGTGAAAAATCTTGAATGTCAACTCTATTACCCCACTAAGAAAGAAGAATCAATCAGTCATGCCATAGTATATAATAAGTATATATATATCACATTGATTATTCTATCTAGTGATGAAATATAGGTTCAAATTTTGGGTGGGGATAATTTTAAACTTAATGCAAGATATTCTGTTGGCACTAGCTTCTTAGTTTTGACATGACTTTATAAATTATCAAGTTATTTAACACTTGTGAATGATGCACTTAGGGGGAAAAGTTGTTGATAAAGGAAAAAGGGAAATATTGGCCTCAAATAGCAAATGCCTTTTCTACATCTAAAATGATGCTAATCTCTTTTTTTCCTCTTTTTTCAATATATGTGTAGATTAAGTGTTAAGAAAACAATATATAATACATATAAGTGTCATTTCATTCATATGTTGAGTGTGCCAATAAAAGTGTCACATGAAAAGATTAATAGCTACATATATATAAGTGGTAGGAATACTCTTATTAATATTGTGTAAGACCTTTTCAAGAAAATTATATACTAGAGACTTGAATTAACATCAATAATATCACATTATGATAAAATTATTTATGGATTGTTTATCCTAACAATTACTATCAGTGTTAATGATTCGATCAAACAAGTATGAAAATGGTGAAATAAAGAAGTTAAACCTTTGATCTCATAATTAAATGCATGATCATGTGGATGACACATAGTAAATTTTAAAAAAATGACTTGTGGATATGAGAATGAGTCATGTAGATCGATGAAGGGATCCCATGAATCATGGCGATGAGCCACACAAAACTTAATCAAGGTAAACAGATATTTTTGGTGTCCGAATAAAATCTCACATCAATAATTAATTAGATCAATAAGCTACATATATGGTGTAGAAATATCTTTAATGGTGCAAGACACTTCTAAAACCATACGGGCTTGATCCAAAACAAATACTATTACATTATATTAAAAATATTTTTAAATTGACTAAATAAAATATTCTAACCGTTTAAATTTTTTTAGATGAGATCGATCACGCTCCTTTTCTCTTTACTTTTTGTGTATATACACGGTTGCAATTCTTTCAGTGTGACCTTTATTCTCTATGCCATTTAGGACGGTGTTAACTAAAAGAGAGGTATCTCCCAAGTACAAACTCATAATAATATTTTAACCCTATCTCTTGCTTAATTAAGTGATATAATTATATTAAGAGACAAAGAAAACAATAAATTTTTAATTAGGTAGGATAATGCTATTCCAAGAACTAATTCCTCTTTCCATTTTTTTTTTTTTTTTTTTTTTTGTTTCTAGTTAAGAATAATACTTAATTGTGAGTGTTGTAGACCAACATGAATCATGAGTCCCTTCGATCTAGTTTTTGAGACGATTAAAGGGCCAAATATATACTTTGCACTATTAAAGAAACGATCGGAGAAAAATTGGTTCGTCAGAATCCCTTTTAATAGACTTTCATAAAAAAAATTCAATATTTTTTATTGTATATATTCTAGTAGAAATGTTTGTGACAAATTTACTTTTTTTAAATCAAGTAAAATCACCAAACTGTAATGGTCCTATTATCTTAAATTTCACGTGGATTAAGTGATGATGCACGATGAACACTACATCAAAAATAATCATTAAGAGCAATTAATTTTTAATTGTCACTAAATATATATTTTTAGTGACAATTATCACTCTTTGTATATGTCTCTAAAACATTTAACAATATTGGTTCTAATGACACTTAACTAATGTCAATAAAGACTTTAGCAGTTAGCACTATTTATTAATGTCAATAGTTATTTTTGTTGTAGTGGAAGTTGATAGTTTAAAAACACGAATATGAGTGTCTGGAAGTGATTATATGTGGATTGGAGCACGTTACAACAAATTTGATATTTTTATAGAAAATTAAATTTGAGATGAAATTATCCTCGATAATTCTTTTTATCCCATGTTATATGGTAAGTATTATATTATCCCACCTCCCAAATAAGATCAGTAGATGAATTATAATCTCAAAACTATAGTTTAAAAATAATTTAATCCGTAAATTAAATTAATCCAAGTATTCAATTTACTCAAAGTCTTGATGAATTAATCAAATTAATTAAATCAATTAATAGTCATTGTTTATAACCACCCTTGGTGCGATACCATAAATTCACTCATGCGCATATATTACATAAAAAAATATAATTAATCAACTTTAAACATACTATATTTAAATAATAGATTCTATTATTACTTATTCGTTATTCTTCAGCAAAAAAAGTAAGAAGGGTTCTTTTATACATACTATTTAGGAAGTAATATGGTGTTTCTACTACTAGAAAAGACATCGATATGTTCTTCTTCATTTTTTTGGTGCACAATATATATAGAAAGCATTTATTCTCTTCTTTCGTCTTATTTATTTGAACTTTTTATCAATCTCTTTTCACACCTATCATTAAACGATGTGATGCAGTGGATGAGGTTGTTTCTATGGTAATTAGAGATCTCGGGTTTGAGCCCTAGATATAGAAGAATCCTTGGTAGAAAAGTGATTTCCCCCTACATGACACGAACCTGAAATAGTCGGACTCTAATGTGAATATCGAAAACACAGAATGAAAAATGAAAAAAGAAAAATCTCTTTTCACATCCCAACGTAATATACTTTGATATTCTTATTTCCTTTTGCCCCTTTTGAGTTTGGTAGATGTTCGTTATTCGATCTTTGAGTCTCCGAGAAGCCAAAGTTAGGACACTTTGACGTTCAAGAATTTATACTACTACCTAATTTTTAAATATTATTTTAAGTTTAAACGTACCTTATAAAATTACGGTTCATAGACATCTAGTAATTCAAATAGTATAATTTACATAAAATCATACTGTTTGTTAAGAGGTACTTACATTATTTTTTTACTCTTTTTTAAATTACAAAAATTCCTTAAAATTTAATGATTTCGAATATATCACTAGAATTTCAGATACATCACTGGACATTTGGATACATAGGTGAGGGATGGATGTATCCGACAGTGGAGGGATGTGTCAAAAAGGAATAGGAAATTCGGGGAGTTAATACCTCAGATGATCACTTAACTATGCATTCTTCTCTCATAAAGTCACTGAACTTTTAATTTTAACTCAAAAGTGACTCAACTATGCACTTCTCTCTTAGAAAGTCACTAAACTTTGAATTTTAACTCAAAAGTCACTCAACTATCTCATCTTTCCTCAGAAAGTCACTCAATCTATTTAATTATTTTTTAATTAAAATTTGCTGAAATTAATTATTTATATCACAAACCAAAATTTTAAAAGATAAAAAATATTATTTAAACCATTTAGTGATTCATAAACGACCCATTAAAAATATAATATGATTCATTTTATTTTGTCCTTGTTCCTAAATTACTCAAAAAGATTCTCTAGATATAACAAATGATGATACCACCGAGGAGGTCCAAGTACTTGAAAATAATGACAATGAAGAAATCTCAATAAATTATGTCTCTGTAAGAAAATAGTGGAATCGAAATAATATTGTGGTTGGCATATTTTTTCCTATAATGCTTCTATTGAAATAATTGAAACAAGATAACGATTCAAATTAAATTGAGAGGGATGCATCCGAGAGGGGATAAAGATGTATCAACCATAAGAGTGAGGTATCCAAGAGAGGAATTTGAAATTTTCAAATGATTAAAAATTTTAGAGATTATGATAAAATAAGATGAGTAAATTCTAAATCAAATTCATTTTCATTTATCTCTTATTAATAGTACTAGATAACATACTTGATTTTATAATACAACTTATACAATGTATTGATTGAGTTGTTTTGAGTCTTTCATAGATCAAGATAGTAGATAAAAATAGATGAAATCAAAATATTGATTTGTACTTAAGTTTTTATAAATAATGACAGCGAAGATCAAGTAATAGTCTATACATAATATGTGAATAATTATTTTTTAAATCACAGTAAGTTCACAAGACCACAAATAAATCAAACCTTACAGGTATTATATTTTCTATCCACTCTGACTTAGTTACATAGGAGTCAATAGTATTCTTTAATCAAAATATTTATCATAGGTCTAATCTAAATAACTTTAAGGTTCGAGTGAACGCGCAAAATAATGTTTTTCCTTGTAAGTTTTGTTACTATCGCCTAATGAAGAAACTCTTATTTTTAACATTTATTGTTGTAAAAAGGTGTATGCACTTTATGTTATATGTTTTGTTTTATGTAAATGTAGACATGTGTGTTACTTTTCAAAATCACCATAAACAAGGAAAAAAAAGGTAACAAAAGACTTTGAGCCAGAAATTTTCAATTAATCTTCACATTATAGTCCATTAAACTTTTAGAATGTATTGGCCTATGATAAACTTGTAGCAGTATATCATTAACCACAAATACATTTTTTTGTCACACCATGCCCATCATATTCATAGGGAATCAGAGTACTCGAATACGTAGCAATTTAACTCTTTTTCAAAAGCAAACTTATTTATTATTGATTATCATGTAATTGTCGATTTTTTTTAATGTAGATCCTTTTTTTCATTTATTGTTGTAAGAATATATGTTTGAACAACAAGTGATCATCATATTTCCATTTCATTTTATAATTTGTTAACTACATTCTATGTATACTACAATTGTGGCATCGAACCGTGTTCTTGACTTTTGAAAATATTGATCTCAATTGCTATACTTGATGATTTTTTTTAAGTGGCTATCCACATCCATCCTCTCCTTAAATGTTACTCTTTCCAATTCCATTTCATTATCTCATTATAGGATAGTGTTAGACCCGTAGACTACGTGAACTAACCACATGCATGCATGACAAGGATTTGGACATTGTGCATGAAAGGTTCAAGGTGTTTGAGTGTTGTCAAAGCAGATTGGACGTGCAAGGCTTATATGTGTGGGCAGACGTCGTTGGCAAGACAAGGCAGTGTGTTGGTTTGACAAGGCAAGGTTGTGGGTGTAATCATTTAAAATTTATTTAAATATAAATTTATTAAATGATTTGAATTATATTAAATTAATAAATATATTGCTCCAGATAAATATCATGGATTAATATAATTAATTTAATTATTTAAATTCAGATAAATATGAATTTAATTAAAGCCCGCTCCATAAAGCCCATATGATATTTCACTTAAATCTGATTGGTCGAAGGGAGTCCTATTCCAATCGCAACTCCTCTATTCTAAAACTATAAATAGGGGTCTCATAATTCAGAAAAGAGGACCAAGAATTTTAACAAGAAGCTAGAGAAAGCTCGTGGATCAAAAGCCGAAGATTTCTCTACAAGTTTAAAGATTCAAGCATTAAAGATTCAAGCATTCAAGTTTCAAGAACGATCAAGATCAAGAACGATAAAGATCAAGAACGATAAAGATCAAGACCACCAGATTCAAGATCAAGCTCGAAGCCCTTGGATTCAATTAGAAGTCAAGATCAAGATAAAGTTCAAGTTCAAGTTCAAGATCAAGATAAAGTTCAACATAAAAAGATCAAGATCAAGTTAGAGATCAAGATCAAAATAAATCCCAAGTTCAAGATCAAGCTTTAAATCCCTTTTGAATTATACTTGAAAAGACGAATTCAGAGGAATCATAGAGATTGTAACACTCGCACTTGAAATAATAAATCGATTGTTGCTATAATTTTCCGTTCTTGATTATTGTTTTCTCGACGAGAATTTTATTGTATACAAATTCTGGCACGCCCAGTGGGACAATCTCTACCTCTCATCTCAACTTTTCAAGCCTTAAAGAACAACGAGATGACTTCCATGAAGAACAACTCTCAATCAACTGCCTCTAAAGCCACTAGCTCCAAGTTCTCTACTGAAGTTGAAGACATTTTGGGTGTTACCTTTGGAAGTTTTGGAGCTGTTACAAGGAGCAAAGCTGCTATGCTAGGACAACAAATACTTCAAGTGTCGTCCGCATCAACTCCTGTTTTTGGGTCTTCGACTCCAAAAGGAGCAAGTTCCTCCACAGATGCTCTAGAAGGAGGAAGCAGTGTGGCTGAAAAGATCAAGAAGACATTGGCTCTCCTTGAGCAATCTGGTTCCAAGAGCTCTACCACAAGGGAGAATTGTGATTCAACTTATGAATCATCTCCACGTACATCGCGTAACGTGAGTCCGTTGAAGATTAACCTACGCGACAATCCGTGATACTCTCCTGCATCTCCAATGGTCATGCAAACGATGGTGACTGCTGCTTCCTCTCCTGAGGAACAACTCGCAAATCTGACAAAGTTGGTTGAAGGATTGACAAAGCATGTACAAAATCAAGAGTCTCGAATCGATAAGTTGATGGATAGAATGGAAGGACTTTTAGATGGAGATGCTAGTCATGCGCCTGGAAAGGGTATCGAGGTTCAAGAAATCGAAGATCCTGCCAAGAAAGCCCCGCTTGTTAATGAGATGCCAGTTTCTTCCGAAGGGATGATCCCACTTGATCGCTTGAAGGAGTTCATTGAAGGCACTATCAAAGATAAGTATGAAGTCTCTACCAAGTCCTCTCATATGTATGCCAAGCCATACACTGCAAGAATTGATAGCTTCAAAATGCCTGCTGGTTACCAACCTCCCAAGTTTCAACAATTCGAGGGCAAAGGAAATCCAAAGCAACATGTTGCCCACTTTGTGGAAACATGTAATAATGCTGGGACCTATGGAGACCACCTTGTCAAGCAGTTTGTCCGCTCTCTAAAGGGAAATGCCTTTGATTGGTATACGGATCTTGAGCCTAATTCTATCGATAGTTGGGAACAACTAGAGCACGAGTTTCTCAATCACTTCTACAACACAAGGCGTACAGTGAGTATGGTAGAACTCACGAATACCCGCCAAAGAAAAGACGAACCGGTCATAGACTTCATAAATCGATGGAGGAACGCGAGCCTGAATTGCAAGGATAGGCTTAGTGAAGCTTCTGCAATAGAAATGTGTATTCAAGGGATGCATTGGGAGCTTCTTTACATCTTACAAGGAATAAAGCCAAAATCCTTCGAAGATCTAGCTACTCGCGCTCATGATATGGAGTTGAGCATGTCATCTGCTGGGAAAGATATGAATTTTGTCCACGATCCTCGCAAAGGAAGAGACAAGCAGTAGCCCAAGAGATGGAGTAAATTTGTGCCCAAGAGTGACAATAAAGAATCCATGAATGTTAATGTGTCTCCCGGAAAGTTTACTACGAAGGAGAATGCAAAGCAAAATGTGAGAATGAATTTTCAAACACGTTCGAACCAAAAGTCGATCCTAAGAGAGATGCAAGAAAAGGAATACCCCTTCTTGGATTCTGACGTTTTTGATATTTTTGACGAGTTGCTTGAGTTAAAGCTCATCGAGTTGCCAGAAATGAAGCGACCTGATGAAGCTGGAAAAGCTGATGACCCAAATTATTGCAAATATCATAGACTTGTGAGTCATCCTCTTGAAAAGTGTTTTGTCTTCAAGGATAGAGTAATGCGATTGGTTAGAGAAAAGAAGATTGTCCTTGATGATGAGAAAGCCAGTTCTAACCAAGTCTCAGTCACATTCGGCTCACTCGATCTGGTCCAAATATGTGTCTCTGAAAAGCATGAAGAAGACTCATTAGAGAAAGAAAAGTCTCAAGCTGATATAGATGTTGATGAAGGTTGGATTCTCGTGACTAAGAGAAGACGCAACAAGTCAAGTTTACGAAAGGAATCATTAGAGCAACCAATTAGAAGGAAGATGGTGAAGAAACTAGTGAAGCAAAAATCAATCAAGCGCCCAAGGAAGGCAAAGGTAGAAATGCATCACTACCATAAACCCCGACATCTTGTCACTCTAGAGGAATTCTTACCAAGTTGGTTGCGCACAAATTCTACTCAAGAAAACATTGAGGCATCGTGTTTTAACGTTGATGAAGAAGCAATAATGAAAGTGTCTCCAACTGGCGAAGAAGGAGGAACAACGATAGAAGCCACAACAATAGTGTCTCCAACTGGCAAAGAAGAAGAAACAATGGTAGAAGCCTCACCAAAAGTGTTTCCGAGTGGCAAAGAAAAGCCAACAAAGGAAATATCGTCAATGATGTCTCCTTCATCATCTGAAAAGCCTATTGAACCTTCTTCCCAAGAAGCACACGTATGTGATGCAAAAATCACATTTACAGACAAGGATCTGCTGTTTGGGGAAACACTACATAATCGTCCTTTGTATATGGTGGGCTACGTACTAGAAAAGAAGATAAGTAGAATATTAATAGATGAAGGATCTGGAGTCAACATTCTGCCTATCCACACATTAAAGGAACTCGGCATCGCAACTGAAGAACTTAGTGAAATTCGTTTGTTGATACAAGGATTCAATCAAGGGGGTAAGAGGTCCATAGGCTCTATTAAACTAGAGATCCACATGGAAGATTTGCGATCAAGCGCATGGATGCATGTGATCGACGCAAAGACATCATACAATATATTACTTGGCAGGCCTTGGGTACATGAGAATAGAATTGTCTCATCTTCGTACTACCAATGTTTGAAATATCTTGAAGGTGGAATTGAAAGGAAGATAGTTGCAGATGATAATCCTTTCACCGAAGTTGATACACACTTTCCCGATGCAAAATTCTATTTGAAAAGTTATGTTGTTAAAGGTGCCAAATCCAATGACGCCAAATCAATCAAGAATGATAAGATCATAAGCAAAAGAATTGATGCGGCAGTCGAAAAGGTGAAAATTGACACTAAATACTTGTCACATCCGGGTTTACCCCCAGACGTAACCGGCGTCGTCGTCCTCTCGGAGGACTAAGACAAGCCTCTTAGCTTCGTCATAGCATTCATCGATCTAAAAGTCAGAAAGAATTAAAAACTTTTTATCTAAAACTACTCAGAGGTTTACATAGAACTCTACATACCCATCATTATATTTATATCAAGTATACATAGACTTGTTCATATACGAAGATTACTTAGTCTTCTACTCTTATTTCATACACTTATATATTTAGAAAATAATAGTCATAAAACCGTCTCATCTCATAAACCATCTATCGATTACAATAAGTCTTTGGGCATAGCCCTACATCAAATGAAAGAAGCCGCATATAGGCTGTCTACTACATAGTCTCAAGAGAATAAAGGAGTCAACATAGAATCATAGTAACTACACATCATAAAAGAGAGATATCGGCCACGTCCTCGAGAGAGTGAGGACCTACCACTTGGATGGCAAAATACCCAAGTCTTCCTTCCTAGCAATTTGGATCAAGCTCAACGACCCGAACCTAAAATGTTTGGGAAAAGGGAAAGAAAAGGGATTAGTACTCCACATGTACTAAGTATGAAATCTCATATACAATTACCAATCAAATATATTTAAAAAGGGACATTTATGAAAACATAATAGACTATATGTGCAAATAAATCATAACAAAACAAAGCATACTAATGATAACCTTCAATAAGTCACAAGTGCAATGATCAAGTAAAATTGCCATGTCTCCTACTCAATCAAGTAACCTATCAAGACTACAATTAGCAATTTGCTTACCAACATACTCTTCATATCACAATACATCATTCTTCAAACAAAGACAACAACATTATATTCATAAGCATTTTATTCAACATACAAACCATTTATGTCATACCATCGCTTTACATGCATAATATTGACCTCTCAAAGTTCCTATCAAGGCAAACTAGTGCAAGGCGTAGGTAGAGTCCCATACCCCTACCTAAGCTATAGCCAACCTCTCAAGTTATTTTGATTAGTCTATACCTTATTCATTCATTTTAGTTTAGGGAACATTTGCCTTAACCGACATAGACCACATAATCGAATGTGGAATCCGGTGTCGTGAAACCTTACACCGATGGAAGGTGGTCTACCGGCCAAAGTAGAACCAAACGTGAAAGTAGCTATTTAGGTGGATCCACTAGCTAGTATCCTATGGTGGCAACATAGTTCAAGAACTAAGAGATAGGTATTCCCTCTATATATACCATTCGGTAATGGGGCCTCACCTCATGAGAATTCATGAGTGAATATTTCTCAAGGAAAGTCAACACTTCATGTAGGTCCATAGGTGAGTATTCCTCTAAGGGAAGTCAACGCCCTATAAGGAACAAATGGTGAATATTCCTCTAAGGGAAGTCAACACCTCTCAATGTCAAGTTCGCTCGGTGCTAAGCTAAGTCCCCTTTTTAGAGAAGTCATTAATATTTATTAAATCTTCTTCAATTTAATTAGATAGAAGGGTCAATCCCCTGTATATCATCATTATAGATCAATATGAATTGTAATGAGAATTAGTCCTTTCATTAACAATTCAAATAGGTGAAGTTACCCTTCATACATCTCATCGTAATAGGGCATATCGTAACAACTTCCCTATGTTATGTTACGTCTAGCAACCTCACAACCAACCTAAGCATATCAATTCATACATCATATTGACTCATCACATCAATCAAGGCATACTTCAATATAGCCTTATTACTTGACAACAATTAACCATAATTGGAAGCAAAGGCTAGAATCATTAAGACTTACCAATACTCCTCCATAGTCCATCAATAAAGGGCCTTACCATCAACCCATAGATCAACAATCTTAGATCATCATATCAATCTAATTGAACAATAATTCATAGAAACTAATCTAGGAGAAACACTCTACCATGAAGAAATACTACATCAAAGTTTAGTAAATGATCTCAGTGTATATTCTTGACTTAGATTCAATATTCAAGAATATAGGTGTGAAGAACTTCAATTCATCATAATAGATTCACAATCAACGCAACAACAATCATTAAGGACCATTTAACAAAAGCTAGGTGGCGAGTCATATCAAAGTTATAGTTGGGCTCATTATAGCCCTAATCTCGATAAGCCCAATGACTCAAATTCTAGTTCCTCAACTTTACTTTTATTCTTTTGCTTCATCATTGATACTAATATTTGGTGTCGAGCTTTTGCAGGTGATAGTATTGATAAAGTCAAAATTATATATGAAATCGCATAAAATCTGAAGATGATAAAAAAGTGACATAACTTAGAAGTGTTGCAAATGAAAATTAATCCGAGTTCATCAACATGAGGAAAGATGTTGGTGACCGCAATATTTGACAGTCAAAGTTATTTGAATGTGTTACAAGTTTTCGATAACAATTGAAAATGACTGCGATAAACTTAATTCCTGTTGGGTTTGTCAAGGAAGACGAAGTGACTTTAATTTTATGTGAAAGAATTAAGTCATTCACGCTCGATAAATTCTGTCTTTTAAAGAGAGAATCGTAGTCCTCGACGTGCATATACGTTAAATTAGTATGGTTCATGCGCGTAGCAATTTAGGGCGTACGTGTTTCTTGATAATTGTCAGAGTCCAAAATTATAATTTGTTGGGTATCCAACGCCCATAAGTTGGATTATGTTGTCTTGATTGGCCAATCAACAATTTGCCATATAGTTTTTGTTGGGCGATCCACACCCATAAGTGGTTCGTATATTTGTTTTTTCCATTTCAGGTTCCCTATTTTTGCATTGTCTTGGAATATTATGCGAGGCCATCACCTCGTTAACAGTTGGCATATTAATCGAGCATCCTCCTCGTTTACAGTTGGAATATTATCGAGCATCCACCTCGTTACAGTTTGGAAATATTATTGAGCTCCACCTCATTACAGTATGGAATATTATCGAGCCAATCCACGCTCGTTACAGAATGGAATAATTATCGAGGAACATCCACCTCGTTACAGTTGGAATATTATCGGGATCACCTCGTTAGCAGATGGATATTATCGAGCATCCACCTTGTTACAGATCGGAATATTATCGAGCATCCACTCGTTACAAATAGAATATTATCGAGCATCCCCTCGTTACAGTTGAAAATATTATTCGAGCCTCCACCTCGTTACGTTGGAATATTATCGATCCTTCGACCTCGTTACAGTGGAAGGAATATTATCGAGCTCCACCTCGTTACAGTTGGAATATTATCGAGGCATCCACTCGTTACAGTGGAATATTATCGAGCTTCCACTCGTACGTTGGAATATTATCGAGCCTCCAGCCTCGTTACAAGTTGGGAATATGAGCATATCCACCTCGTTACACGCACGTTTTAATATTATCGAGCATACCACCTCGTTACAGTTGGACTATCTATCGAGCATACCACCTCGTTAACAGTTGGAATATTATCAGCTCACTCGTTACAGTTGAAATATTATCGACGATCACCTCGTTACAGATGGAATATTATCCGAGCATCCCCACCTCGTTACAGTTGGCATATTATCGAGCATCCACCTCGTTACAGCTTGGAATATTATCGAGCGTCCACTCGTTACAGTTGGAATATCGGCATCCAGCCTCGTTACAAGTTGAATATTGTATCGAGCATCCACCTCGTTACAGTTGAAATATTATCGAGCATCCATCTCGTTATAGTTGGAAATATTATCGAGCATCCACTCGTTTAAGTTGAAATATTACGAGCGATCCACCTCGTTACAGAATGGAATATATGAGCATAGACACCTCGTTACAGTTGGATATTATCGATCATCCACCTCGTTACAGTTGGGCATATTATGAGGCTCCACCTCGTTACAGTTGGAATATTATCGGCATTCACCCTCGTTACCGTTGGAATATTATGGCCATTCCACCTCATTACAGTTTGGAATATTTTTCGAGAACATCCACCTCGTTACAGTTGGAATATTCTTCGAGACATCCCTCGTTACAGTTGGATAATTATTGAGCTAGCTAGCTTGTTGCAAAGATTACTAGAGTTGCCATGCAGAAAAACAACAATGACATCTCCGAAATCCTCAACAATGTCAAGACTGAATATATTTTATATTTGCAACTGGGATAAGAATTTTGGGAGACCGGATCTCAAAATTTCACGATGTTGCTTAGCGACAGTTGAAGATAAGTTCGATACCGTTAACTGGGACAGAAACTTTGAGGATGGCTCAAAATTTCAGACATGGGTTTATCAACAAGTCTATGATTGGCTTTGAATACTCCCTGCATAATCAGATATACCCCAAGAATCAGGCTGCAGAGAAGTTCGCTAAGCTGACGTGACATGACACTTGGCAGTGACCTTTTTCAAAATTCATTTTCAGAAATCTGTTTTTTCTTAAAGTTTTTCTTTTATGTTTCCTTTGTTTGGCATAAAGTTTTTGTCTTATTTGGTCAATAGTTGAGAGATCAGGCGGAAGATCAACCGAGATAAGCAGAACAAGGGAACAAAGCACACTAAAGAAATCGACACAGATAAGTTTCAAATTTTAAACACTACACGATTTTCTGTGGATGCAGGCTTATAATATTTGCTCAGAAATCAGCGAATTTCTTCTCTGATCGATGAATATGGAGGAGTCGAGGGGGAGATTCTCTCTCGTCAAAATTAACGATGTTCCTGAAGACACAATAATTATTATTATTGCTTATAACCAGGGGCTTTGAGATATGAATTGTTTATTTCAGTCAATTTTCACAACATGAGTCTATAAAGAACGTCAGTTAGATTCGAAGGATGACATCAAAGAAGAAATATTCAATGGCATCGCAGAAAGAATGCATGCATCGCGACGTCAATATTCATGCATTGCGGAAGATCGTGCATCCGCGAGTTTAATATTTATGCATCACAAGTTAATTGCGAGAAGATATTTCAAATGCCTCGAGAAAATTATACATTCGCGAGAAGATTCATATCTCGCTGAATTTATGCATCCGAGAAGAATCCATCCTCGCAAAAGTTTAATACATCGCGAGAG
>CM040629.1:86801375-86967045 GCA_022817965.1 Solanum lycopersicoides | reverse complement strand
ATGAAGAGTGGTAAGATTTGGCAAGAAAGAGAAGTTGAGCCCTCGATATGTAGGCCCTTATGAGATTTTGGAAAGGGTTGTAAAGTTGCCTATCGTTTTAAAATACCTGATGAACTAGCCTTGGTTCACCGGTTTTCCATGTCTCTATGTTGAAGAAGTGTGTCGGAGATCCCGAGTCAATTCTTCCTCTTGAAGGCCTGGAAGCAAGGATAATCTGTCTATGAGGAGGTTCCGGTTCAAATCTTGATAGCAAGTGAAAAAGGTTGAGAAACAAAGAGGTGGTCTTCCGTAAAGGTATTATGGAGAAAACCACCTAGTTGAGGGTGCAACATGGAGGCTGAGGCCACATGAAAACCCGTTACCCTCATCTTTTTGATGTTTAAGGTTAGTATCTTCTCTCTAATGATATAAATACGTTCAAATATTGTGAATCTCTGAGTTTTTTTGTGAAACTTTGCAGAACTCCTAGTTTGGAGACTTCTAAAAAATGAGTCACTTTAAGGTGACCTAAGATAAATTTGGAAGTTTATCTTGCTTATTGCATAATTGAGTTAAGTTTGTGATTTAGGTATGGTTAATCCTTGCTGATATTGTATTGAGCAGTTGATAAAATGAACGTTGTACTAATTGATTTGTGTGATAAATAATTGAGCTCATGCCTATAGGAAAAGAGAAAACTTCAATGATGAAATGTGAGATCATGTATGGTAAATTGATGTTTTGTAGTATTTTTATGAAATATTATAGTTCATCTAACTAAATATTGTGAATTGGTTGAAGTGCTAGTCTTGAGTCTACTCCCACATTTTAAGAGTGTTTGGTGTCATTCGGGGACGAATGTTCCTAAGGGGGGATAAATGTAACATTTTGGAAATACCGAGGTTCATCGTGATAGACTTAAATGGTCTTCTTAGGATCTAAACCAGTGTTCCCTATCCAATTAGGCATGTTTAGAGCTTTGAAGTGGTGTTTGAAACCGAAACTCCTAAACATCGCAATTTGTTCATAAGAGGGCTAGAGTGTTCCTTTTGATTTAACCAGTTAAAGAGTCGGATTTTTGGTAAACGGTTGTAACCATAGGTGTAAAATATTGTGTGGGATGTTTCATGTTGTAAAAAAGTCAAAGTTATCGACTCCCGAGGGACCAAACAAGACCCTCGAGGAGGACCCTTGAAACAGCAGGGCACGACGGACCCCATGACGGGCGTCACAGGCGCGATGGGGCGTCGAGGCCTCCGTCGCTGCCAGCCTTAGCTCCTGGGGAAAATCCTCCTCCTGTACAAGTCTCTGACCAACGTGACGGATGTGCAGGACGGAGGATGTCAGTCCGTCACGCCCACGACGGACCGTCGTCGGGGATCCGTCGGGGAGGGTCTTGTGGCAGTTTTGGAAAAGTTAGTTTTAGTTAGTTAATTAATTAAGTGTCTTAGGGGTATTAGGGTTTAATGGAGACTAATTAAGTGACTTAAGACCCCACTATAATACCCAACCCTCATTAGCTTAATCACTCTCTCAAAAATAAAACTCTCTTCCTTCTCTCTACTTTCTCTTCTCTATTGGAAGACTCCATTGGAATCAACTTGGGGAGATCATTGGGGCTGGTTTAGCAAGAAATTCACCATCAAACGTCATCAAACCTTAAGGTATGGATCTAATTCACCTTGAGATTCTTTCCTCAAAGGGTTCCTTCAAAACTTTTCTAAAAAGTGATTTTCTTATGGTTTCATCCAAATCCGAATTTGATCATATGAATTGAGTTAATTATGTATTATTTGGGTTAGAATGGATGGATTATCATGTATTTAACTTGATTATGGGAATTGATGTTGTTTAATCTAGAAGTGGGTGATGACCCTTAATCCTTAACCCTAAGTGTAAAATTGATATGAACTAGGTTGAGTTTGATAGAATTGAATCTCATAACCCTCTCACACATTGTTTCTTAAAACTTTGAAATAATCTGTCAGTGTTTGTCTTCAACATTCCTGCAATATAAGATAAAAAAAATTATTTAAAAATCTTGAGGCAACATAATGAACAGAGATAAAATGAGATGGAAGGTTTTCTAAGTTTTGTTGATGAGGCCGCGATGGGTGCAAATGACGCCTTGTGCCACTCTTGACGGCTTTATATAGCCATTTTTGTGACTTCGATGTTCCTGCATCCAAAGAAAAATTCTTAGTTTGAAAGACTGATTTGTGTTGATCTTGTCTCCACGCTCCTTCATGCGGTTGGCTTACACGGTCGCCCGTCCTTTGTAAGACAGTCTTGATCTGTCTCGGTCTGAAATATATTTAACTCTAGTAACTTGCTTTATTAATTCTGAGGTTGCTCATTCTGAAATTTTAAGGCCCCTCCTCAAAACTCTGTCCCAGTTTGCCTCGATAGCATAAGACTTTTAACAACGGACATTGTTGTGTGGAATTTTTGAGATCATCTCAAAATTTGTCCCAGATGCACATTTCAACATGATTCTCCATAAGATATCATCTTGGAATTTTGAGATTCGCCCAAAAATCTACCAGTTGCATTTTGGTATTTCAGTGTTGACTTGTTGAAGAAGTCCATTTTCAAATGAATTTTTGAGATCCTCTCAAAAATTCTGTCCCAGTTTCCATTATAAAGAGAAATGGAAATCTTGCTGGGAATATGACCGAGCCATTGTGGCGCCTACGTATCCCGTTGAAGCAGGAATAAGGTCAAACGTAGTTCCCCCTCAAGGTTAACAATATAAGAAAATTTACAAAGAAATCGACCGAGGCCGTCATAGGCCGCCTACGTATCTCATTCTTGAGAATTCAGGTCAGACGTAGTTCATTACAAGGGAAGGTGCAACAAGATGGACAAAAAGATTTAATGTGCATTTTCAAAAGAAAGATAACAATAACTTTACATGTAGGATTCTGGCAGACGTTGGTCATACTTCCTTTCAACCATTTGATGATGAATATCTTCAAATGACTCTGTTCAAAGATATTTGGAAAGGCTTAATCAATATTGATCAAATTGTTGTTGATCATGTTTTGAATCTTGTGCTTGAGGGTTGAACAATTCTCTGTGTCGTGTCCAGCGACTCCAGAATAATAAGCACATCTGTGGTCAGCTCTGTAAAATTTCCCAAAGGATTGGCTGGTCTTCCTTCTATAGGATAGAGCATACTCATTGCTTTCAACCTTTCATAAAGTTGAGTTTGAGATTCCCTTATTGGTGTAAATACTTTAGGAGCCTTCCTACAGTTTGGACGGGGAAATTTTTTTCTGATTGACATTATGGTTTTGATATTTCCTTTGGGAAGCTGACCGCATATGGGTAGCCGTGACCATACCTACCTCCTCTGTTTTTCCTTTTGATGTATCGATATCACTAATTCTGGTATCTTTTCCATTAGCTCGCAATGCGGTAAGGTTGGTTACCTTTCCAGTCTTGAAACCATCTTCAAGAGCTTCTCCCACTTTGACAATCTCGACAAATTTTTGTCCCATCATACACAACATTCTTTCATAGTACCCAGGCTCTTGAAATCGAATGAACATTTCAGTGATCTCAAGTTCGGACATGGGAGGTTGAACTCTTGCGGCCTCTTTTCTCCAACGAAGAGCTTACTCTCGATAATTTTCTGTAGACTTCTTTTTTATCTTCTCCAAGTAATAGCGATCTGGGGTAGCTTCTACATTATGTCCAAATCTTTCCGTGAAATCCTTTGCGAGTGCATTCCAACTTTTCCATTGTTTTAGTTTTTGTGATGTAAGCCACTCCAGAGCTTCTCCACTTAGACTTCGACTGAAGAGACGCATCAACAATGCTTCATTTTTGCCAACTCCCACGAGTTGATCACAATAAACCTTTAGATGTGTTAAAGGATTTCCAGTTCCATTAAAAGTGATGAACTTTGGCACTTTAAACCCTTCTGGAAGATCCAAATTCGGATGAATGCATAAATTTTCATAATTCAGCCCAACCTCTTCTGAAGCGTAATCAAATTCTTTTATCACTTTCGCAATCTCTTCCTTTATGATATGCTTAGTCTTTTCCTCTTTGTCCCTCCACTCCTTCTCCTTCTCTTCGTAGTGGTCAAGTTCGGAATATGCAGTATAGTGAAGATGTGGTTTGGTTCGAACTGGGATATTAAAAGTGACTTCGGAGGTAAGGGTTGAGAGTTTTGTGGATTTTGAGTGTCTATAGAAGTGGTCTGATACATGAAAGGGGGTGTTTGATGATTGTTGACGTTTAAGCTCTGAAATGGAGGGAGTATTTGAGAGTTATTTGTGTTTTGATTTTGAAGAGGAGGAAAAACTTGAGGATTGGTATTCAGGTTCTGAAAAGGATGCGATGTTTGGTATGAAGTGCTGGCGTGATGAAAATTTGACGTGGTTAGGTCAATGGTGGAAGAATTTAGAGTATGGTTGGAGGGTGGATTATTTTGGACATGTTCCGAATTTGAAGTCAGATGAGGAAAATGGAGTGGAAGTCTTCGATTGCCTAGAGTGTTGACATCGATAGTCGGAATTGACGAATCTTGTTTTTGCTTCAGCTCAACCCTCAACTCAGCAATCTGTTGCATCAACTGTGCAATTAACTCATTTTGTTCAACGGCAGGCGGTTGAACTATAGCAATTTCACTCAAGCTGGTATTCTCATTATTCTCAGTCATTCTTCTTCTTTCTTTCAATAAATTTCAATTGGGAAATTAATCTTTGAAAACTTTGAATGTTTAACAACTGATCAACACAAACCAATTTTGAGTACCTGACAAAGAGAAATAACTCAAACAACAAATGTGTTATTTTGTGTAGGCAGTAGGTAATACAAGATATCACACACAAAGCTGTAAGCACATAAGAGTCGCTTCATTTGAAGAAAGACTAGCCCACATATATAAAATAAATGATTAGATAGACAGGAATTTGTCTCTCTGATTTTTAGCTTTGTGAGTCAAAAATGTCGACCTGAATCGGGACAAAATCGATTGAATATTTTATTGTCGTACTTCTGGTTTTTTTACTGAGATGTAACTCTAATTTCTTTGTAAGAGTTGAAAAAGATAAAAAAATATTTTTTTTTGATATGGGAGAGTACTTTTTGAAAAATAAAGTTCGAATTTATTGGGAGACTAAAGACTCGAAGAGTATTTGGACGTACTTTCCATAGTGATTTGATATTTATGCTTAAGGAGTTCTAGAAAATATTTTTTGAGAATGAGTAGGCTAGAATATCTCCAAATGAAGCAACATAATCATACAAATAATTATAACATATAAACAGTTATTGCGCGTTCTAAACAGATATGTGACCCTTTTATGCCAAGGGTAGGCCTAACGATTTGAAGGATGTATATGTCATTTGAAACATCTCATTGTCCCAAAACCCAAATTTATACAAATTTATGAATAAAACTTAAATGGGGATACATAATTGGGAAAAATGGGATACAAAATAATCAGTCCCACGCAGGGGTACAATTCTGAACTATGCTTCCATAGAAGGTCCTTCCCTCTTCCATTTTTCTCCTCTCCGGGTTCCCACGTCTTAGACTAGTAACTTGTGAGCTCTTTCTTTGACTAGAATAAGCTACAATGTACTCCTAATCCCGAGGACAATGATTTCTTCAGATGATGTATACATCCTTCAAATTTAAACAAATAAATATGATCACCCGTTTAGGCCGTAAGCCCTTTTGGACTCAATGTGGTCTATCTAATGGGCCCAACACTCCTTGGGTGTTGGGTCGTCCTAGTTCAAATGCTCCTAAATTAGGAATTTTGGCTCGGCTCTACGCTAGTTGACTAGGAGTGGCTTTTAAAAAGACCGGGAACCCAAACGGACGATTTGGGCTGGAACTCGCGACAACCATTGGACGCATGACGAACCAATAAATTACCACTAATTCCGAAAGAAGGTGAGTATAAAAAAGTCCGACTGCGGTTCCGCAAACCGTTCTTTAATATACTATACATACATATTGGAGGATGCCATGACTGCAAGGCCATTTATATAATTTAAATAAATTAATCACATATAAGCAATTTAATAATAACAATTAGTCAAAATAGTCAAATCCTTTTGGTTAGAACTTAATTATTCCCCAGCGGAGTCGCCATTTCTGTTTTATCTTAAAAATATTATAAATATATGTAAAGTAAAAAAAAAAAATGACTAAGTTTTGAAAAATCAATTAATCTTATGATTTAAGAAAAATCGACTTTTCAAATTGACAGAGTCGCCACTTAATTTTGAGAAAATTAATAAAACTTACAAATTTTTTTTTCCAAAAGATTTAAAACAGATAAAAATCAATTGAAAAGGGTTCGAAGTTCAAAGTACATTCCGAGAAGGTGTTAGGCTCTCGGAATGCCCGCTAACTCGCGGCTGACCGGCGATTTGACTAAAATGACCTTTTAAAACAATTTTTTTTTTCCAGATATTGACTAAATAAGTAATTTTAAATTATTTATTTATTTATTAAATAATATTACTATTCTATTTTTAATGATTATTTTAAAGGGGAGATGAACTAAAAGGAGAAAATTCTAAAGGGAAATAAGTTAAAGTATTGACAAGGCTAATAAATAAACATACATACAAATATATAAATATAAACTAAGAAACATATATATGTAGCTAAAAATTTAATATCTATAACGATAGAAAATGGCTATCATTAGGGATTAATTAAATTAGAACCAAAATCAAATAATATGTTAGTGACTACAATAATAAATAAAGAGTAAGTATAGAAGTGTCAAGTTTGGGCCTTTGGCCCAAATTACCAAGTCTTGAACCTGTCCTAAATCTAAAATTTTTGTCCAAAATGGATTTGGGCCCAAATTCACCAAGGTGATTGCTGGAAACTGTTATGGCTTTTGGGCCTATCTGCTTTGGAAAATCAGCGTATACATTTGATGTATACTAATGTATACGACCTGTATACAATTTATTTTCGTGTATATTGGGATATATACGGAATGTATGCTGCCCCAGATCAAATTTCCAGCACCTGTATAAATTTTTCGACCTGTATATCGTACACTTAATTATATATCAGTGTATATAACAACATATCAGTCCCTTTTTGAGCCTTTTGGAAACCTGTGAATTAATTCCCAGCAGCATATTTGCTGCTTTCAACCTGCATATCATGTTTTTCAGGGACTGGACGACTCGGAGATGTGAGGGAGATAAGTCCGTGGGGACTCGAGGAGAGTTTCACATGCAATAAAATAGATATGAATTAGCCATGAAGTGATGAAATAAGGCACATCTTAAACACAACATAATTATGAGTACACAAAAAATATTTGAAGAGATCCGAGTTAAGCTCGAATATATAACTCAAAAAATAAATAAAAAATAAATAAATAAAGATCTACATCTTGAGAAAGAAATGATGCAAGAAGAAGTGATATTTAACTTTTTGAGTGCAGCGATTCCGGGATAGTACGAGCAGAGGTATGCGAAAAACTGATCCACACAATACGCAAACATAAGCCGTAACGAAGATCCCGAAATAGAACTCTAGTTTCTAACGAACATTGAGAAATTTCTTGATTAAATTGCTATGAGTATAAGTATATATATATATATATATATATATATATATATATATATATCTCCAAAATTTCCACCTCTAAAAAATCTGTTCTTAAGAAAATCTCTACTTAATAATATTCTCTCAATATTTTTTAATGTTTTATTATCTAAAGCCGACCTCTCTTCTTTCTTTCTCCTCCCTTTTTTTTTTAATGAAAGATAGGATGTATATATATATAGGGGAAGATTAAAGTCCCTTTTGGAGGAAAAAAACGGATAGGAACATGGGGGCAAAAATGAGAATCCCTCCATTCCCAAATTCAAACTAAATCCCCCAAAATTCAAACTAAATCCCCAAAATTCAAACTAAATCCTCCAAAATTCAAACTAAATCCCCAAAATTCAAACTAAATCCCCAAAATTCAAATAAATCCCCAAAATTCAAACTAAATCTCCAAAATTCAAACTAAATCCCCCAAAATTCAAACTAAATCCCCAAAATCCGGATGAGGAAATGTATTGGGCTGCAGTAATTTGGAGGAATGGGCTGGAATTGCATTGGGCTTGGCTGAAAGTTTAAAAAAAAAAGATTTTTTGGCTGAAGAAATTGAATTGGGCCTATTTAAAAAATTGAATGGGCTGGAGGGGGTAATTTAAGTTTGGTCGGCTGGAGATATGAAATGAGCTACTGACAATTGAATTGGATTTTGGCCCAATTTTTCTCAAAGTTGAGTTAAGTTGAAAGTCTAAAATGAATCAAATTTAAGAAATAGCCAAATTGTGTTACATTAATAATTTGGCTAAATCTTAAATAAGACAAATTAATATTAATTAATTAACGAGCTTCTTAATCTTAACAAAAAATAAAATAATTATTTAATCGTAAACTTAGTGATTCAAAAATATAACCATGATTTAAACTAATTTAAAAGACTACTCACTAAATTTAAAATATTTTTAAGATGGTTTTTTTTAATAATCATAAAATATACTAATTATATACATAATTATGTAAATATATATATATTATCTAAAAACTTTAAGAAACGGCAAAAATTATTCCTAATAATGCAAACTTTATATTTTTTCCTAAATTTATAAAATTAATTATTTTAAATTGTTTGAGAATTTAAGAAGCTCATGAATTAATTCCTACCGGGGAGGGGCAAAATTGGGTGTCAACAACTGTCCCTCATTTTACTTGGATTGATGCAAGAAATTCGAGGAAAATGAAATTGATCAAGCCAATTTTGACCGACCACATATCCATCTTTTAGGCAAGAATTTGGTACGGACTTTAGGAATTATGACCGATCCCTAAAAATGGGTTTCCTACATATCTCAGGCTATATGAGAATTCAGGCCACTTGTAGTTCGATACGCTAGATTTAACGCACGATTTTGAAAGAAATCAAAAGTCATCTCGATACCGAGTTATGAAGGAATCGGGATGCTTGTGAATAAGATTTAAGAGAGAATGTTAGAATACAGCCGAGTTTTCAACATCGAGCCCGCCTACATATCCTTAAACCATAGGAATCAGGCTGTTTGTAGTTCGACTCAATCGGTTGAAAAGGAAATCTATTATGCTAGATAACCTTTGGCTCTGGACGAGTGACAAATTAAACTGAGTATGAAAAGGAGGCTTGTAACCTCTTAGCCATGAAGGTGGAGCTCTTCACATCCATAGGTAAGAACTTACGAGGGCATAATTTCCAAAGCTCTTGGTGCATTGTCACTCAGATTGGAAACTTGCTTCCGGCAGACACCAAAATTTTCGGATGCGAGACCGAAACTGACAAAACCTAAAGAAAAACCCACATGCCTTCTGATAGGGGTGTGGTTTGATTGTGGTGGAAGTCGCTCCTCTGCTCGCGTCCTAAGAGTTTGACACTCCTCTTTGGACTATGTCCCAGTTCGCTGCTAAGAAAAAGTTCCACGTTGTGCTGCATCTTTTTTGATGTCGTCCGCACCTGTGGTTTATTTTTGGAGAATTCATCCTTTCGGATGCTCTCGATAAAGACTCGTCAGCATAAAATGTAGTTTAAATTGGAAGACAGTGTCTTTTACCGTGTCGACACTTAATTACTCTCCTCGATGACGTCAACTCGATCAGTTTGACGTAAAGCAAATAAAGCTTATGTCCTACGCTTGCAATACAATCTTCAATGTACTCTTGATTTGATGTCAAAATAAATAAATGTTGATGAAGTGTTGATATTTCTTTTGATGTCAATGTACTCTTCATGTTGATGTCAACATGAATGAAAGATGATGCAGTGCTGATGCTTCTCTTGATGTCGATGTGTTCTTCATGTTGTTTACTCTTATCATGAATAAAAGAGTGAAGTTGATGCCAATAAGTGAATATTCTTCTTCAAATGCACGATTTCTACTCTGGTAGTGCATGATTACTTGCGGCGTATGAATATCTTCCCGCGATGCGTAAATTTTGCGAGGGATGTAATCTTCTCGTGATGCATAAATTTCGCAAGGTATGAAGTCGTCTTGCGATATATAAACTTTTTGCGAGGGATTAAATCTTCTCGCGATGTATAAACTTTTGCGAGGGATGGATTCTTCTCGCGATGCATAAATTCAGCGAGATATGAAATCTTCTCGCGATGTATAATTTTCTGCGAGGCATGAATATCTTCTCGCAATTAACTTGTGATGCATAAATATTAACTCGCGATGCATGATCTTCCGCAATGCATGAATATTGACTCGCGATGCATGATTTTCTGCGATGCATGAATATTTGCTCTTGATGTCATCCTTCGAATCTAACTGGACGTTCTTTATAGACTTCATGTTGTTGAAAATTGACTGAAATAAACAAATCATATTCTCAAGCCCCTGGTATAAGCAATAAAATAATTATTGTGTCTTCAGGAACATCGTTAATTTGAGAGAGAGATCTCCTCCCTCGACTCCTCCATATTCATCGATCAGAGAAATTCGCTGATTTCTGAGCAATATTATAAGCCTGCATCCACAGAAAAATCGTTAGTTTTAAAATGAACTTATCTGTGTCGATTTCTTTAGTTGCTTGTTCCCTTGTTCTGCTATCTCCGGTTGATCTTCCTGATCTCTCAACTATTGACAAATAAGACAAAATACTTTATGCCAAAACAAAGGAAACATAAAAGAAAAACTTTAAGAAAAACAGATTTCTGAAAACTGAATTTTGAAAAAGGTCACTGCCAAGTGTCATGTCACGTCAGGCTTAGCGAACTTCTCTGAGCCTGATTCTTGGAGGTATATCTGATTATGCGATGGGAGTATTCAAAGCCAATCTAGACTTGTTGATAAACCCATGTCTGAAATTTTGAGGCCATCCTCAAAGTTTCTGTCCCAGTTAACGGTATCGACTTATCTTTCAACTGTCGCTAAGCAAATCGTGAAATTTTGAGATCCTCTCCAAAATTCTATCCCAGTTGCAAATATAAAAATATATTCAGTCTTGACTTGTTGAGGATTCGGAGATGTCATTGCTTGTTTTCTGCATGGCAAACTCTAGTAATCTTTGCAACAAGCTAGCTAGCTCAATAATTATCCAACTGTAACGAGGTGGATGTCTCGAAAATATTCCAACTGTAACGAGGTGGATGTCTCGAAAATATTCCAACTGTAATGAGGTGGATGCTCGATAATATTCCAACTGTAACGAGGTGGATGCTCGATAATATTCCAACTGTAACGAGGTGGAGCCTCGATAATATTCCAACTGTAACGAGGTGGATGCTCGATAATATTCCAACTGTAACGAGGTGGATGCTCGATAATATTCCATCTGTAACGAGGTGGATCGCTCGATAATATTTCAACTGTAACGAGGTGGATGCTCGATAATATTCCAACTGTAACGAGATGGATGCTCGATAATATTTCAACTGTAACGAGGTGGATGCTCGATAATATTCCAACTGTAACGAGGTGGATGCTCGATATTCCAACTGTAACGAGGTGGATGCTCGATAATATTCCAACTGTAACGAGGTGGATGCTCGATAATATTCCAACTGTAACGAGGTGGATGCTCGATAATATTCCAACTGTAACGAGGTGGATGCTCGATAATATTCCAACTGTAACGAGGTGGATGCTCGATAATATTCCAACTGTAACGAGGTGGATGCTCGATAATATTCCAACTGTAACGAGGTGGATGCTCGATAATATTCCAACTGTAACGAGGTGGAGCTCGATAATATTCCAACTGTAACGAGGTGGATGCTCGATAATATTCCAACTGTAACGAGGTGGAGGCTCGATAATATTCCAACTGTAACGAGGTGGAGCTCGATAATATTCCAACTGTAACGAGGTGGAGGCTCGATAATATTCAACTGTAACGAGGTGGATGCTCGATAATATTCTATCTGTAACGAGGTGGATGCTCGATAATATTCCATCTGTAACAGGTGGATGCTCGATAATATTCCATCTGTAACGAGGTGGATGCTCGATAATATTCCAACTGTAACGAGGTGGATGCTCGATAATATTCCATCTGTAACGAGGTGGATGCTCGATAATATTCCATCTGTAACGAGGTGGATGCTCATAATATTCCAACTGTAACGAGGTGGATGCTCGATAATATTCCAACTGTAACGAGGAGGATGCTCGATAATATTCCAACTGTAACGAGGTGGATGGCTCGATAATATTCCAATACAATTCAAAAATAGGAACCTGAAATGGAAAAACAAATATACGAACCACTTATGGGGTGGATCGCCCAACAAAACTATATGCAAAGTTTTTGATTGGCCAATCAAGACACATAATCCACTTATGGGGTGGATACCCAACAAATTATAATTTTGACTCTGACAATTATCAAGAAACACGTACGCCTAAATTGCTACGCGATGAACATACTAAATTAACGTATATGCACGTCGAGACTACGATTCTCTCTTTAAAAGACAGAATTATCGAGGTGAATGACTTAATTCTTTCACATTAAAATTAAAGTCACTCTCGTCTTCCTTGACAAACCCAACAGAATTAGAGTTTATCGCAGTCATTTTCAATTGTTATCGAAAACTTGTAACAATTCAATAACTTTGACTGTCAAGGAAATATTGCGGTCACCAACATCTTTCTGATGTGATGAACTCGATAATTTTCATTTGCAACACTTCTAAGTTAGTGTCACTTTTGATCATCTTCAGATTTGATGCCGATTTCATATATAATTTTGACTTTATCAATACTATCACCTGCAAAGCTCGACACCAAATATTAGTATCAATGATGAAGCAAAGAATAAAAGTAAAGTTGAGGAACTAGATTGAGTCATTTGGCTTATCGAGATTAGGCTATAATGAGCCCAACTGTAACTTTGATCATGACTCGCCACTAGCGACCCTCTCACACATTGTTTCTTAAAACTTTGAAATAATCTGTCAGTGTTTGTCTTCAACATTCCTGCAATATAAGATAAAAAAAATTATTTAAAAATCTCTTGAGGCAACATAATGAACAGAGATAAAATGAGATGGAAGGTTTTCTAAGTTTTGTTGATGAGGCCGCGATGGGTGCAAATGACGCCTTGTGCCACTCTTGACGGCTTTATATAGCCATTTTTGTGACTTCGATGTTCCTGCATCCAAAGAAAAATTCTTAGTTTGAAAGACTGATTTGTGTTGATCTTGTCTCCACGCTCCTTCATGCGGTTGGCTTACACGGTCGCCCGTCCTTTGTAAGACAGTCTTGATCTGTCTCGGTCTGAAATATATTTAACTCTAGTAACTTGCTTTATTAATTCTGAGGTTGCTCATTCTGAAATTTTAAGGCCCCTCCTCAAAACTCTGTCCCAGTTTGCCTCGATAGCATAAGACTTTTAACAACGGACATTGTTGTGTGGAATTTTTGAGATCATCTCAAAATTTGTCCCAGATGCACATTTCAACATGATTCTCCATAAGATATCATCTTGGAATTTTGAGATTCGCCCAAAAATCTACCAGTTGCATTTTGGTATTTCAGTGTTGACTTGTTGAAGAAGTCCATTTTCAAATGAATTTTTGAGATCCTCTCAAAAATTCTGTCCCAGTTTCCATTATAAAGAGAAATGGAAATCTTGCTGGGAATATGACCGAGCCATTGTGGCGCCTACGTATCCCGTTGAAGCAGGAATCAGGTCAAACGTAGTTCCCCCTCAAGGTTAACAATATAAGAAAATTTACAAAGAAATCGACCGAGGCCGTCATAGGCCGCCTTCGTATCTCATTCTTGAGAATTCAGGTCAGACGTAGTTCATTATAAGGGAAGGTGCAACAAAATGGACAAAAAGATTTAATGTGCATTTTCAAAAGAAAGATAACAATAACTTTACATGTAGGATTCTGGCAGACGTTGGGCATACTTCCTTTCAACCATTTGATGATGAATATCTTCAAATGACTCTGTTCAAAGATATTTGGAAAGGCTTAATCAATATTGATCAAATTGTTGTTGATCATGTTTTGAATCTTGTGCTTGAGGGTTGAACAATTCTCTGTGTCGTGTCCAGCGGCTCCAGAATAATAAGCACATCTGTGGTCAGCTCTGTAAAATTTCCCAAAGGATTGGCTGGTCTTCCTTCTATAGGATAGAGCATACTCATTGCTTTCAACCTTTCATAAAGTTGAGTTTGAGATTCCCTTATTGGTGTAAATACTTTAGGAGCCTTCCTACAGTTTGGACGGGGAAATTTTTTTCTGATTGACATTATGGTTTTGATATTTCCTTTGGGAAGCTGACCGCATATGGGTAGCCGTGACCATACCTACCTCCTCTGTTTTTCCTTTTGATGTATCGATATCACTAATTCTGGTATCTTTTCCATTAGCTCGCAATGCGGTAAGGTTGGTTACCTTTCCAGTCTTGAAACCATCTTCAAGAGCTTCTCCCACTTTGACAATCTCGACAAATTTTTGTCCCATCATACACAACATTCTTTCATAGTACTCAGGCTCTTGAAATCGAATGAACATTTCAGTGATCTCACGTTCGGACATGGGAGGTTGAACTCTTGCGGCCTCTTTTCTCCAACGAAGAGCGTACTCTCGATAATTTTCTGTAGACTTCTTTTTTATCTTCTCCAAGTAATAGCGATCTGGGGCAGCTTCTACATTATGTCCAAATCTTTCCGTGAAATCCTTTGCGAGTGCATTTCAACTTTTCCATTGTTTTAGTTTTTGTGATGTAAGCCACTCCAGAGCTTCTCCACTTAGACTTCGACTGAAGAGACGCATCAACAATGCTTCATTTTTGCAACTCCCACGAGTTGATCACAATAAACCTTTAGATGTGTTAAAGGATTTCCAGTTCCATTAAAAGTGATGAACTTTGGCACTTTAAACCCTTCTGGAAGATCTAAATTCGGATGAACGCATAAATTTTCATAATTCAGCCCCACCTCTTCTGAAGCGTAATCAAATTCTTTTATCACTTTCGCAATCTCTTCCTTTATGATATGCTTAGTCTTTTCCTCTTTGTCCCTCCACTCCTTCTCCTTCTCTTCGTAGTGGTCAAGTTCGGAATATGCAGTATAGTGAAGATGTGGTTTGGTTCGAACTGGGATATTAAAAGTGACTTCGGAGGTAAGGGTTGAGAGTTTTGTGGATTTTGAGTGTCTATAGAAGTGGTCTGATACATGAAAGGGGGTGTTTGATGATTGTTGACGTTTAAGCTCTGAAATGGAGGGAGTATTTGAGAGTTATTTGTGTTTTGATTTTGAAGAGGAGGAAAAACTTGAGGATTGGTATTCAGGTTCTGAAAAGGATGCGATGTTTGGTATGAAGTGCTGGCGTGATGAAAATTTGACGTGGTTAGGTCAATGGTGGAAGAATTTAGAGTATGGTTGGAGGGTGGATTATTTTGGACATGTTCCGAATTTGAAGTCAGATGAGGAAAATGGAGTGGAAGTCTTCGATTGCCTAGAGTGTTGACATCGATAGTCGGAATTGACGAATCTTGTTTTTGCTTCAGCTCAACCCTCAACTCAGCAATCTGTTGCATCAACTGTGCAATTAACTCATTTTGTTCAACGGCAGGCGGTTGAACTATAGCAATTTCACTCAAGCTGGTATTCTCATTATTCTCAGTCATTCTTCTTCTTTCTTTCAATAAATTTCAATTGGGAAATTAATCTTTGAAAACTTTGAATGTTTAACAACTGATCAACACAAACCAATTTTGAGTACCTGACAAAGAGAAATAACTCAAACAACAAATGTGTTATTTTGTGTAGGCAGTAGGTAATACAAGATATCACACACAAAGCTGTAAGCACATAAGAGTCGCTTCATTTGAAGAAAGACTAGCCCACATATATAAAATAAATGATTAGATAGACAGGAATTTGTCTCTCTGATTTTTAGCTTTGTGAGTCAAAAATGTCGACCTGAATCGGGACAAAATCGATTGAATATTTTATTGTCGTACTTCTGGTTTTTTACTGAGATGTAACTCTAATTTCTTTGTAAGAGTTGAAAAAGATAAAAAAAATATTTTTTTTTATATGGGAGAGTACTTTTTGAAAAATAAAGTTCGAATTTATTGGGAGACTAAAGACTCGAAGAGTATTTGGACGTACTTTCGATAGTGATTTGATATTTATGCTTAAGGAGTTCTAGAAAATATTTTTTGAGAATGAGTAGGCTAGAATATCTCCAAATGAAGCAACATAATCATACAAACAATTATAACATATAAACAGTTATTGCGTGTTCTAAACAGATATGTGACCCTTTTATGCCAAGGGTAGGCCTAACGATTTGAAGGATATATATGTCATTTGAAACATCTCATTGTCCAAAACCCAAATTTATACAAATTTATGAATAAAACTTAAATGGGGATACATAATTGGGGAAAATGGGATACAAAATAATCAGTCCCACGCAGGGGTACAATTCTGAACTATGCTTCCATAGAAGGTCCTTCCCTCTTCCATTTTTCTCCTCTCCGGGTTCCCACGTCTTAGACTAGTAACTTGTGAGCTCTTTCTTTGACTAGAATAAGCTACAATGTACTCCTAATCCCGAGGACAATGATTTCTTCAGATGATGTATACATCCTTCAAATTTAAACAAATAAATATGATCGCCCGTTTAGGCCGTAAGCCCTTTTGGACTCAATGTGGTCTATCTAATGGGCCCAACACTCCTTGGGTGTTGGGTCGTCCTAGTTCAAATGCTCCTAAATTAGGAATTTTGGCTCGGCTCTACGCTAGTTGACTAGGAGTGGCTTTTAAAAAGACCGGGAACCCAAACGGACGATTTGGGCTGGAACTCGCGACAACCATTGGACGCATGACGAACCAATAAATTACCACTAATTCCGAAAGAAGGTGAGTATAAAAAAGTCCGACTGCGGTTCCGCAAACCGTCCTTTAATATACTATACATACATATTGGAGGATGCCATGACTGCAAGGCCATTTATATAATTTAAATAAATTAATCACATATAAGCAATTTAATAATAACAATTAGTCAAAATAGTCAAATCCTTTTGGTTAGAACTTAATTATTTCCCAGCGGAGTCGCCATTTCTGTTTTATCTTAAAAATATTATAAATATATGTAAAGTAAAAAAAAAAAATGACTAAGTTTTGAAAAATCAATTAATCTTATGATTTAAGAAAAATCGACTTTTCAAATTGACAGAGTCGCCACTTAATTTTGAGAAAATTAATAAAACTTACAAATTTTTTTTTCCAAAAGATTTAAAACAGATAAAAATCAATTGAAAAGGGTTCGAAGTTCAAAGTACATTCCGAGAAGGTGTTAGGCTCTCGAATGCCCGCTAACTCGCGGCTGACCGGCGATTTGACTAAAATGACCTTTTAAAACAATTTTTTTTTTCCAGATATTGACTAAATAAGTAATTTTAAATTATTTATTTATTTATTAAATAATATTACTATTCTATTTTTAATGATTATTTTAAAGGGGAGATGAACTAAAAGGAGAAAATTCTAAAGGGAAATAAGTTAAAGTATTGACAAGGCTAATAAATAAACATACATACAAATATATATATATAAACTAAGAAACATATATATGTAGCTAAAAATTTAATATCTATAACGATAGAAAATGGCTATCATTAGGGATTAATTAAATTAGAACCAAAATCAAATAATATGTTAGTGACTACAATAATAAATAAAGAGTAAGTATAGAAGTGTCAAGTTTGGGCCTTTGGCCCAAATTACCAAGTCTTGAACCTGTCCTAAATCTAAAATTTTTGTCCAAAATGGATTTGGGCCCAAATTCACCAAGGTGATTGCTGGAAACTGTTATGGCTTTTGGGCCTATCTGCTTTGGAAAATCAGCGTATACATTTGATGTATACTAATATATACGACCTGTATACAATTTATTTTCGTGTATATTGGGATATATACGGAATGTATGCTGCCCAGATCAAATTTCCAGCACCTGTATAAATTTTTCGACCTGTATATCGTACACTTAATTGTATATCAGTGTATATAACAACATATCAGTCCCTTTTTGAGCCTTTTGGAAACCTGTGAATTAATTCCAACAGCATATTTGCTGCTTTCAACCTGCATACCATGTTTTTCAGGGAATGAACGACTCGGAGATGTGAGGGAGATAAGTCCGTGGGGACTCGAGGAGAGTTTCACATGCAATAAAATAGATATGAATTAGCCATGAAGTGATGAAATAAGGCACATCTTAAACACAACATAATTATGAGTACACAAAAAATATTTGAAGAGATCCGAGTTAAGCTCGAATATATAACTCAAAAAATAAATAAATAAATAAAGATCTACATCTTGAGAAAGAAATGATGCAAGAAGAAGTGATATTTAACTTTTTGAGTGCAGCGATTCCGGGATAGTACGAGCAGAGGTATGCGAAAAACTGATCCACACAATACGCAAACATAAGCCGTAACGAAGGATCCCGAAATAGAACTCTAGTTTCTAACGAACATTGAGAAATTGCTTGATTAAATTGCTATGAGTATAAGTAGGTATATATATATATATATATATATATATATATATATATATATATATATATATATTATCTCCAAAATTTCCACCTCTAAAAAATCTGTTCTTAAGAAAATCTCTACTTAATAATATTCTCTCAATATTTTTTAATGTTTTCTTATCTAAAGCCGACCTCTCTTCTTTCTTTCTCCTCCCCTTTTTTTTTTAATGAAAGATAGGATGTATATATATATAGGGGAAGATTAAAGTCCCTTTTGGAGAAAAAAAACGGATAGGAACATGGGGGCAAAAATGAGAATCCCTCCATTCCCCAAATTCAAACTAAATCCCCCAAAATTCAAACTAAATCCTCCAAAATTCAAACTAAATCCCCAAAATTCAAACTAAATCTCCAAAATTCAAACTAAATCCCCAAAATTCAAACTAAATCGCCAAAATTCAAACTAAATCCCCCAAAATTCAAACTAAATCCCCAAAATCCGGATGGGGAAATGTATTGGGCTGCAGTAATTTGGAGGAATGAGCTGGAATTGCATTGGGCTTGGCTGAAAGTTTAAAAAAAAAAAGATTTCTTGGCTGAAAAAATTGAATTGGGCCTATTTAAAAAATTGAATGGGCTGGAGGGGGTAATTTAAGTTTGATCGGCGGGAGATATGAAATGGGCTACTGACAATTGAATTGGATTTTGGCCCAATTTTTCTCAAAGTTGAGTTAAGTTGAAAGTCTAAAATGAATCAAATTTAAGAAATAGCCAAATTGTGTTACATTAATAATTTGGCTAAACCTTAAATAAGACAAATTAATATTAATTAATTAACGAGCTTCTTAATCTTAACAAAAAATAAAATAATTATTTAATCGTAAACTTAGTGATTCAAAAATATAACCATGATTTAAACTAATTTAAAAGACTACTCACTAAATTTAAAATATTTTTAAGATGTTTTTTTTTAATAATCATAAAATATACTAATTATATACATAATTATGTAAATATATATATATTATCTAAAAACTTTAAGAAACGGCAAAAATTATTCCTAATAATGCAAACTTTATATTTTTTCCTAAATTTATAAAACTAATTATTTTAAATTGTTTGAGAATTTAAGAAGCTCATGAATTAATTCCTACCGGGGAGGGTCAAAATTGGGTGTCAACAAGTTTAATCTAATTTAACTTTAAAATTAATATAATTGAAGAAAATACTAAAAATTAGTGTAATGTCATTAGTACAAGTTGTACCACATCGGTGGAATACACTAACATTTTCCCATATAAAATGTTGACTTTAATGATTGTGAAAATGTTGCAATTAGTATAGGTTGGACATTGGGTAGTGGGAAGGGATTAAGTTGTGAAAATTTGGATTTAATACAACTATTAGAGAAGAGGTGTATATGTGTAGGCGGTTTAATAAATTAAATAATAATTAAATAGGATATAATAATTAATATTTTCTTATAAGAAATTTCATAAAAATTTATTAGAATATCTTCCTGTGGATTTACTTACGGGGAAAAATTGTAAGAAAATTTTTATTTTGTTAATTTTTATCAAAAAAGCTTCGGATTTTAAAATAATTTTGTAAGAAAATTCGCAAGTAATTTACATGCGAAATCCCTAGGTAAATTACTTGAGGATTTTGAAAATTCGCAAGAAATAATTACCTAGGAAAGTTTTACCATCAGATTTTTTTTGGCAGGAAATTCCGCAACAAACTGAGTTTCCTGTCGATTTTCGTACACAATCCCTAAGACAATCTCCAACTAATATACACTTCTCTTGTAGTGTCCCCCACAAAAGAATGATAGAACTAAGTCTCCTAAAAGAACGTACTACTTAGGGTAGGTGGTGGTATGAGACGCTATCTATCCATTGCACTAAGTAGACCTTCCGAAAGGGGAGTCTTGGTGTGTTTTGTATGAAGTGTATGAACTAAGTCTCCTAAAAGGACGTACTACTTAGGGTAGGTGGTGGTATGGGACACTATCTATCCATTGCACTAAGTAGATCTTCCAAAAGGGGAGTCTTGGTGTGTTCTATCATGTGTTGTAAAAGAAGTTAGATAAGGTAAGGTCTAATGTTAAGGAAGTATGTTAAAGACTAAGTTCTATGTGAGGAAGTTAGAAGTGACTAATGTAGGGTTCTTAATTCAAGGGAATCCTCAAGGAGCACTAAGTGGGAGTAGTAGTATGGGATACTACTATCACATTGCACTTAGTGTAACTTATAGGTCCTATTGGAGATACAGTTACTTACATGAAATCCTTCTTGTATGAATGTGTTTCAAATGTCTAGCCAAGAGTGTGGGTTTAATTTCCGGACTAGGTAAGCCTATGGTTGGTGGTCTTAAGGATCGTTTTGGTGTGTCTTGAAGGGGGTGTATGGGCGTTCCCTTCTTGTCTTACCTTAGGGAGTTTTAGGATAACTTGATTAGGGAAACCTCACGGAAAATGAGTTCACATTGCTTGGAATGAGTCATTCACTGTAACATTTCACCGTTTCTCTGTAATATTGCTTAATGTTACTGTAATGTGTCCTTTGTTTCTAAAATTATCAAGTTCTTTTATTATGTGCTAAATGATGATTCTTATAATATTCCAACTCTTAAATCATGAAGGTTTATCAATTTGGCATGAAAGCTTATTTTATAAAATGTTCCTTTTTGCATGTTTTTGGATATGTCATACTTAGTATATTGTTTTTTACTAACCCATACTTTTCTATACTTAATAAGTATAGGTTGAAGACAAGTTGAAGACTAGAAGACAATCTTGGGAAAGACTCTCTCAAAACTAAGTGTGTCCTCATCTATTCGAGGGCATAGTTCTATTTTTTAGATTCTAGCATTAAGACTTATTATGTATTTCATTTAGTGTAAAGGGTCGTGTCACTAAGATATTTATGTCGTGTCTTTAAGTTGACTTGTGTAGACGAGATCCAATCCTTAGCTATTATGAAAGATGTTCTATTTATTAATTTATTCGTGAAATTTTTAATTCCGCACTACTTTTCATGTCTTATGTAATGAATGATAGCTAAGGCTCGTACAAGACCTCCGAAAGGTCAAGTACGCAATTGTTCCGACCTATGGGTTCTCCTTAGCTTCTAGGGGATACTTTTGGATCGTTACAAATTTGGTATCAGAGCATAAGGTTATGGAAAATAATTTAGGGTCTAAAAGTCTCACAAGCCACGTCTAGTAGAGTCTTGGTCATTGGTGTGAGTCGCGACACATCCATGGACAAGAGGCTATAGGATGATAGAGTTTCACTTTCTTCATTACTCTTGTATCCTGCCATAGAACTTAACTCCATAAGATCTTTCTCTTCTTCTCCTTTGTTCGGTGGTTTTCTAGGTGTGATTGCTTGGAAAGGGAGATGTTTCTAAGTTTGAGGGAGACAAAAGGTGAGTTTTGATGCTTATGATGGTTTTGTGGCTAGAAGAGTAAACGTGAAGGTTAGTTTTGAGGATTGTGATGTGAAGCAATTGTTGACACCCAATTTTGGCCTAACATTTTAAAAAATTCATAATTTTGAAGTTTTATTTATTTAATAGCTTAAAATAATTTTTTTTATACAATTTTAAATAAGTTTATCGATAACTATCTTTATTTATCAAAATTTAGGATTTTTGTTAGTTAATTTTTAAATTGCATTTCACAAGTCATTAGTTACGTTCATTGTATTATTTTAAAATTTCATTTTATTTATTACATTTGTTAATATTTATGTTGAATTTAGCACAGTCTAAAATTTAGTCAAATACGAAAAAATAGGGATTCTATTAATAATTTTTGGCCTAATATTTCAAGCCCACACATTTGGGTCCATTACATTTTATTTATTTAGGTTAAAATTGGTGGTGGAAATGAAAGAAAAAAGTTAGGGAATTAATTTGAGAAAAGGGAAGAAAAAAAAAAACTAATCTCTTCCTCCCTTTTTCCCTCTCTCCGCCTCCCTCTTCTCTTCTCCCTTCCATCTCCTTGGCAGCC
The DNA here is from genome assembly GCA_022817965.1 of Solanum lycopersicoides. Lineage (NCBI taxonomy): Eukaryota > Viridiplantae > Streptophyta > Magnoliopsida > Solanales > Solanaceae > Solanum > Solanum lycopersicoides. The sequence goes on along the minus strand of CM040629.1, from coordinate 86,944,522 downwards.
ACCCAAACAACCTCAAATCACTCTCCATTTTCCTTTTCCTCCAGCCAACCAAAACCGCCTCCACCACCCTCTCTCTCCTCTCCTTTCTCTCCTCCCCTCGCCTCTTCTCCTATCTCCAACCATTTTCTCACCAACGCCACCACAAAACCCCTCTATTCTCCCCTCACTACCAGGTGGAACAACCGCTCAACAAAGCAACCACCGACCCCAAGAGCCGCCTCTCACAACCAACAAACAACAACGAAATCAGTCTCCTTCCCCTCTCCTCCCCTCACGATTTTCCTCCATTTTGTGCAGATATTTCACCGAGCCAGGGCAACAACAACTGGAAACAACGATTCACCCTTCAAACTAGCACAAGTTCAACTAGCAAATTCATCAGGAAATTCCACCGGATAAATCCACGAACTCCTAGCTCGACATCAATAACAACACAACGGGGAAACCACCCAAAATTACAACTCCGGTTAGATCTGGTAAGACTCAAATTCTCCCATGAAATCTTTAGCTTCTCCGTGGATTATGTGCTTCTCTGTGAAGTCCAAAGGATGATAACTCTATTTTATGGTTTTGCTTTTATTTTTTTTCTTTTTATCAAAGAAATATTGTTTGTGAATATTTATTGATTTTATTACTTTGTTCATTATTTTGTTTTTATAATTGAGTAATGTTTATTTTATTATTATTATGCACTGTTATCTATTGTTGTTGGTTATTATTATTATTAAATATTATTATGCATTTGTACATTGTCCCGTTTGTGTTTTTCAATTATTATAATATTAAAAATTTATCTGGATGATGCTTTGTGTTGCTGTAGTTATGTATATATATTTTTTATCATTTATTTATTTTTATCCTTTTCTTTGCTAGAATTTTCTTGCTTACTGTTATTTCCACTAGTTATGATTATGTTTCTTTGGTTTATGATTATGTTTCATATTGCTTTAATATCATGCCTCTCTTTGTTGTATTTAATTTTGTTATTTTATTTTTAATCGTTAAAATTTATTTGATTGAAACTGGCCAATGAAAAAAAACTCTCCGTCGATTTTGGAGGCCTACGCAATATTAAAAGACGGAAATATTTAGTTCAAGTTGTAATGCTTGTTATTGTTTAGATTTATTCCATTTTTTCATTTATTGTTATTGTCTTCAATTGATCCGGATATATTTAGTTGGTGAATATGCTTAGTTATTATTATTAATTATTTATTTTATTATTTAATCGTTGCAGTGAATTGTTGTTCATTTTAAAGTGATTTTAGTTAATGATGATGCCCATTTGTTTTGTTGTTGCAAGGTCAATTCACTTTTATTATTTCAATATATTATCATTATTATTACTGAGCTGTAAATTTAATGACATTATATTCCTTTGTTGATTAGTTTGACGATCAAAATATATTTGCTTATTTTATTTGTTTCTTCTAGCGTTTTATATATTCAATTTGTCATTGTCAATAATGTTAGTTGTCTTTACTGTTCATGTTAATTTGACCAACTATTTGAATTCTTTTGAGGGGTCTCACATGAAATATCACATTATAAGGTTATTTTCTTCAATAATTGTTATTATTTTTAAGTTGTAGTTTTTGTCTTGGATTGTTTTAGAGACATTTGGTTACTTGTTAATTTTATTTAATTGTTAAGAAACAAATTAAATGGCCAATGAAAAAAAACTCTCCGTCGATTTTGGAGGCCTCTCCCATTAAAAAAAAAGACGGAATTTTAATTATAAGCTTATATATTTTATATGTTGAAATTGACCGATGAAGAAACTACCGTCGATTTCCAAGGCCTCCCATGTTAATAAGACGGATTTTTATTTTTTAATTATTTTTTTTTCTATTTAATTTTATTCATATTTATTTATTACTAACACTTTTACTAAGTGTGTTTACAGGTACCCCGGAGTTGCTTTCATTGAAGTTATTCGAATTAAGTTCGAATTATACTCTTTATTCAATATTTTGTATATATTACGTTAGGCAAACTTTAGGCCCTTTCTTATATTTTTTTATTTTATTTTTATTATTTGTGTATATTACATGTTTATTATATTTGTACATTATTTTATTTTTCTCCTCAATTTGAAAAAAAAATAAAAATAAACTCAGTCGGGAACCACATTTGTGGATTCCGAAGGATGCCTAATCCCTTCCCTTCGGAATGATTTGAACCCCTTACCTAGAATCAAATTGGTTTCGTAGATCACTTAATGGTTTCGTAGTTTTTTTTCCCTAAAATTAGGTGGCGACTCTCCTTTAAAATTCATTTATTTTTAAAACTCTTTCAAAATTGAATCAATTAATTATTTTTTGAGTCACCGCGATGTTTTGCCCTATTTTGATAGAGTGGGGATGTAAACATAATGACGACTCTGCTGGGACATATAGAGGTTCTAACCATTACGTGTTTATTTTTTTTCTTCTTCAAATTGAGGATATTATTCTTTTGTTGTGTCATTCATTATATCTTATATATTTTGTTGATTATTTGCATATTGTACTCAGTATTCATTTATTAGTTATTGTATATTTTCATTGCATTTATGACATTTTTCAACATGTATGTATAGTATATTAAAGAACGGTTTTGCGGAACCGCAATCAGACTTTTCTATACTCAACCATTTTTTGGAATAATCGGCAATTTATTGGTTCGTCATGCGTCCAATGGTTGTCGTGAGTTCCAGCCTAAGTTGTCCGCTTGGGTTCCCAGTCATTCAAAGCCCACTCTTAGTCATTTAGTGTAGAGCGAAGCCGAAATCTTATATTAAGCATGACACAAGACTCGATGCACATTTGTATAAGACTTATATTCATTGTTTGTATGCTATGTGATACATTTCAGTTTGTCTTTAATTAAAACAGTATTTATGTGTTTAATTCATTATTTGTGTGATATTTTGCATTATCCATTATGTACAGGAACTAATGCTCTTACATTTTGAGTTTTTCTTCTTCACAGCGAAAAATTAATTTATGGCCGGATTCAGAAATTATTATTTGTCCGAAGTCGCAAAAGACAAGAGGATTAGGATTAGCGAAATTCGAGTTCTTGTATTTCACAAGACATTAATATCAAGTCAAAACGATAAATCAGGGGAGTATTTGACTATGAGATCACATCCATTTATTGTTATTATTATTTTGCATGATGTTCCTGCTCTCACATATTTCTCATATTTTTGTAGGAATGCCGTCCCCGACATCAGTCGGGGATGGTCATAAAAATGTCTGGATCTCGTGAAAATTGGAAGGAGACAGTTCCAAGAAAACATCCAAAAAGAGTATACGTAGAAATTACTGTGGAAATTCGCAGGTTACATTCAACAGACAGTATAAATATTGACGATTAAGAGGCTATAAAACATATAGGTGCGAAAAAAAAAAGAAAAAAAAAAAACTTCACGACTACAAATTTTAGTGGCGCTAGACCTAGAAATTTCTTTGAGTTGTCTAAATCTTTATATTATTATATGCCATATCTGCATGAACTACGCACACCTGATTCTCATTTTAATGAGATACGTAGGCAACCTTTCTTGGGTTCGGTATTATCTTCTCCAAAATAAATAAATAAATAAATAAATAAATAAATAAATAAATAGTTTGTGCATATTTTCCAAGTCATATATGCATGAACTACGCACACCTGATTCTCATTTTAATGAGATACGTAGGCAACCCTTCTTGGGTTGGTATTATCTTCTCCGAAAAAATAATAAGAATAATAATAAAATAGTTTGTGCATATTTTCCAAGTCATATCTGCATGAACTACGCACACCTGATTCTCATCTTAGTGAGATACGTAGGCAGCCCTTCTCGGGTTCGATAATCATTCTTTAAAAAAAAAAATTACTTGTACATACTGTAAGAGTCATGTCTTCAGCTCGGTCGGGACCTATGTAGTTAAGAGCATGTAAATATATTTGATATGATGGAGAAGACTGACTTTGCGGTAAACTATAGATTCTCGTGGTACCTCTTATCTGTACTTTTGTGATGCTTGAAAATTCTCTTGCATGCAATCAAGATAAGAATAAAACTAACCTTATGTTTCATGTGCATTGTGTGGTGAGATTTTGATCAAAGTTCAAATTGTGTTACACTGTTGATCTAGAACTTGACCTGAATGTTTTTCGAGGCGAAATTCTGAGTAATGTTTGGTTTGAGAAAGGATTGTAGGCCTTTTTTGACCCGATTGTGCCTTTCAAAGCCTACCAAATTACATTAATCTCTAGTTTTCCCATTTTGAGCCTGAAACCTTTCTTTGGACAACCATATCTTAACCACTACCCTTTTGAGTGATTACAAGCACTATCCTCTCTTGGACCAACCTTCTTGAGTGCACCAAGAATGTGCAAATTATAAGAGAAGATCCATGTTTGAAATTTCCGAAAGCAAAGATATTGAGTCTCCCAAAGTCAAGAAAACAAAAGACTTCTAGAGAAAGAAAAAATATAAAGGAAGAAAGAAAAGGTGAAAGAAATAAAGAAAGACAAAAATACCCTTACAAGGTCAATGAAAGGTGGGAAGGAAAATACTCCAACAAAAAGGAGAAAAATTTACAAGAAATGAGTGAAATAAAAGAAAAGCTCCAAGAAATAAGGACTCAAAAGAAGTCAAAACAGAGAGGGTAAAAAAAAAAAAAAAAAAAAAGAGAAGAATGGAAAAGCTCAAAAAATGAGAACTCAGAAGAAGTCGAAACAAAGGAAGAAAAAAAAGAAGAAGGAAAAAGAGTCAAAAATGAGAATTCAAAAGAAGTTGAAAGGGGGGAGAACAATGAAGAGGATCTAACGCAAAGGCGTACCAGTCATTAAGAGCACAAATTCTGTGTGACGCTCAAGGAGGAATTAAGTCACTTTTATCCCAAATAAATATTCTACCCATCCCTAAGCCTACATTACAAGCCAATGACAAGCCCTACATGATCTCATTCCAAATGTTCTCACATTAGTGGAGATTTACATAAGGGTCAAGCATATGGTATCACAGTTGTGTGCATTGAACATTCTTGTGAGTGTGAGTGTGAGTGCACTTCGAAAAATGTCCTATAATCAAATATTTCAAATATGTGTGAAATAGGACTAGTCTTTTTCGTGAGAGCACTTGAAACATGAGGATTGATATAATTCAAAACCTTTGTTTGAAACAAGATGAACGGTTCATGTTGATCCTTAAGTATATTGGAGGTACCACTTGAAGCTGTAGGAATTACCTTAAATTCAATTTTAAAAAAAATAAATAAAAAAATAAAAGGGAATGAGAGATTTACCTGCAATCTTAATTGTTGGTACCAATTGTAGTGAAGATTTGACTATCTCATCACATTCTTTATTTTTCAAAAAGAAAAAAAAAGTGAGCAAACACTCATTCTTTAATATTTTAAAAAACTTTTTAAAAATAATTCAATTTTGTAAAAAAAAAAAAAAAAAAATAATTGCTTTTTGAGTTGTTCATTGTAAAAAAGTGTCATCAGGTTAATCTTGTATGTGTGAGAGTCCTATTTTACTTCATAGATTGTCCATCCCAAAATATGATATATCTTGTCTTTAGGCTTTGAATATAGCAAGGAATACCATTTTCATATTTCATCATGTTCATATTGTGCATTTTCTACTGATAATCTTTCAGATTCTTTGCAGTACTCATCATCCACAAGATTGGAACTACATTTGACCTGATTCCTGCCTCAACAGGATATGTAGGCGCCACAACGGCTCGGTCATATACCTAGTGTAATTATTATTTCTCCTTACAATAAAAACTGGGACAGAATTTTTGAAAATATCTCAAAATTCTCAATAGAGGTGTTATCGCCAACAAGTCAAGATTGAAGATCATTTTGAGATTAGCCAAAATTCTAACTGGGACAGAATTTTTGAGGAAGACCTCAAAATTCTGATAAGTACTGCGAGAAGCTTGATAGCAACTACAAAAATCATGCATCGCGAGTCAATATTCATGCATAACGGAAAATCATGCATCGCGAGTCAATATTCATGCATTGCAAAAGATCATGCATCGAGAGTCAATATTCATGCATTGCAAAAATCATGCATCGCGAGTCAATATTCATGCATTGCAAAAAATCATGCATCACGAGTCAATATTCATGCATAGCGGAAAATCATGCATCGCGAGTCAATATTCATGCATTGCAAAAAATCATGCATCGCGAGTCAATATTCATGCTTTGCGAAAGATCATGCATCGCGAATTAATATTCATCGCGAGTATATTCATGCATCGAGAGTTAATATTCATGCATCGCGAGAAGATTTCATACCTCGCAGACATTTATGCATCGCAAGAAGATTTCATACCTTGCGGAATTTATTCATCGCGAGAAGATTTCATACCTCGCAGAAATTTATGCATCGCAAGAAGATTTCATACCTTGCGGAATTTATGCATTGCGGGAAGATATTCATGCCCCGTAGAAGATCATGCATCGAGAGTCAATATTCATGCATCGCGGAAGATCATGCATCGCGAGTCAATATTCATGCATAACGGAAAATCATGCATCGCGAGTCAATATTCATGCATTGCAAAAGATCATGCATCGCGAGTTAAAATTCATGCATCGCGAATTAATATTCATGCATCGCGAATTAATATTCATGCATCGCGAGAAGATTTCATACCTTGCTGAATTTATACATCGCGAGAAGATTTCATCCCTCGCAAAATTTCATGCATCGCGAGAAAATTCCATCCCTCGCAAAAGTTTATACATCGCAAGAAGATTTCATACCTTGCTGAATTTATACATCGCGAAAAGATTTCATTCCTCACAAAATTTTATACACCGCAAGAAGATTTCATACCTTGCGGAAGTTATGCATCGCGAGAAGATTCCATCCCTCGCAAAATTTTATGCATCGCGAGAAGATTCCATCCCTCGCAAAAGTTTATACATCGCCAAGAAGATATTTGCATTTAAGACGCATCTATTCGGAGGTGAAGGATGTGCACCATATCTTTTCAGCGTTCAAGTCGGTGGAAACTTGCGTTGAAAGATATTTGCATTTAAGACGCATCTATTCGGAGGTGAAGGATGTGCACCATATCTTTTCAACGTTCAAGTCGGTGGAAACTTGCGTTGAAAGATATTTGCATTTAAGACGCATCTATTCGGAGGTGAAGGATGTGCACCATATCTTTTCAACGTTCAAGTCGGTGGAAACTTGCGTTGAAAGATATTTGCATTTAAGACGCATCTATTCGGAGGTGAAGGATGTGCACCATATCTTTTCAACGTTCAAGTCGATGGAAACTTGCGTTGAAAGATATTTGCATTTAAGACGCATCTATTCGGAGGTGAAGGATGTGCACATATCTTTTCAACGTTCAAGTCGGTGGAAACTTGCGTTGAAAGATATTTGCATTTAAGACGCATCTATTCGGAGGTGAAGGATGTGCACCATATCTTTTCAACGTTCAAGTCGGTGGAAACTTGCGTTGAAAGATATTTGCATTTAAGACGCATCTATTCGGAGGTGAAGGATGTGCACCATATCTTTCAACGTTTAGTCGGTGGAAACTTGCGTTGAAAGATGTTTACATTTTGTCCTACCGATGGACATACATTCAAAATCCTACCGATGGATAATCTTTTCATTTGTCCTACCGATGGACATGCATTCAAAATCCTACGATGATAATCTTTTCATTTGTCCACCGATGGACATACATTCAAAATCCTACCGATGGATAATCTTTTCATTTGTCCTACCGATGGACATGCATTCAAAATCCTACCGATGGATAATCTTTTCATTTGTCCTATTGATGGACATGCATTCAAAATCCTATCGATGGATCATCATTTTTTTCATTCGTCCTACCGATGGACATACATTCCAAATCCTACAGATTGATCATCATCTTCATTCGTCCTACCAAGGAACCTGTATTTATCTCCATTTATTGTATCATAAGAGATGCTACCTTTTTCTTTTAGTTTTACCTATATTAATGAGTTTTATCTTTATTTTTTTTTTAACATTCTAGAGGATGCACTCTCAGAGGAGCCACATGTGCGAATTACTTCAACAAAAACGCAACAAAGCGTGGAACCTTTTAGATGCGAGTTCTGGATTGACTTCCGCTATATTTCCACCGCACTTCTCTAGAAAGGTCATGTGTTTGGTCAAAATTGGATTTGTTAATTTTCGTTGTCCACGATTTCTTTCATCAATCATACACAACGAAAGGGACAGCTGTTGACACCCAATTTTGGCCTAACATTTTAAAAAATTCATAATTTTGAAGTTTTATTTATTTAATAGCTTAAAATAATTTTTTTAATATAATTTTAAATAAGTTTATCGATAACTATCTTTATTTATCAAAATTTAGGATTTTTGTTAGTTAATTTTTAAATTGCATTTCACATGTCATTAGTTACGTTCATTATATTATTTTAAAATTTCATTTTATTTATTACATTTGTTAATATTTATGTTGAATTTAGCACAGTCTAAAATTTAGTCAAATACGAAAAAAATAGGGATCTATTAATAATTTTTGGCCTAATATTTTAAGCCCACACATTTGGGTCCATTACATTTTATTTATTTAGGTTAAAATTGGTGGTGGAAATGAAAGAAAAAAGTTAGGAAATGAATTTGAGAAAAGGGAAGGAAAAAAAAACCTAATCTCTTCCTCCATTTTTCCCTCTCTCCGCCTCCCTCTTCTCTTCTCCCTTCCCTCTCCTTGGCAGCCACCCAAACAACCTCAAATCACTCTCCATTTTCCTTTTCCTCCAGCCAACCAAAACCGCCTCCACCACCCTCTCTCTCCTCTCCTTTCTCTCCTCCCCTCGCCTCTTCTCCTATCTCCAACCATTTTCTCACCAACGCCACCACAAAACCCCTCTATTCTCCCCTCACTACCAGGTGGAACAACCGCTCAACAAAGCAACCACCGACCCCAAGAGCCGCCTCTCACAACCAACAAACAACAACGAAATCAGTCTCCTTCCCCTCTCCTCCCTTCACGATTTTCCTCCATTTTGTGCAGATATTTCACCGAGCCAGGGCAACAACAACTGGAAACAACGATTCAACCTTCAAACTAGCACAAGTTCAACTAGCAAATTCATCAGGAAATTCCACCGGATAAATCCACGAACTCTGAGCTCGACATCAATAACAACACAACGGGGAAACCACCCAAAATTACAACTCCGGTTAGATCTGGTAAGACTCAAATTCTCCCATGAAATCTTTAGCTTCTCCGTGGATTATGTGCTTCTCTGTGAAGTCCAAAGGATGATAACTCTATTTTATGGTTTGCTTTTATTTTTTTTTTCTTTTTATCAAAGAAATATTGTTTGTGAATATTTATTGATTTTATTACTTTGTTCATTATTTTGTTTTTATAATTGAGTAATGTTTATTTTATTATTATTATGCACTGTTATCTATTGTTGTTGGTTATTATTATTATTAAATATTATTATGCATTTGTACATTGTCCCGTTTGTGTTTTTCAATTATTATAATATTAAAAATTTATCTGGATGATGCTTTGTGTTGCTGTAGTTATGTATATATATTTTTTATCATTTATTTATTTTTATCCTTTTCTTTGCTAGAATTTTCTTGCTTACTGTTATTTCCACTAGTTATGATTATGTTTCTTTGGTTTATGATTATGTTTCATATTGCTTTAATATCATGCCTCTCTTTGTTGTATTTAATTTTGTTATTTTATTTTTAATCGTTAAAATTTATTTGATTGAAACTGGCCAATGAAAAAAAACTCTCCGTCGATTTTGGAGGCCTACGCAATATTAAAAGACGGAAATATTTAGTTCAAGTTTTAATGCTTGTTATTGTTTAGATTTATTGCATTTTTTCATTTATTGTTATTGTCTTCAATTGATCCGGATATATTTAGTTGGTGAATATGCTTAGTTATTATTATTAATTATTTTATTTTATTATTTAATCCTTGCAGTGAATTGTTGTTCATTTTAAAGTGATTTTAGTTAATGATGATGCCCATTTGTTTTGTTGTTGCAAGGTCAATTCACTTTTATTATTTCAATATATTATCATTATTATTACTGAGCTGTAAATTTAATGACATTATATTCCTTTGTTGATTAGTTTGACGATCAAAATATATTTGCTTATTTTATTTGTTTCTTCTAGCGTTTTATATATTCAATTTGTCATTGTCAATAATGTTAGTTGTCTTTACTGTTCATGTTAATTTGACCAACTATTTGAATTCTTTTGAGGGGTCTCACATGAAATATCACATTATAAGGTTATTTCCTTCAATAATTGTTATTATTTTTAAGTTGTAGTTTTTGTCTTGGATTGTTTTAGAGACATTTGGTTACTTGTTAATTTTATTTAATTGTTAAGAAACAAATTAAATGGCCAATGAAAAAAAACTCTCCGTCGATTTTGGAGGCCTCCCCCATTAAAAAAAAAAGACGGAATTTTAATTATAAGCTTATATATTTTATATGTTGAAATTGGCCGATGAAGAAACTACCGTCGATTTCCAAGGCCTCCCATGTTAATAAGACGGATTTTTATTTTTTAATTATTTTTTTTTCTATTTAATTTATTCATATTTATTTATTACTAACACTTTTACTAAGTGTGTTTACAGGTACCCCGGAGTTGCTTTCCATTGAAGTTATTCGAATTAAGTTCGAATTATACTCTTTATTCAATATTTTGTATATATTACGTTAGGCAAACTTTAGGCCCTTTCTTATATTTTTTTTATTTTATTTTTATTATTTGTGTATATTACATGTTTATTATATTCGTACATTATTTTATTTTTCTCCTCAATTTGAAAAAAAAATAAAAATAAACTCAGTCGGGAACCACATTTGTGGATTCCGAAGGATGCCTAATCCCTTCCCTTCGGAATGATTTGAACCCCTTACCTAGAATAAAATTGGTTTCGTAGATCACTTAATGGTTTCGTAGTTTTGTTTTCCTAAAATTAGGTGGCGACTCTCCTTTAAAATTCATTTATTTTTAAAACTCTTTCAAAATTGAATCAATTAATTATTTTTTGAGTCACCGCGATGTTTTGCCCTATTTTGATAGAGTGGGGATGTAAACAGCCATTTATGGCTAAGTGTGATTTATGATAACAAACTTTATGGTGATGTAGTTCTAAATATGGTAAGAGTTATAATTATTGAATGAAGTGCCTTTGAGAGGAAAGGAATTACCTTGTCATTATGTTCAATGGTGATAGAAAGTTTTAAGGTGTAAATTTGAAGAATGTTGAGATAAGGTGGAGATTTTGTAGGAGTTGAGGGCAACCCTCTTGTGTGGTTAATGTTTTAATAGTTGTTCTTGTGTTTTGGTTGATGTTCTTGTGTAAGTTTACACTAAGAAGTAAATGTGGTATGAACACCTCGTAAGGGAGTTTTGTTTCATGAAATTGAGTTAAGTGGTGCCTAAGAGTTGAATGAGGTGATGTTTAAGAGAGTTTGTCTAAGCTTGAATCCTAAGAGGAGAGTATTATGCTTGACTAGTAGAGTTGATGTTTAGTCTTGATGATAATGTGTTAAGAGTAGTATGAGTTCCTATCTTGTGAGAAACATAGTGGGACTTTAAAGAATGAGGCCTTGAGGATGGTTTTACCCTAAGTGGGGGAGAATGAGTTGAGTGAAAGGTAGTTGATGTCCTTATCTTTCCTTCCATCCTTATTCAAGCTTGAGACCAAAATCCTTGATAGTTTGGTGATGGTTAAGAGTCATGCATATTAACATAAGTTGAATTTCTCTTTATGTTATGAGTGCCTTTGATGGTTTAAGATTTTGTATGCTCTTGATGATATCATATTTACAATGGGAGAATTGGTGGCCAATCTATATTTTTCATGTTAAGGCGTAGCTAATGGTATTGCTTAATTGCTTCAAAGTTGTGTTATCATGTTATAATGTGAGTTAGTATGATGTTGTCTCTCATGTTGACATGCCTTCATGTTAAGATTGCTTGAAAGGTGGATTGATGAATTTTTAACATGTTTTACTGTTAAGTTTCTTGCATTCACTGTAAAGAAGTTCAAAAATTTGAGAAATTGCATTTTTCATCAAAAATGGTTTCCATGTGTATGAAAATGATGTTTATGAGAATGTTTAATGTTGGAGAAGGTAGTCCCTCCATAAATGAAGAATGAGAATGTGTTTTGAAATGTGGGAATTATTTTCCAAAAGTTGCCTATGTCACCTAGCGAAATGCTTGTCAATGTGTAGTCGGTGTTCCTTGTGAGTTTGGTGCATTGAATATGAATGTTTGAACCTTGATTTGGTGTGTTAAGTGCTTCTATTAAGTCCTTGATGTTCTTAAAAGAGTTTTAGTGTCATTCGAGGGCGAATGTTATTCCAAGTGGGGGAGAATGTAACACCCTAAAACGAACTAAGGTGAACTAGAGCATAGTGATTGTTTATTGAGTTAATTTTAAGTTAAAATGAGTTATATTGATGCCCTTAGGTAGTGTGTGAAGTTTGGTTAAGTTTGGAGGTCAAATGTCCAAGAACGTCCATGACGTTCGAAAGATATGCCTTAGATAGTGCTTGTGTGTTCTCATGTGTTTGAGTGAGTTTTACGTGTTCGTTTTGTTTAAATTGGTGTGGGATGTTCCTAAGACTTAGGTGACTATGTTTAGGTGTTTAACATCCGGGTACAACCCCACCTAGGACCCACAAGGAGCCCTAGAGAAGGGCCCAAGACTAGGACCCAAGACTGCCTTGGCAGTGTCCACTAACGAGACCAAACGACGGCCAGTGATCCAATCAACGATCCGTCGACTGGTTCTGCAATAACTCTTGAATGGATCTAAGTCTCAACCAATGACTCTCTACCAACGGGCCATCGATGGACAAACGGTCCGTTGGTTGGAGCCATCTGTGAGCTGCCAAAAGCTGTCAAATCGGCTGCCTTGGCTTGGGGTGTGGATCTAAGTCTCAACCAACGACCCTCTACCAACGGGCCATCGATGGACAATCGGTCTGTTGGTTGGAGCCGTGTGTGAGCTGCCAAAAGCAGTCAAATAGGCTGCCTTGGCTTGGGGTGTTTGGTAAATTCATCCCAAAGTATTTTATGACCCTTGAGTGATATTTTTAGGGTTTATTAGGTATATTAAAGTGTTTCAAAATCTAAGACCTAATTTTAAGACTCCATTTCCTAAAATTCAAAACCCTCTCTCTTAAAAGACTCTCTCAAGTCACCATGTAAGTTAGAAGTCAAGAAGGAACTAGGAGGGCTGTTGGTGGACGTTTCTTCATAAAAAATCAGTGGGTTTTCTTCAATGTGAGGTATGGTATTCATCCTTGAACTCTCTTCCATTCAAGGAGCCACTTCTAAGAAATTTCAAAAGAGGTTTTCAAATCCTAACTTCTTCTATCTTCAACTCTAAATATGGGTCTTGCATGAAAAAGTTTTAATGATTCAAATATGATGTTTCTAATGTTAGTTGGTGATTTAATGTTAAAACTTCAATGAAATCATGTAAAAGCTTTTTATCAAATTTTGGCTTAAGAAATGGATTGAATGAGCATGATATTATAGTCGTTCAGCTTTGGTTTCCTTTTATTGATATTGTTGTTTGGCTACTGCCCTAAGGGCTATATTATGATGAATTGTTGAAGGAATTATTATGGGTTATGAAAGCTTGGATTAAAGGGTAAGTTGTTTATCTTGTTTAGCCTTAATTATTAAATGCTCTTGAGTGGTATGGTCCACCTTTGGTGACGATGTTTACTTGGTATATATGTGTATGTGAAGCTACTTGTGTGAATTGTGATTGTGAATTGTGAATGAGGCCTTGAAAGCATGTTATGTTAAGTAAGATGATAATGATGCTATTATTGATAAATGTGCTATTTGAAGGTTATTATGTGAAGTAGGCTAGAGAATATGCCTAAATAACTTATATGATTATATGAAGTATGTTAAAGTGTGTGATGTGATGAAAGGAGGTCTAAACATGTATAGAATGAAGTGTAAAAATAAAATGATGCTTATGTGAAACGTGTACTCACATGTACACACACTCACACTTTGAATGAATGAATGAATGAATGAAGTTAAAGAATGTGAATTAAAATGGGAGTTTTGCGGTGAGCACTCATTGTGAGTTGAGATGAAGTGTTTAGTAGCAACCTCACTACTCCCAGGAGCTTTCTAATGTAAGTTGGAGGATGGATACCCATTGTAAGTTGAGATGGGATGTCTAAAAGTTATCCTTGACCTTTAGTAATGAATGTTAAAGACTCCGTGGGGGAGTTATGCTTAGCACCGAGAGGATTTGAAGAAGGGGTAGGTGCACATTGTGAGTAGAGATGTTGTATCCAATGTACCTCTTGAGATGAGTACTCCTTGTTAGTATAGAGCGAGTTACGTAGTAGCAATCTCCTTATCCCTTAATTATGCGCCCACATAGGTGTATCTATTGGACAAAGTCATGTAAAAGCTAAGAGAAAGATCCACCCTAGGCAAATGGGGAACCCTCATCCGATAAGGGTAGTATCGGAATTCCATGTCTAGCTCTCATGGTCTATGTCAGTTAAAGCTATTTCCACTATAAGAAAACTGTGTATAATATGAGAATTTTTCCTAGGAAAAATTTTCGCAACTATTTCATGCGGAATTTCTTGCAAAAGTTCTAAATTTTTCAATATTAGAATATATTACATACGGAATGTATATTCCCAACAAATTTTGTAGGTAAATTTTGCGTCATTTTGCGCCAAATATGAACTTGTGATATTACCTGGGGAAAAGTAATGGTAAGTACATTATCTGTACCAAAATCCGCAGGTACATGAACCAAAAAAATATTTTAAATTTTTTTTCTTATTCCATAGAAAAATCCCCAGGTAATCAATCCTACAAATTTTTCTAGAAATATATTGGTGAAAATTTATTACTTGGGAAATTATTTGGGGATTAGTTGCTGTGGAATTTATATTTGGGGATTTATCTAAGAATTTTATTACTTGAGAAATTATTTGGGGATTAATTCTGTGAAATTTGCTGGGGATTTATATTTGGGGATTGACCTAGGGATTTTATTACTTGAAAAATTATTTGGGGAATAATTTGTTGCGTAATTTTCTGGGAATTTATATTTGGAGACTTAACTAAGAATTTTATTACTTGCAAAATATTTAGGAACTTTTTCCTACAAATTCAACTGAAAATTATTTATTGAGAATTTACTTAGGAATTTTGTGACTTGAAAAATGAAAAAGGTTACATAAAAGAACATTACAATAACATTAGTAAAAGTAATTTTAATAGGAAACTGTTAAAATCGAAGATAACAAATAACAAAAAGAAATTAGACATTAAACTAGCTAGTGAGCACGTATGAATTAAAAAAAGATGCTCAAGGAGATCGGTTTGTTGACTCATTATTGAGATTGTTGAATGGTCATATCACCGCATGAGAAATCAAAGAGGTGAGAATTCATTGTCCGAAGATGATAGGGAAGTAATATGTATCTTTACGAACTGAACAAGAAAATAAAAGGAATGAATAAAAGGTATTGTTCTACGTATGATACCTTACAATCCTTCAATATTATGTATTTACCGAGATTAAAAATGATACAATTTATTTATACTGAGTTATTAAATGATATTTATTTTCCAATAGATAATTAAGTATATTAAAATATAATTATTAAAGATAAATTTGAATTTTAAATGACGCACATAACTAATAAGATATACTATCAATTATAACTTCCTTCCACATTAAAGTTATAAATATATTTATATTTTTAATTATTTATGTATAAGAATTTTGTATGTATAATTTAAATTTTATCTACACTTAATATGCTTAGATATGGATATTATCTCATGAAAAGTGTAAACACAAAATTTTCATGATAAGTTGTGTGGTAATGATTTATTTAAATATATAAATAATTTATATGTTTCATTTTTTTAGAGTTAAATCACACGAAATTTAGCCAATATTTCAACACATATTTCATTATCATATTAATATGAAATGACTTTATAGTTCTTTTTTATGTAATTTATAAATGTTAAAATTATATTTTAATAATACCTAATTAGTTTAATCCAATTTAACTTTAAAAATTAATATAATTGGAGAAAATACTAAAAATTAGTGTAATGTCATTAGTACAAGTTGTACCACATCGGTGGAATACACTAACATTTTCCCATATAAAATGTTGACTTTAATGATTGTGAAAATGTTGCAATTAGTATAGGTTGGACATTGGGTAGTGGAAAGGGATTAAGTTGTGAAAATTTGGATTTAATACAACTATTAGAGAAGAGGTGTATATGTGTAGGTGGTTTAATAAATTAAATAATAATTAAATAGGATATAATAATTAATATTTGCTTATAAGAAATTTCATAAAAATTTATTAGAATATCTTCCTGTGGATTTACTTACGGGGAAAAATGGTAAGAAAATTTTTATTTTGTTAATTTTTATCAAAAAAGTTTCGGATTTTAAAATAATTTTTGTAAGAAAATTCGCAAGTAATTTACATGCGAAATCCCTAGGTAAATTACTTGAGGATTTTGAAAATTCGCAAGAAATAATTACCTAGGAAGGTTTTACCATCGGATTTTTTTTGGCAGGAAATTCCGCAAGAAACTGAGTTTCCTGCCGATTTTCGTACACAATCCCTAAGACAATCTCCAACTAATATACACTTCTCTTGTAGTGTCCCCCACAAAAGAATGAAAGAACTAAGTCTCCTAAAAGAACGTACTACTTAGGGTAGGTGGTGGTATGAGACGCTATCTATCCATTGCACTAAGTAGACCTTCCGAAAGGGGAGTCTTGGTGTGTTTTGTATGAAGTGTATGAACTAAGTCTCCTAAAAGGACGTACTACTTAGGGTAGGTGGTGGTATGGGACGCTATCTATCCATTGCACTAAGTAGACCTTCCAAAAGGGGAGTCTTGGTGTGTTCTATCATGTGTTGTAAAAGAAGTTAGATAAGGTAAGGTCTAATGTTAAGGAAGTATGTTAAAGACTAAGTTCTATGTGAGGAAGTTAGAAGTGACTAATGTAGGGTTCTTAATTCAAGGGAATCCTCAAGGAGCACTAAGTGGGAGTAGTAGTATGGGATGCTACTATCACATTGCACTTAGTGTAACTTATAGGTCCTATTGGAGATACAGTTACTTACATGAAATCCTTCTTGTATGAATGTGTTTCAAATGTCTAGCCAAGAGTGTGGGTTTAATTTCCGGACTAGGTAAGTCTATGGTTGGTGGTCTTAAGGATCGTTTTGGTGTGTCTTGAAGGGGGTGTATGGGCGTTCCCTTCTTGTCTTACCTTAGGGAGTTTTAGGATAACTTGATTAGGGAAACCTCACGGAAAATGAGTTCACATTGCTTGGAATGAGTCATTCACCGTAACATTTCACTGTTTCTCTGTAATATTGCTTAATGTTACTGTAATGTGTCCTTTGTTTCTAAAATTATCAAGTTCTTTTATTATGTGCTAAATGATGATTCTTATAATATTCCAACTCTTAAATCATGAAGGTTTATCAATTTGGCATGAAAGCTTATTTTATAAAATGTCCCTTTTGCATGTTTTTTGCATATGTCATACTTAGTACATTGTTTTGTATCCATATTTTTCTATACTTAATAAGTATAGGTTGGAGACAAGTTGAAGACTAGAAGACAATCTTGGGAAAGACTCTCTCAAAACTAAGTGTGTCCTCATCTATTCGAGGGCATAGTTCTATTTTTTAGGATTCTAGCATTAAGACTTATTATGTATTTCATTTAGTGTAAAGGGTCGTGTCCCTAAGATATTTATGTCGTGTCTTTAAGTTGACTTGTGTAGACGAGATCCAATCCTTAGATTTTATGAAAGATGTTCTATTTATTAATTTATTCGTGAATTTTTTAATTCCGCACTACTTTTCATGTCTTATGTAATGAATGATAGCTAAGGCTCGTACAAGACCTCCGAAAGGTCAAGTACACAATTATTCCGATCCATGGGTTCTCCCTAACTTCTAGGGGGTACTTTCGGTCGTTACAAAAAGGGTAGAGTCGGCCCTGTCCTTAACTAGAGTAGGAAAAACATATTTTACAAATCATATTTTATGTTTATTGTATTTTTGTCACCCATTCAACGCTTCCAACCTCTATCCCTTGACCATCCACCTCCGCCTCCCTCGAAGCCCCACTCTACAATATATATAATATCAAATAATTTGAGTTATATACTCATACTTTTGAGATATGGAAAAGAGTCCATAATAACATAAGAATGATATGTTATGGGGCGTTCAAATCACAATGATCACATGTTAAGATGTGAAATAAGCAAATTGTAAAATAAATTTCTTCAAAAATTATAGTAAGATATTTTGATAAACTTTCAAAAATTTGGGTCAAAGTCTTGGATCTTTTCTCCCAATATATATAGAGAGAGTTGGAGGGACCAAAAATTAACAAATTAAAAAGTCTACAAATCTAATTTTCAATGCATAAAACCATTTGTCAATATAACTTCAAAATAGAAAGATATTCACATTTTTGTGAGATTATAAACAGAAGAACATCGTGTGGGTTGTTGTGCATGTATTGTTTTCCTTCATATAACATTAGGTAAGGATTTCTAAGCCCTCCTCTGTCGTTAATTTTGAAGTTATATGCTTTTATCGACGTAGGAATCTTTTTTCTGATTGTTTTTATGTACGTTGTGGACTGTTTAGGTGGCGATTTAGTTTAGTGTGTTGTTCTTATTCTGCTCAAGTATCATATTGAATTATTGATTGATAAAATTTGAGTTATTGGATTGCTTACAAGGTCTGTATAGTACTTACAACATGCCATAATGCTTGTGGATGAAGTTGGCTACTGAGTTTTATATATATGTATACATGGGATCTTCCTTTTATCGGGATTAGAGGGTATTTTGATTGGCTTAAAAGTTGGTCAAACCTACTTTTTAAAGTAGGATTTTTGATTTCTGAAAGTGCTTGACAAATATAAAAATAAACTTAAAATAAGTCAAAAATGACCTGAAACAAGTTTCAAATGACTTATAATATGTTAAAAACCAAAAGTATGCTTCCTCTACTTTTTATTTTTTGACTTAAAAGTTATTTAAGTTTGAATTTTTATTTTTACTTAATTATTTTTTAATAAGTTTGTTCAAACGGGCTCTTATTCTTGTTTAGTTGTTGCCACATGATAAAAGTGACATAAGAATCTTCTTGTAATCATCTATTGATAGTTCATTGCCTTACCAATGCCTTAAGGAATTTGTAATTAGTTGCTTAGCATTTCATATTGATATGGACAACACAACAATTGATTTGGCGTATATGATTACAATGCTTATTGGCCTTTGGCGTATCTTGACGCCGGTAGAACAAGAGGTCATACTCCGCCAACTACGTTTGATTAAAGTTTTAGAATAATTATTTTGTCTTCGGATAAATAGCATTGTGGCTGCCTATTTGATAGCAACCTTGTAATTTGATACGACAAATAAATTGTTGTGTAGGTTGCTTAGAAAATCACCTTATTTGTTGATAAGTTAGAAGATTGTTTGATGCATATATGGTTATCTCATCATCTACTAGTTAGTATTAGGATTAAGTCTTTGAACCATATACATATATATTTCTCTTTACATGTTGCCTACAAAGTTTATTGACAAGCGTACCTTCACTATGTGTCTATATTTTGTTTATAAGAGCTATAAAATGTCCATAAAGACCATCTTGATCATGTAGAGTCATATTGATGTCTACTTACTTATAGACTTTCTTAACGCCTAATTGACCTTTAGTAAAGCCTTGTTTGCTCGAGGTATAGTTTTAAATGCCCAAAAAGTCTCAAATACAAATATAGATGCCCAAAAGGCTCAAAATACAGATACATGAGCTGAGTGTACTACTCAAGATATGAAGATAGAATAAAACTTAGGAAATATATGACTACTTGTTATAATCAAATCAGTCGTAGCCTTATTCGATTGTTAGCTATTGGGATATATATAGACATTCTTCATTCGGATCTATATTCTATTATTAGTGACCACATATTTAGATAAAGTGTAATGATTTAGTCATATAAGTCACTTAAAGCCACATTGCTTTATTTGGGGCTATTTGATTGTTTGTTATGAGCTAGGGATTTGACTTGTGCCTGATGAGCTACATATATTTGCCTAAGGAATTATACACATATTTTGCCTAACGAGCTATATACAAATTGCATGCATATTGCCTTGGGTCTATATACAGATTGTCTTTGGGGATATATATAAATTGTCTAAGGAGATATATACAAATTACCTTAAGGGCTATTGAGGTATAACGATTGTCGTCATTGGGGCTACATATAAAATAGTAGAAAACGAAATTTATACATGATATTTCACGTTAATCGTCTCGAACATTTTACATTAATTTTGCTCTCCATCTTTCAAGTTCCAACACACCCCACTTTCACCCCCACCTACATACCCCCTCCCCCCCCATCCTACCTCCACCCCGCTTATATAACATTTTCCTAAATTATATATAAAATACTTTTTAAAAAATATTTTTTGTGAATTACTTATCTAACATTTGAAAAATAAATAAAAACTTATTATTTGTTTTTTAGGAAAATATTTTACAAAGAAAATATTTGTTTAGCAATTTCTTTTCTATTTCTCAACTTATCCTAAAAAAAGGGATCAAGAATTCCTTTTGATATGTTGTTAACCAATCCAAAGCCATAGTTCATGCTAGTACCAATCAAGTTGTTGAATTTTGTCCTCCATAAGTTAGAAAATGTATTCATTTAGCTCACCTTTGAGCACATAAATCCACCTATATATATTTTCCCACATATCAAATCATTTCATCAATTACTACCTTAACTTCATTACACAAACATAAATCACAAAATTAATTAACATGGCTAGCAAAGACTTTTATAGCAGTGCTAAGGTTCCTGGACAAGCTCAGGTATATATACTCGATTTATATATTATTATGCTCACTTTACCTCTAGCGAAGCAATCGATTTCATGTCTCATTACATTTACATGAGATATGTAGAATATAACATAAGAAATTGATGAATAAGACATAGGAGATATTTCAAAATTCAATTAATTGTAACTGATTATAGAAGATCATTTTTTGTTTCTGAAATTTGCAACAAGTGACATTATAATTTATTACCATAATTGGATCCATTTTGTTAAATTCTTGCAAAGTAGTGTTAGATGACACAATTCTATATAGTAAAAGTAACTTTTTTTCCCATCACTTGCAGATAAGAAGGGATGAATCGACAGACCAAGGCCAAGCAACCAATTTGGTTCAAGAGGTATGGGTTGCAAAATTAGTCATTGAAAATTATTACTTTATCTAATTTGATGTTTATGATTTATCTATTTATTAATTCAGGCTATTTTAATCGGTTCAAATTTCACCAATTTAAAAATTAAATTGATTTGTGTTACGTATGTAGTCTAAAATGATTCATCAGAAACTGCATCAAAATATTTAAATAAAGATAGGTGACTTTTTTTTATTATATTATTTGGTTATTAAATAAAATTTAGAAGAAAATAAACAATAAATTAAAATTCATTAAGTATTAGGAGGGTTGGATTATTTATGACCAAATTCAATTCAACCTAAGTAACTTTTAACCCATTTATTGATTCAACCATCTTTAAGCCAACAAATTCAATTTGAACCGTCTCTTTACAAATTCTCATGCTAGTATGATATTTCGTTAATTTTAATAATTAATCAAATAAAAAATTACCTAAATACACAACTTATTTTACTATGTTCTCTATAATTTCTTACCATTTGAAAAAATTACAAAAGTCTCTTCTCTCCCCTATTCTCGGATACATCACTTTACGTGATGTACTGGGACTTTGCGTGATATTTTCAAAATCGAAACGCGATGTATTCAGATGCTGAGGGATGTATTCGAAGTTGAGATGTGATGTATCGTGACGTTTTGAGATGTATTAACATTTCACCAAATTTAAGGAATTTTTCTAATTTGAGAAACAGTAGGGATAAGATGTAATCAGTTGTTAACACTATGAAATTTATGAGATTCGTATAAAATTTCCTTAATTAAATATGTCTGATTGAAGACCGGGACACAAGTGAAGAACATGGCTCAAGGAGCAGCACAAGGTGCAGCTAATGTGGCTCAAGGAGCAGCACATGGT
The DNA here is from genome assembly GCA_022817965.1 of Solanum lycopersicoides. NCBI lineage: Eukaryota > Viridiplantae > Streptophyta > Magnoliopsida > Solanales > Solanaceae > Solanum > Solanum lycopersicoides. The sequence goes on along the minus strand of CM040629.1, from coordinate 86,922,279 downwards.
GCAGTTAATGTGGCTCATGTAGCAGCACAAGGTGTAGCTAATGTGGCTCATGGAGCTGCTAACATGGCTCAAGGAGCAGCACATGGTGCAGTTAATGTGGCTCATGGAACTGCAAATATGGCTCAAGGAGTAGCACAAGGTGCAACACAAGGTGCAGTTAATGTGGCTCATGGAACTGCAAATATGGCTCAAGGAGCAGCACAAGGTGCAACACAAGGTGCATCTAATGTGGCTCATGGAGCTGCTAACATGGCTCAAGGAGCAGCACATGGTGCAGTTAATGTGGCTCATGGAGCTGCAAATATGGCTCAAGGAGCAGCACAAGGTGCAACACAAGGTGCATCTAATGTGGCTCATGGAGCTGCAAACATGGCTCAAAACACTGCTGAAGCTGTTAAGAACACTCTGGGAATCAATCACCCTACAGGCACTGCTTCTACTGACAATATTACCGAAGGCGGATCCAGAATTTAAAATTGATGTTCAGTGAAACATTTTTTATAACGCTAAAATAAAATAATTTTTAATTTCGTCTTTATTTTTGTTATATTACTACTATGATTTGTTAACACTACAACAATATTTATCGAGTTATACTATTTCCAGCTTTCCAAGAAGCGTAGTTACTTTCTGTCTACTTTTAATTGTTATGTTGTACTTTCCAAAATTAATTTTCAAAGTTAAATTATTTAACATTAATTCAATATTTTAAATAACAAAATTTGATATTCAAAATTTACACGAAAAGTATTATAAATTATAATTTTTTTTACATATCAATATGATGAGAAAAAATATGAAATGTTTGTCAAATTTTTTATTATTTGACTAAAAAAAAAAGCATGTCAAGTTAAAAGTTGACGAAGAAAGTATCTAAGAATAACAAAAATAGAAACTTATTTTTTAAACAGATAAAGTTGTCAGAATATGAAAGAAAAGCTTAAGTAACCAATAAGAATTTATTCTAGTTTTAGTTAGCTTATACTTTTTTTTTTTCACAATGAATAACGTGGTTACAAATAACACTAATCCAAATCGAATCATTGAATGTCACCCTATAGATAATGTGGTCTATTCTTGTGTGTTTTATAATGAGTACTATAATTTTACCACCGAAATGTATAGAGATGGATGAGATCTTGTATTTTTAAATAGAGATTTTGGATAAGTTTTGACACAATTTACGAGGTGAACAGATGAGTTTGGGTTATTTTTTTTTAGTTTTGAAGGTCTGAAAATTGATAAGCTTTGATCCAAGTCCACATTTTGGATAAACGGTATCAAAATGAAATTTCATCAATTTCATTAGACTTTTAAATTAATTACATTCTTGATTTGATACGATCCTCAAGCATTCACGCGTAATTTAAGTTGTTGATTGAAAATTCCAAGCATTCACACGTAATTCAAGTTGTTGATTAAAAATCAAAAATTTAAAATATTTGAATTGACTTTATTTGACATTCAAAATTAAGTACTTAGCTTATTCAACATATTTTAATTGTGGCTTTATGTACCTAAATTATCAAACTCACATTTCAAATCAATAAAACTATCATCCATTTGAACATTTCAAATTTCAACATATAATTGCCAAATTAATTTATTATAACAACAATTCTGAATAAGTGTTACACTAATTAATTAACTTATAGTTTAAGGAATATAATTGAGTGGGACATATTCCATTTGTGATGTTGTGTGAAGATTATGTGTGGAGCAAGACCTAACCATCTCCCCAACAACAAGTGGAATAATAGGAAGTTTATCACAATTGCAAATTTCAACCATAAATCCATCTGGATCATGAAAAAATAGTTGATCAACATAGATACCTCCTTCTTCAACTAGCTGTTTAATGTACTTTATCCCCATTTCTATAAGCTTCTTCTCTATTCCATCTATGCTCTCACACTGCATGCATGCATGCAAAGTTTAATTAGAAACGAACGTCAATCTAAGTAATTATATGCACTAATATGGTAAAACGTAAGGTAATTTAACAGAGTTATTCCGAGGAGGATCTAGAATTTGAACATGTGTTATTGATTCAAGATCAATTAAAATGCTACTACGATCTATTTGAATTCAATCGAAGTCATAAATCTTTCATTACAATTTACACCCAACTACGCTATAACAAGTTCAATTATGAAAATATATGGAGTATATAAGTTTTTCTCTTATATATATAATATATGTTGTCTTGTCTTTTCATGATTTTAATTTGTATTTTTACGTTTTCCCAATCAATAGTTCTGTTTTTTCACGAAAGCTTTATAACACTATATATATAAAGAATAACATGATCTCATGCATGAACAAATCGTGTCGATTAAGTGAGGCAATGACGGACGTAGGATTTTCATAAAGGGGTATAAAAGGTTAAAGAAAAATAAAAAAAGTAATTATAATATGAGCCTAGCGGGGCCTTGGTCACACAACCTTAAGAAAATTTTGCAACCCCTTAACTACTAGACTAGACCTTTTACTTGTATCAAGGTGTGTCAATGCTTGTATAGATATTTATTAAACCAAAATTTAACCTTTACCTACAATATAATTTTTCGATAAAGTGGTGTCACTCCTCGGCCAAGGTGGGTCCGCCCCTAAAGTGAGGGTTCAGAACTCTATTATGATAAAGTTTTTTTTTTCCTAAAGGCATGTTTTGCCATACTTTTGTTTTCCTTAGAAGCCCAGACTCCTGAGTCCAAATCCTGGCTCCAACTCAAATTATTACTAGTATAAAAAATACACAAGTAAACAACAAAAGGGAAAAATAAAAAACAAGAACCTGAAAAGACATATGATTGTCTTTGGGATTAATTTCAGTTTTCTTTGGCAATTTTTCTGAATCTTCTAACTGAAGTAAATGAATCCCTATCCCATGACCAAATAACCTATTCGTTAAACAAGAATCCCACGTCAAAAACTTAATTATTCAAAATCCAAATATATAGGTCATGTCATATCAATTTATATTACTACCTCCGTTTTTTTTAATTTATTTGATTTATTTTAACTTGATATAAAACTTTAAAAAATAAAAATAATTTTAAATGTTATGGTTTAAAATTTCATGTACTTTTACTTTAAATAAATCAAAATATCATTTAATCTCATTATCTTAAAAATACTACAAACAATTTTATTGAAAAAAAATTGTGAAATTTATGTCCTAAAAATATAATTGTTAGATATTTATGTAATTATAAATCACTTTATAAAAAATAAAATTTAAATTATTTTAACTATAGAAAGTTTATAGTTTAACAGACTAAAAAAATATTACCACATAAAATGAGACGGACGTAGTATAACAATACGAAAGAAAGGAATTTATATGGTGAAATTACCAAGCGCCATTGAAATTGAAAGATGTAGGTCTTCTTACGCGGACAAATCCAAGGACATTTTTGTAAAATTCAATGGATTCTTCAAGTGATGTGCAAACACGGGATATATGATTTAAGGATGTTAAGCCTAGTGGATTTTCAATATTACCCTTCATCATTTTTTTTCAACAAAATAAACTAATATTAAATAAATGGGTTTACGAAGGATATAAGAGTCAAGGGACAAATTTATTTAAAAGAAAAAAAATATAAAATAGAGGGATATATGGATATATTTGAATGTGTAAAGAGGGAAAATGAGTATATGCAAATATATAGAGGCCATGAGTAGCCATCTCTTCTTGTATGCCACTTGGAATTTGTTAAATCCACGTGTCACATAAAATAATATTCCCTCCATTTTAATTTTTGTGACCTTTTTTTGAATGTTGGGCATGTAAATCTTTTATTTATTTTGAATTGTCAATTATTATGATATATAGTACTTTTTAGATATTTTATAAATATATAAATTTTATTTTAAAAAAGTTGAAAATTTCACGAGTAAATTTTTAATCAAACTTAAATTATTTAATTCTCAGAAAATAAAAATTTGACATAAATTGAGACAGAGCGAGTAAGATGACACGTAGATCGCACGTTGGTTAATGAGTTGGACTATATCTAGCAGATTGAATATGTAAAACGTAAGTTATATTATTTCTGTAAGCTGGCAAATTGAATATGTAAAATGTAAGATATATTATTGCTGTATGCTAGCATATTGGATATGTAAAACGTAAGCTATATTATTAAATCCTTCACCTCGAATAAAATCAGTAGAAAATTCTTGAAACATACCCATAAGTTCCATGGTCTTTTTGTCCATTTTAAAACTCGAGTGATTCACGGGAGAGCAAAAAAAAAAGGATTACGTAGAAAAACATGTGATCCCTATCCGTCAAATTTAAGTCGAAATATCTGAATAAACATTTAAGAAAAGAGATAGATATTGTCTCTTAGTTCGTCGCATTTTGGTAAACTATTTTTAAAAAAGAAACGGACAAAGAGACGTTCGTCGCTTTTTTAAAATATCTTGAATAATTGTAGAATTTTAGAATTTTAGGTTATAAATTTTAGAAATCTTTGATTATTATAGGATCTTAGAATTTAAAGTTGTCAACTTTAGAGAACTTGGATTTTTGTAGGATTTTAGCTTTTATAAGGTTGTGAACGTTAAAAATCTTGAATTACGGTAGGATTTTAGAACTTTAAGTTGTAAACTTTAAATACTTGAATTTTTGTAGGATTTTAGACTTTTATATTGTAAACTTTGGAGAACTTTAATTATTGTTGGATTTTAGAACTTTAGGTTGTGAACGTTAAAAGTATTGAATTATTTTAGGATCTTAGAACTTTAAGTTGTGAACTATAGAAAACTTCAATTTTTGCAACGTTATAAATCTTGAATTATTGTAGGATTTTAGAATTTTAAGTTGTGAACTTTGTAAATCTTGAATTATTGTAGGATTTTACAACTTAAAATTGTGAACTTTAGAGAACTTGAATTTTTGTAGAATTTTAAAACTTTATAGGGTTGTGAGCGTTAGAAATCTTGAATTATTGTTGTTTTATCGAAAAAAATAAATTATTTGTAAGAATTTTCGACTTTTAGAGTCGCCACTTAATTTTTGAGAAAAATTAAGAAAACTTTTGTTTTTCAAAAGACTTAACAGAAAAATCAGTTGAAAATATTTAAAAGGGTTCGGAGATTCATATTAACGTCTTAGGAAGGTTTTGAAAGCACCTAAGACGTTCCGCTTAATTACGGTTATCCGACAACTAACTATTTGGCTAAAAATTGTTTAACTTAATTTTGAGATAAAATTGATTTAAAGTTTGAAAGAGAGTTTTTAAGTTTTATCTAAGTAAAAAGTTCAAGTTGGAGAAACTCGATTCCCTTTTAAGTTGTTAAAATAAAACGGCGCTTTTGCAGGGATTCAGATTTTCCTAACTTTTAAAACTAACGACAAAATAAAACAGATAAAATAATTAAAGCAAGTAAAGAGAGAGAGAGAAAGAGATTTGGGTTCAATTCTAGGTTTTCTGTCCGCCTGGACCGGAACTTGGACCCACCTGTTTTGGGGTTTTGACCCATTTTGTACATGTCCTAAACTAAGCAAATAATTACACAAAATAAATAAAGTAAAGTAAAGGACGACAAGGGCTTATGCCCAAAATACAATACGAAAAATGCAAAAAAATAAAATGAGTCTTCTAATCCATCTTCTCCGACTTTCTTCAAATCCTCATGTTTGTTCAACTTCAAGAATTTGTCCACCGAATTTTATGGATTGACTCAAAAAGATGACATTAAGCCTTTATGACTTTCTCGAAATGTGGGAAGGAAGGAGTTCTCGATGAACTCGGCATATTTCACATGTAAATAAATAAAATAAAAAATAAAAATAAAAATTAGCACATGAAATGATAAAGCAAGTAAGACATGGATCAAAACCAAAACACAAATCATCAAAATGGAAAAATCAACTAAAAAGGATAACAAATAGGAGAAAATAAGAAGGCAAATGAAATAACAACCCAACTATTGCATCCAAAGCGATGAGTAGTGACCCTTTTTTCTTTTATATAAAAAAAACGAAATAAAAGTGAATTAACTTAGTGAATGACAAAATTAACAAAGAAACAGTGCTAGAATATTTGACAGAAAACAGGTATATATACTGGTGAGCATAGGAATTTTGAGGGTCAAAGTGCATAGAAAATAAAATAAATATATATATATATTAAGCTCGAGGACAAGGAAATCTATTTGTTAACTTTTGTTACCGCTCCTATTGTTGTTTTTTATATTGTTTATTTGTTTAATTATTTATAAAAAAAAATTTGAAGAAAGAACAACGGCCAACCAAATTTTTTTTTTAGAGAAAATCATGGCCGCAACTAAATCCGGCAAGTATATCGTTAAGCAGTAACGATCCGCTATGCTAAAATAAACGTCACATTTCGAAGTTCAAGTTGGAACAAGAATAAAATTTGAATATTTCATGTCTCGGACAGCAGCCTACTACAAGCTTTAAACACTCTGTTTAGATACGATACGATAAAGAAACCAAAGCATAATATCGATATCAAACCTATAAACTAACACTTTGGATTAAACTTAAAATCTCTACATAACGAGGCATTGATGAAAGGCGACTAAAGGGTCACATATATAAGGCAATGTACATAAACTGAGTCGATAGAAAAAAAGAAATATACATGTGCAGAAAAAAATTAAAAAAAAAAATTAAAAAAAAAAAAAGAACAAAGGCATTACACCAAGTCATACATACAGAGAGTATTCAAAGCAAATGTATCTATAGATAAACCCATACTTAAATTGCAGGCATAAATGGATGAATCTAGGACTAGATAATGCTTTCGGGGATGACGTTAGCAAAACGAGGAAAACAAGACGCTACAACGAACTTAACAACGTTCTTTACACATTAAGAATTTGAAGAAATTATACCAAAACCTGAAAAAGAGAATACCTACTCGTTTAGGCAGTGAATCAATACCAAGGTAAAATACACTTAGAAACCTACTGCCAAGTTAAAAAAAGACTGAAGGTTGCAAATAACACTGTAAGGCACCACGAATTGTAAAGTTTTTTTTTTTAATCACAAAATAAATACCTTAACGACCCTACTGAAGTTTTCGGATTTTTGGAGACAACTGAACGACATCAAACAGAACTTAGTCATGCTTGGAAACGAAAGAAGAATGACGTATTCTAGACCATATTCCACAACAAAAGGGCGTTAAATAACAGACCGATCAAGGAACGAGCAAACAAGATTATTTTATTTTATTTTTTCAAAAGAAAACATAGATACGAATAGATATAAGCATGCTCCCAAGAGATCACAATTTCAAGATTACATCTGCAATAAAACGAATAAGTGTACGTCCAACCTAATACCATCTATATTTTGCACACATGATATCAAACAAGGACACTAGTTCGATAATGAGAGAACAGAACAAAAGGCCATGTAGACCATAAAAGAGGCAAGCAGAAAGTGACACAGACCTAAGTAAATCAGACAAGAACATTTCAGCGCGAAATTAAGAGAAAACACAACATCATCGCTGAACCTTTACTGCAAAATGAAGTAAGTGAGGGAATTAGAAATGGTTTACCTCGTTAAGAGCAGCGAGCAGGGGCAAACGATCAAGGAATCTGCGAACCTTCATACCAAAAGAAATAAACTCGAAATATGAACGAGCGAGCGAGACTTCAAACTCAAATCTCAAACTTTCGAACAGAGAAAAGACTACGAATTCTATTACTCTCAAGGTGCTGAGAATGTTTCTCTTCAGGTAATTTTCTCAACTTTTTCCAAAAAAAAAAAAAAAACCTTTTGTTGGAGAAGAAGAGGAGATTATATAGAGGGATTTTTTCGGTCAGGAATGGGGGGGAAAGACGAGGGTAGAACCGAGAATCCAAGTCCCAATTTGAAATTCGAAAACTCTTTTTGGATGAGGATAAGGCTGTTGGTCCTACGAGCAAATGATTCCTCCAGCGAAATTCCAAAAGCCAAACAGGGACGCGGACGGCTTCGATCGATTTCGTGTCCTTGAGGTGCGACGTGGTGTCATCTCTTTGTATCAAGGACAGCCTGCACTGTTGCAACAACTGCTTTTGCCGAAAATCTTAGCTGGAATAGTACGACGGAGAGAGACGTTGGGAGAAGAAGACAAACTTCTCTGGCGCGAAATGAGCGATTGAAACTCGCTCCGTAGCCCTATGTTGACGTTGGGCGCGTGTAATTTCTGGGTTTCATCTGCCTGTTGCATGAATGAGGAGGAGGAAAGAGTAGGGTTGGTTAGAAGAAAAGGGTTGGGCCTGGGAAACGGGGTGGGTCATTTGGAATTGAATTTGGGAATACAGATTGGGGGGATTTAAAATTTGGGCTGGGAAAAAGAATGGGATCATCAATTACTGGTGGGCTTTGGTATTTGAAGTGGACTAAATATTGCATTAAAAAGTTGGGTCGAATTTGTAATTAAGAAAAAGGTTAAGAGATTGCAATTTTAGCCACCTTGAATTTAGAAGCTAGTCAAATCGAGCTTAATCAACAATTTCGACTAAAATCACAAGTAAGACGAATTAATAAAAATTAATTAACAAGCTTCTTAAGTTTAACAAAATAAAATAATTAATTCGAATATAAACTAAAGATTCAAAATATAAGCTAAAATAATTAATCAAATATTTATATAAAACAAAATATATATTTTTTAGTCGATTTTTGAATATTGATAAAATATAATAATTATATGCGTAATTATGTAAAACATATACATTAGCTAAAAATTTATAAAAAGTGTCAAAACCTTTTTAAAATAACTTGCACGCTATATATATATATATATATATATATTTAAAATTTATAAAACTAATTATTTTAAATTGTTTAAAAATTGAAAAAGCTCGATGATTAATCTTTATCGGTGGGGGTCAAAATTGGGTGTCAACAACTGTCCCTCGTTTTACTTGGATTGATGCAAGAAATTCGAGTAAAATGACATTGACTAATCCAATTTTGACTGACCACCTCTTCATTTTTTCCAAAAAAGAATTTGGTACAGATTCTAGGAATTATGGCCGAACCTCGAAAATGGATTTTCTATATATCTCGGGCTATATGAGAATTCAGGCCACTTGTAGTTCGACTCGATCGGTTGAAAAGGAAATCTATTATGCTAGATAACCTTTGGTTCTGGACAAATGGCAAATTAAATCGAGTATGAAAAGAAGGCTTGTAACCTCTTAGCCATGAATGTGGTGCACTTCACATCCATAATTAAGAACTCACACGGACATAATTTCCAAAGCTCTTGGTGCATCATCACTCAGATTGGAAACTTGCTTCCGGTAGACCAAAAAATCCGGATGCGAAACCGAAACTGATAAAGCTAAGGAAAAACCCACATGCCTTCAGATAGGGGTGTGGTTTGATTGTGGTGGAAGTCGCTCCTCTACTCGCGTCCTAAGAGTTTGACACTCCTCTTGGGACTATGTCCCAGTTCGCTGCTAAGAAAAAGTTCCACGTTGTGCTGCATCCCTTTTGATGTCGTCCGCACCTGTGGTTTGTTTTGGAGAATTCATTCTTTCGGATGCTGTCAACAAAGAGTGAGATAAAATCGTCAACCTAAAAATGCAATTTAAATGGGAGACAGTGTCTTTTACCGTATCGACACTTAATTGTTCTCCTCGACATTTGACGTCAACTCAGTTGGGTTTGACGTAAAGCAAATAAAGCTTATGTCTTATGCTTGCAATATAATCTTCAATGTACATCTTGATTTGATGTCAAAATAAGTAAATGCTGATGCAGTGTGGATATTTTCTTCGTTGTCGTCTTCGACAGTTTACTTTTATCAAAATAAAAGAATGCAGTTGATGTTGAGGGGTAAATATTTCACTTAAGATGCAGAATTCCTTCTCTGGTAGTGCACGATTTTTGGCGGGGCATGAATATCTTCCCGCGATGCGTGATTTCTTGCGGGGTATAAAATCTTCCATGCATAAATTCTGCGAGGCATGAAATCTTCTCCCGATGCAATAAATCCCGCAAGGTATGAAATCTTCTTGCGATGTATAAATTTCTGCGAGGGATGAAATCTTCTCGCGATGCATAAATTTCTGCGAGGCATGAAATCTTCTCGCGATGCATAAATTTCTGCGAGGCATGAAATCTTCTCGCGATGCATAAATTCAGCAAGGTATGAAATCTTCTTGCGATGTATAAATTTCTGCGAGGGATGAAATCTTCTTGCAATGTATAAACTTTTGCGAGGGATGGAATCTTCTCGCAATGCATAAATTTCGCAAGGTATGAGACCTTCTTGCGATGTATAAACCTTTTGCGAGGGATGAAATCTTCTCGCGATGTATAAATTCTGTAAGGTATGAAATCTTCTTGCGATGTATAAATTTTTGCGAGGGATGGAGTCTTATCGCGATGCATAAATTCCGCAAGGTATTAAATCTTCTTGCGATGCTTGGATATTGACTCGCGATGCATGATCCTCCGCGATGCATGAATATTGACTCGCGATGCATGAATATTGACTCGCGATGCATGATCCTCCGCGATGCATGAATATCGACTCGCGATGCATGAATATTGACTCGCGATGCATGATCCTCCGCGATGCATGAATATTGACTCGCGATGCATGATCCTCCGCGATGCATGAATATCGACTCGCGATGCATGAATATTGACTCGCGATGCATGATCCTCCACGATGCATGAATATTGACTCGCGATGCATGATCCTCCGCGATGCATGAATATCGACTCGCGATGCATGGATATTAACCCTTGATATCATCCTTGGTACCAAATAAAAATAGTGCTTAAATCGAGCAACGTAGTGATCTTCTGGGTGCCTTCTGGATAATCATGTCGTCTTAATTGACGATAATGGTACAATGACTTCCAGATAGTATATCGTCTTGATCGGCAACAATATAAAGGACTCCTCCGGGTAATGTATCGTCTTGATCGACACCAAAATAAATAAACCTTCTGGGTAGTGTATAATATCATATCTGACATTATAATGCAAATGACGTCCTTTACGGAAACCGTAAACCTTTCCTCGCTTGATTCACCTTTGAATCTAGCTGGACGTGCTTTACAGACTTCACGTTGTTGGAAATTGACTGAAATAAACAAATCATATTCCCAAGTCCCTGGTATAAGCAATAAAATAATTCTTGCGTCTATAGGAACACCGTTAAATTCTGGGAGAGCTTTTCTTCTCTCTTGACTTCTCCATATTTATCCATCGGAGGAATTTGCTGACTTCAAAGCAAAGCTATAAACCTGCGTCCACAGAAAAATTATTTGTTTTTTAAATAAACTGATTTGTGTCAATTCTTCAGTTGTTTGCTCCTTGTCCTGCTATCTCCAGTTGATTTTCCTGATCTCCCAACTCTTGATAGATAAGACAAAATATTTTATGCCGAAATAAATAAAACATAGAAGGAAAATTTTTAAGGAAATATATTTTCAAGAAGTAATATTTTGAAAGGGGTCACTGCCAAGTGTAATGTCACGTCAGGCTTAGCGAACTTCTGAGCCTAATGAGTGGAGGTATATCTGATTTTGCGATGGGGAGTATTCACAATCACTCCAGACTGTCGACAAATCCATGTTGAAATCTTGAGGCCGTCCTCAAAATTTCTGTCCCAATTACAAGTTATGGCTTATCTTCAACTGTCGGTAAGAAAATCGTGGAATTTTCGAGGTTCTCTCGAAAATTCTGTCCCAGTTGTAATTTTGAAGTATTTTTAGTCTTGGCTTGCTGAGGAAAATCTTCTTCTCGAGAATTTTTGAGACCCTCTCAAAAATTCTGTCCCAGTTTCTATTGTAAAAAGGAATAGAAATCTTACGGAAGATATGACCGAACCCTTGTGGCGCCTACGTATCCCGTTGAGGCAAGAATCAGGTCAAACGTAGTTCCCCCTCAAAGGTTAACAATAATAAGAAATTTACAAAGGAAACCTACCGAGGCCGACATAGGCCGCCTACGTATCTCATTCTTGAGAATTCAGGTCGAACATAGTTCAAATACAAAGAAATAATTAAAGGGGATAAAATGGGATGACCGAGGCCGACATAGACCGCCTACGTATCTCATTTTTGAGAATTCAGGTCAGACGTAGTTCATTACAAGAGGGATAAAATTTTAAATGAAACAAATACAAGCAAATGCACAATTACAAGAAAATAATAGAAATGCAAACCGAAGCTTCACACGTAGTATCTCTTGACAACATCAGAGTTGATCGGTTTCGGCCATACGGTGCCATCCATCTCCGACAGGACCAAAGCACCTCCAGACAATACTTTGCGAACCATGTACGGCCCTTGCCAATTTGATGCGAATTTTCCTTTGTACTCTTCTTGATGAGGAAAAATGCGCTTAAGGACCAACTGACCGATTTCAAAAATTCTAGCTCTGACCCTCTTGTGGAAAGCTCGAATCATTCTCTATCGATATAGTTGACCATGACAAACGGCAACCATTCTCTTTTCGTCAATCAAAGTTAACTGATCAATCCTCTTGCTAACCCATTCAGCATTACTCAACTCAGCTTCTTGGATACTTCTCAAAGATGGTATTTCAACTTCGGCAGGTATGACTACTTCTGTTCCATATACTAGCAAGTATGGAGTAGCTCCAATTGACGTTCTGACGGTCGTTCGATAACCTAGTAAAGCATATGGAAATATCTCATGCCAACCTCGATGATTGTCAATCATTTTCCTCAGGATCTTCTTGATATTCTTATTGGCGACTTCTACAGCTCCATTCATTTGAGGACGATAAGCGGTCGAGTTTCGATGAGTAATCTTAAACTGCTCACATATCTCTCTCATCAAGTGACTGTTGAGATTTGCACCGTTGTCAGTAATAATGGATTCTGGTACTCCAAATCTGTATATCAGATTGTTGCGAACAAAATCAGCTACAACTTTCTTGGTTACCGACTTGTAAGAAGCTGCTTCCACCCACTTGGTGAAATAATCAATGGCAACCAAAATAAATCTGTGTCCATTAGAAGCGGCTGGCTCTATCGGACCGATGACATCCATGCCCCAAGATACAACCAGCCAAGGTGAACTCATAGCATTAAGTTCGTGAGGCGGAACTCGTATCAAATCTCCATGTACTTGACACTTATGACACGTCTGCACAAACTTGCAACAATCATTCTCCATAGTCATCCAAAAATAACCGGCTCGAAGAATTTTCCTTGCCAAAGTGAGCCCATTCATATGCGTTCCACAAACTCCAGCATGTATTTGTTCAATAAGCTTCGCGGCTTCAACAGCATCGACACATCTTAGAAGAATCAAATCTGGAGTTCTCTTATAAAGGACTTCTCCGCTTAGAAAGAAGTTGAGAGCCATGCGGCGTATCGACTTCTTTTGGTTGGATGTTGCATCTTCAGGATAAGTTCCAGACTCCAAATACTTCTTTATATCAAAATACCATGGCAAACCATCTGGTTCTGCTTCAACATGTGAACAGTGGACTGGATGCTCTTTCAACTCTATATCCAAAGGGCCAATGTAATCAGTATCCGGATGTTTGATCATTGACGCAATGGTGGCAAGAGCATCGGCCAACTCATTCTGTATCCTAGAAGTATGTCTGAACTCGATCTTACGGAATCTCTTGCATAACTTCTGTACATACTGTACGTAAGGTATGATTTTCGGGTTCTTCACAGCCCATTCTCCTTGAACTTGATGAATCAAAAGATCTGAGTCCCCAATAACCAATAACTCGTAGACGTTCATGTCGATGGCCATTCTCAAGCCCAGAACACAAGCTTCATATTCGGCCATGTTGTTCGTGCAATTAAATCGGAGCTTAGCTGCCATGGGATAGTGCTGACCAGATTCTGACACTAGAACTGCCCCAATACCTTTTCCCTGGTGATTTGCTGCTCCATCAAAGAATAATCTCCACCCAGGATATGCTTCAGAAATATCTTCACCCACAAATGACACTTCTTCATCGTGAAAATAAGTCTTAAGCGGCTCATACTCTTCATCAACAGGATTTTCTGCAAGATGATCAGCCAAGGCCTGTGATTTTATTGCCTTCTGAGTCACATACACAATATCAAACTCACTCAACAACATTTGCCATTTAGCTAACTTTCCGATCGGCATCGCTTTCTGGAAAATATACTTCAATGGGTCCATTCTGGAAATGAGATATGTAGTATAAGACGACAAATAATGTCTCAACTTCTGAGCAAGCCAAGTCAAGGCACAACACGTTCTCTCCAACAAACTGTATCGAGACTCGTATGGAGTAAACTTCTTGCTTATGTAATAAATAGCCCTTTCCTTCTTTCCTGTCTCGTCGTGTTGACCGAGCACGCACCCGAATGCACTATCTGAGACGGACAAATACAACAACAAAGGACTCCCTTCTCGTGGAGGAACTAATACCGGTGGATTGGACAAATAGTTCTTGATAGCATCAAAAGCAGTCTGACACTCTTCAGTCCACTTTGTCGGAGCGTCTTTCTTCAACAGCTTGAAGATAGGCTCACACACCACGGTTGATTGAGTTATAAATCGACTGATGTAGTTCAACCTCCCTAAGAAACTCATCACCTCTTTTCTCGTCTCCGGCGGAGGTAACTCTTGAATTGCTTTAATTTTAGAAGGATCGAGCTCTATTCCCCTTCTACTACTATAAATCCCAACAACTTGCCGGCTGGAACTCCAAAAGCGCATTTGGCGGGATTTAACTTCAAGTTATAACGACGCAAACGATCAAAGAACTTCCTTAGATGTGTCAAGTGGTCCGAACTCTCGCGGGACTTGATTATGATGTCATCCACATATACCTCAATCTTCTTATGAATCATGTCATGAAATATGGTCGTCATAGCCCTCATATAGGTAGCGCCAACATTCTTGAGGCCAAACGGCATCACTCTGTAATGATATACACCCCAAGGTATAATAAAAGCTGTCTTTTCTGCATCTTCCTCATCCATCAAAATCTGATGATAACCTGCGTAACAATCCACAAATGACTGCATTTCATGCTTAGCACAGTTATCGATCAAAATATGAATATTTGGCAACGGAAAGTTATCCTTAAGGCTAGCTTTGTTGAGATCCTTGTAGTCAACACAAATTCTGATTTTCCCGTCTTTTTTGGCGACCGGAACAACATTCGCCAACCAAGTCGGGTATTGTGTCACCTCTACCAATCGAGACTCAATCTTCTTGGTGATCTCTTCTTTAATCTTTAAACTCAACCCAGGCTTGAACTTCCGAGTTTTTTGCTTCACCGGCTCGAACCCTAGATTTATCGGTAATTTGTGAGACACAACATCGGTACTCAACCCTTGCATGTCGCCGACTTCCCAGACGAACACATCAACGTATTCATCAAGCAAGTGAATCAGGCCTTTCCTTTGATCCTCACTCAAGTGAATACTGATTTTAACCTCTTTGACACACTCTTGGTCGCCCAGGTTTACCGTTTCAGTTTCCTCTAAATTTGGTTTATACTGATTTTCAAACTGACGAAACTCTTTGGCAACATACTCTAGTTCCTCACTTTCCTCTTCGTAATCATCAACCTCGTCATCACCTGCCTCATTTTGTTCATTCAGCTCGTGACACGACATGACATTGGCAGGTTTAAAACTTACCTTACTGAAACCATAAACAAACGAAGTTAGAAAATCAAAGCATGACAAATGGTTAAATAAACAAAAATAAAAGAGGCTTTCATTAAAATGAAAAAAAACGATGCAAACTTTGTCCATGGCAGAACCATATTGCCTTTTTGAACATCACGACGGGAATTTAAAGTTCAAATAGTTAAAATGCAAAATGGTGGGTCTCGGGCCTCTTCCGGACTACCACCGATTAAAACATGCATAAAATGATGCCCTTCTACCAAGGAGTTCGGGAGACCAGGATGGGCATGGAGGTCCAGTTCTGCAACGTCTCTCCGGGTTCAGCATCACGGAATCCTGTCAGCTCGACCTCTTCTTCCATAATAGCATCTATCTCTTCAAAAAGGCCACAGATTCCTTCCCCCAGGTTCTCCTCCTCTGCATGCTCACGAACTGGGAATGATTGATATAGATGAGGGATTGGTTTATCCAATGCTTCATCATTCTTCTTTTCCACCTTTAAATCATCATCTGTGGGGACGTACCCCAATCCATATCTGGACCCTTTGACAGGAACTTGAATGGGCTCAACAATTCCTTGGGAATTCCTTCCCAACCCAAAACCTGGTTCGAAACCACTTTGCAGCATCACAGTGGCTATCATCTTATACACGGCAGGCATAGGAGGATGCGGGGCCAAGTCTTCACCGGTGGCATTGACCAGCTCCACTGTGTAGAAATCTGTACCTCGCGATACTTCATCAATGATTGGTGCTTGTCTGTCGGAGTGACTCCCTTCACCATGAATAACCAACTCTTCGTTCTTCCAAACGAGCTTCATCATCTGATGCAAAGTAGAAGGCACAACTCCAGCCATATGAATGAAAGGCCTTCCCAGAAGAAGGTTGTAGCTTGTATCAATATCTAAGACTTGGAACTGTGCGCTGAATTCTGCCGGACCCATTTGGATGACCAGATTTACCGCTCCCAGGGTATCTCTTTGGACCCCATCAAAAGCTCTCACGTTGACTTGGTTTTGCTCCATCTTCCCCAAGTTAAAACGTAACTGCTTCAGCGTTGACAATGGACAAATATTTAAGCCGGATCCGTCATCTACCAAGACGCGATTTATGACCTTCTCACGATATACAATAGTGATGTGCAACGCCTTGTTGTGGGCCCTACCTTCAAAAGGCAACTCGTCATCACAGAAGCTGATGCGATGTCCTCGAATTACCTGGTGGATCATGGCGGCCACATTATCGCTGCTTGTACCTGCGGGCACATATGTATCATCGAGCGCTTTCATCAAAGCTTGCCTATGTGATTGAGAACTCATCAACAGGGCCCAAACAGAAATCTGGGCAGGGGTTTTCTCTAAATGTTTGATGATAGAATAGTCCTTCGGCTGCATTCTCCTCCAAAACTCCTCTACTTCTCCTTCACTTATTGGCCTTTTAGTCTGATCCTTCTTTTGACCTCCGAGAGCAAGCTCGTCAGGAGTGTAACATCTTCCGGATCTGGTCATGCCTTGAGCAGCAACAGTTTCAATAACGAACTTAGGATTGATAAGAGCTTTTGATGGCACCAAGGCAACAGCCTTTGCGGGTGTCAATATAACAAACTCTTTTTTCTCTTTGATAGTTAATGAAGCCACAGACCTTTCCAACTCGTCAGGGACGATTGGACTTATCACCTTCGCCACACACGAATCATCGTCTGTCTCTATCATATTCACGTTGCCGCCTCCATGATTCGGCAACGGGTTAGTGTTGACATTTGGTGCCGCTGGCTGGAGAGAGATTATATCTTGGTCAATCAGATCTTGAATTTTATGCTTGAGGTTGATACAATCCTCAGTATCATGCCCAACACTGTTGGAATGATAAGCACATCTTTGGTCAGGTCTATAGAATTTTGAATTGACATCTACGGGTTTGGGCCCCACAGGGTGGATGTATCCGGCCGCAGCCAGTCACTCGTACAGCTTTGTTCGGCTTTCTGCGAGCGCGATGAAGTTCCTCGAAGGCTTCTTCTCGAACCTAGGTCGAGACGGACCATAATTTTCTTGAGGAGGAGGCACCTGTTGGTAACTTTGGTTATATGGACGAGGAGCTTGATTTCTGGGATATGGATTTGTTTGGTAATTTGGCATTGGAGCTTGGTAGTTCGGGTGGGGTTTTTGATATGATGGAGTTTGAACTTTATATGAAGGAAGGGGTGCTCGGTAGCTCGACTGCACGTTAGCACAGTTGGGAGCCACACCCTGGTAATGAGGAGATGGAGTTTGGTAGAGTGGAGGGTGATTTGGATAAACTGGAGATGAATTTTGGTATAGTGGAGCTTGAAAATTCGGATTAGTGGGGTAGCATTTTGATAGAATGGAGGATTATTGGGATGACTAGCATGCATGTAGCGATCTTGACAGGAATTTTGGGAAGGTCGAGGACGACCTCGAGAATATGATGAGCTTCTGGGGGCTTTCTTCCCTTCATACGAAACAACAGCAATTTCTTCTCTTTTCTTCTTCAACAACCCTGAAGAACCAGGTGATGCGGCTACACGGGATATTTTCCCCATTTTCAAACAGTCTTCAATAGTCTCACCGATCTTCACTATTTCAGCAAACTTTGCTCCAACGAGCAACATAATTCTGTCATAATATTCGGGTTCTTGCACCCGCACGAACACTTCAACGATTTCCTTTTCAGACATGGACAGTCTTACTCTCGCCACTTCCTTTCTCCACCTATAGGCGAATTCTCTGTAGCTCTCAGTAGACTTCTGCTTCATCTTCTCCAAAGAGTAGCGATCAGGAACGATTTCTACATTATAAGCAAATCGCTCGATGAAGTCTTTTGCTAGAGCATTCCAATTGGGCCATTGTCGGGTTTCGTGCGAGGTGAACCATTCAAGAGCTTCTCCGCACAGACTTCGGCTGAAAAGCCGCATTAATAGAGCTTCATCCCTACCAACTCCAACAAGTTGGTCGCAGTAGGCTCTCAGATGAGCCATAGGGTTGCCCATTCCTCCGAAGGTATCAAACTTCGGGATCTTGAATCCTTCTGGCAGGTCCAGACTCGGGTGAATGCACAAATCTTCATAGTTAAGTCCGATAACATCAGGGACGCATTGAAGCTCTTTCGTAGCCTTCTTTATCTCCTCCTTTATGTCTACTTTGCCTCTTCTTCGCCCTCCACTCTCTTTCCTATTCCTCATAGTGGTCCAACTCAGAACGTGCACGTCATGCTCAGCATGGACAGGGATTTGGAAAGTGGTTCTTTTAGGCAAGGGTGGAGCTATGGAAGGACTCTGGGCGTTTTGAGCAGCTTGGTAATTTTGGGGGTAAGTCTGAGGATTGGTGTTCTGATTTAAATGATGGTGGGATGCCTGAGGATTAGAAGTGTTCTGATTCAGATTTTGACTTTGGTTTTGCGGTGGTGGAGCGGATTGAGGTTGGGTATTTTGAAGATGAGAGGGCATTTGGGGATGGTTATTCTGAGGAGGTCGTGGAGTTTGATAAGATGCTGAAGCATACTGCGGATTTTGGGTAGTTAGGTCTATAGTAGGGGGATTCTGAGCGAGCGGCCGGNATAATGCTTTCGGGATGAGGTTAGCAAACGAGGAAAACAAGACGCTACAACGAACTTAACAACGTTCTTTACACATTAAGAATTTGAAGAAATTATACCAAAACCTGAAAAAGAGAATACCTACTCGTTTAGGCAGTGAATCAATACCAAGGTAAGATACACTTAGAAACCCACTGCCAAGTTAAAAAAAACTGAAGGTTGCAAATAACACTGTAAGGCACCGCGAATTGTAAAGTTTTTTTTTTAATCACAAAATAAATACCTTAACGACCCTACTGAAGTTTCCAGATTTTTGGAGACAACTGAACGACATCAAACAGAACTTAGTCATGCTTGGAAACGAAAGAAGAATGACGTATTCTAGACCATATTCCACAACAAAAGGGCGTTAAATAACAGACCGACCAAGGAACGAGCAAACAAGATTATTTTATTTTATTTTTTCAAAAGAAAACATAGATACGAATAGATATAAGCATGCTCCCAAGAGATCACAATTTCAAGATTACATCTGCAATAAAACGAATAAGTGTACGTCCAACCTAATACCATCTATATTTTGCACACATGATATCAAACAAGGACACTAGTTCGATAATGAGAGAACAGAACAAAAGGCCATGTAGACCATAAAAGAGGCAAGCAGAAAGTGACACAGACCTAAGTAAATCAGACAAGAACATTCCAGCGCGAAATTAAGAGAAAACACAACATCATCGCTGAACCTTTACTGCAAAACGAAGTAAGTGAGGGAATTAGAAATGGTTTACCTCGTTAAGAGCAGCGAGCAGGGGCAAACGAGCAAGGAATCTGCGAACCTTCACACCAAAAAAAATAAACTTGAAATATGAACGAGCGAGCGAGACTTCAAACTCAAATCTCAAACTTTCGAACAGAGAAAAGACTACGAATTCTATTACTCTCAAGGTGCTGAGAATGTTTCTCTTCAGGTAATTTTCTCAACTTTTTCCAAAAAAAAAAACCTTTGTTGGAGAAGAAGAGGAGATTATATAGAGGGATTTTTTCGGTCAGGAATGGGGGGAAAGACGAGGGTAGAACCGAGAATCCAAGTCCCAATTTGAAATTCAAAAACTCTTTTTGGATGAGGATAAGGTTGTTGGTCCTACGAGCAAATGATTCCTCCAGCGAAATTCCAAAAGCCAAATAGGGACGCGGACGACTTCGATCGATTTCGTGTCCTTGAGGTGCGACGTGGTGTCATCTCTTTGTATCAAGGACAGCCTGCACTGTTGCAACAACTGCTTTTGCCGAAAATCTTAGCTGGAATAGTACGACGGAGAGAGACGTTGGGAGAAGAAGACAAACTTCTCTGGCGCGAAATGCGCAATTGAAACTCGCTCCGTAGCCCTATGTTGACGTTGGGCGCGTGTAATTTCTGGGTTTCATCTGCCTCTTGCATGAATGAGGAGGAGGAAAGAGTAGGGTCGGTTAGAAGAAAAGGGTTGGGCCTGGGAAATGGGGTGGGTCATTTGGAATTGGATTTGGGAATACAGATTGGGGGGATTTAAAATTTGGGCTGGGAAAAAGAATGGGATCATCAATTACTGGTGGGCTTTGGTATTTGAAGTGGACTAAATATTGCATTAAAAAGTTGGGTCGAATTTGTAATTAAGAAAAAGGTTAAGAGATTGCAATTTTAGCCACCTTGAATTTAGAAGCTAGTCAAATCGAGCTTAATCAACAATTTCGACTAAAATCACAAGTAAGACGAATTAATAAAAATTAATTAACAAGCTTCTTAAGTTTAACAAAATAAAATAATTAATTCGAATATAGACTAAAGATTCAAAATATAAGCTAAAATAATTAATCAAATATTTATATAAAACAAAATATATATTTTTAGTCGATTTTTGAATATTGATAAAATATAATAATTATATGCGTAATTATGTAAAACATATACATTAGCTAAAAATTCATAAAAAGTGTCAAAACCTTTTTAAAATAACTTGCACGCTATATATATATATATATATATTTTATTTTATTTTTAAATTTATAAAATTAATTATTTTAAATTGTTTAAAAATTGAAAAAGCTCGATGATTAATCTTTATCGGTGGGGGTCAAAATTGGGTGTCAACAATTGTAGGATTTTAGAACTTTAAGTTGTGAACTTTAGAGAACTTGAATTATTGTAGGATTTTAGAACTTTAAGTTGTGAACTTTAGAGATCTTGAATTTTTGTAGAATTTTAGAACTTTAGGTTGTGAAACAGTAGAAATCTTGAAATATTGTAGAACTTTAGAACTTAAAGTTGTGAATATTAGAGAACTTAAATTTTTGTAGGGTTTTAGACTTTTAAATTGTAAACTTTGGAGAACTTTAATTATTGTTGGATTTTAGAACTTTAGGTTGTGAATGTTAAAAGTATTGAATTGTTTTAGGATGTTAAAACTTTAAGTTGTGAACTATAGAGAACTTCAATTTTTGCAACGCTATAAATCTTTAATTATTGTAGGATTTTAGAACCTCAAGTTGTGAATTCTAGAGAACTTGAATTTTATTGGATTTTAGAACTTTAAGTTGTAAATTTTAGAGAACTTGAATTATTGTAGGATTTTAGAATTTTAGGTTGTAAACTTTGTAAATCTTGAATTATTGTAGGATTTTAGAACTTAAAGTTGTGAAGTTCAGATAACTTGATTTTTTGTAGAATTTTAAAACTTTATAAGGTTGTGAGCGTTAAAAATCTTGAATTATTGTAGAATTTTAGAATTTTAAGTTGTGAACTTTAGAGAACTTGAATTTTTGTAGCATTTTAGATATTTAAGAACTTTAGAAAACTTGAATTTTTATAGGGTTTCCGAACTTTAGACTCTGAAACATTAGAAATCTTGAATTATTGTAGAATTTTGTAATTTTAAGTTGTGAATTTAGAGAACTATTTTTTTTGTAGAATTTTAGAACTTATATATGTCAACTTTAGAGAACTTGAATTACTATAGAATTTTCGAACTTTAGATTGTGAACTTCAGAAATCTTGAATTATTATAGAATTTTAGAACTTAAATTTGTGAACTTCACAGTAGTTGAATTTTTCAAGAATTTAAGAACTTTATAAGGTTATGAGCATTATAAATCTTTAATTATCGTAAGATTTTAGAACTTTAAGTTGTGAACTTTAGAGAACTTTAATTTTGGTAGGATTTTAGAACTTTACGTTGTGAAACGTTAGATATCTTGAATTATTGTAATTATTTTAGAACTTTAAGATGTGAATTTTTGAGAACTTGAACTTATGTAGGATTTTAGAACTTTAGGGAATTTGAATTTTTGTAGGATTTTAGAACTTTAGGTTTTGTACTTTAGAAATCTTGAATTATTGTAGGATTTTAGAATTTTAGGTTGTGAAATTTAAAAATCTTGCATTATTGTATAATCTTAGAACTTTAAGTTGTGAAATCTAGAAATAATTATTTCAGGATTTTAAACTTTAGGTTGTGAACTTTAGAATTCTGAATTTATAGAATTCATGAACTAATTATTAGGGTGAACTTTAGAAATCTTAATAAAATATATTCTTTATGAACTATTTATAATTTTTAAACGAATTTTGAAAGACTTTTTAAGTCTTTAAATTGTGATTTAGATATTTTTGAATGTTAATCTAAGTTTGTTGTTTTATATTTTTGGGTAGCTTCTTTATGATGTTTTTAGTTTGATTGAGGTTGAATTTAATTTCTTTTACAGGTGGGCCGTAATCCTGTTGTAAAAAAAATCGCAGAAAAAGCATCGGATTGAGTGATTTTGTCCGTTGCTTTTCATAATTTTTTTTTATAAAAAAAATCATAAAAGAAATGGACAAGGTGCTTTAGTCCATCGCTTTTTTTAATATTATTTTTTTAAAACCCAGAAAAGTGACGTACATGGTCCTTAGTGTGTCGCTATAATGGATTTTTTAAAATTTTATTTCCAAAAAAGCGACTAACGACGTCTCATTGTCCGTCGTTTTTCAAGAGTCTAAAATAATTAAAAATTAACAAAGGCGTTGGATGTCATCTTTTTATTAAAAAAAAATCAAAAATAAAAAGCGAGGTGCCGCGCCGTATTCTTCAAAAAAAATAATATTTTTTTTAAAAAATAAAACCGATGGAGTATGTCGCTTTTTGGCAACCCAGTTCGTTGCTTTTGAAAAAGCATTGAGCCCAAAAGCGACGAGGTTGTCAACATCGCCTTTGGCAAAAAAAACAAAAACGACGTGGTTCGTCACCTTTTTTCGCTCTTTTTGATAGTGTTTTCGTAGTGTCCGTTTTAAGCCAATCTCCACAAGGCGACTTGGAATATGTCCAAAAACCCCAAGATCTGCACGAAGGGTCATTCTAGACAAAACTTGATGTTTAGAGCTAATGGTACCGTCAAAATTACATTGTGAGGTTGTCTTCCAAGATTATTTTTTTAATCCAAATTGACAATTCAAACTCTAGATGCTCCAAAACATAGAACTTGGAAAAAACTTCAAAAAATGACCCGACAACCGAACTGTCTGTCCTAGTAAGTCATAAATAACTTGGAGTTGCTAAGAAAACTCTTAAAACAGTGAAAAGATTGGGGAAATGGAGAAAATGACTTGGAGGGTCATGGTATAGGTTCAACAAAATCTTAGTTTTAATTTTCGTCGTAATAACTCATCGTAATAATTCAATTGTATCTTGTTATCTAATTTCTATTGTAAAACCATGTTTTAGTTGTTCTTGAATTCTATTATTATGTAATCTAAGTGTGTTCTTAAAATTCATTATAGTTTATTTAAAATCTGTTATTTCTATGATAAATTATTTTAATGGAGATGGACCTAAAATATTCTTAAACTATTGAAAATGCTATAAATATACCTAAGTCAATTTTACAGATATTATTTAGAATATTTAATCTTTGCAATGAATCAGACAGCGCCATATATATATATATACCATCTTACTTTCTTCATTAAAAAAGAATTAAAAAACTATTCCATTCTTGTATAGAAATGGAAAAGTTGAGAGGAAAACACATACATTGGATAATATCAGAACTCAGAAGAGAGAAAAAAGAGAGTAATCACAACACAAATAGCACCTTTTTATTTTTATTCATCAACAATATACCCACTTTTATTAGATATTCACTCTCATTATTCTAAGCACAAACATTTATATATGTATTACTTGATGGGTAAGTTTCAATATCTTTGGTGACATTAAGGCAGAATTCCATTAAAGTGTGTGGATCTGGGACATTTGCATTCTTCTTTTCATAATTCATGATCCAAGTAACTACTTTTTCACCCTTTTCCTCAACATGAACAGTAATGTAAAATGATTTGTATGCATTTAATATATCTCCACCAATCACTTTGAATTTAACCATCGACTTTTCATCATCTATTGCTTCAACTATATGCTTAATAACCATTTCTTTCCCATCTGCAAACAAAGAATCTATGAGTTGGATTGAATATGGTAATCGGATGTTTGAATAAATATTTTTCAAGGAAATGGTCTCCTATAACATACTTACAATTTGAACAAGAAAAATTAAGAAAAAAAAAACAAATTTGTAAAGACTATAAAACTAATTTAATGGTCCATAGGAGAATCTAGATTAGTTGAGTGTATTGATAAATATTAAAATCAAAATATTGTACAGGTTTACGTACCATGGGTGAAGTTCGAGGAGATAATAGAGCCAACAGTGCCCCATTCACCTTCATTAATATCCACATTTTGTATCATGTTGGAGATATGATGTGGTCTGTTTGTAAATATTTCATGGAAAAGATCTCCATCATACTTAATTTTTATGTCACAAGCTAACTTCCCTGTTAGGTGATAACTCTCAATATATTTGGTCTCAATGATAACCAAATCCATTATTGTGTGTGGATCTGGTACATCTGGATTCAACTTCTCATATTCCAAGATCCAAGTAACCAAGTTTCCTTCACCCATTAATGTTTTGACATGGACAGTTAAGTCAAATGATTTGTATTCCTCCAAAATATCTCCCTTTCTTCATCTATTTCTTCAATTTTACCAACTTCCTTTCTTCATCTATTTCTTCAATTATCTCCTTTATAACCTTTTCCTTCCCATCTGTTTCAACACAGAATTCAAATTAAACACCAAAATAATCCTATAACTAAACAACAAATTTAATTAATGATATATGAGTTCATAACTAATTTCAAATTCGTTTTCTAATAGCAGGTCATGAAATACTTCGACACGTTTACATTTTTGCTTGCTTCCTACTGATTTATTTTTGTGTTCAACTGAGCATAGTTTCAATTAACAATAAATACAAACAACAAAAATTATACTCACTTCCAAGAGACGGTGGCTTACCATGGATGTAGTTCCAAGAAATTATAGAACCAACAGTTCCCCATTCACCTTCATGAATGTCCACATTCAATATTTTATCACACATGCTTGAGATATGGTGTGGCCTTTCCCTATAGATCTCATGGAAAACATCTCCATCACAATTGATATTTGTTTCCGAAACCAACTTTCCTTTGAGGCTCATTTTTCTTCTATATATGATATGTATCACAAAGTTATAATAAGTGAGTGCTTCATCATTACATGAGTTTCTCTGCCCTTTTATAGTTAGGCAATGACAATATGTCTATAGATTCTAGAATACAAATTTATATTTATTTATTTGTTGCTCTAAGTCATCTACAATGCTTTGTATATTTCATTTGAACACCTTAATTAGAGTTAGTTAGTACCTATTTAACACCTAATCTGTTCAAAACGTGAGAGACTATTAAGCACAAAATGAAGTGTTCTTCACTTCCCTTTCGCGCGTGATGTTAAGTCATATTTTATTTTTCAATATATATATATATAAGCCCCCACCCCTTTTTCTTTCATGTTCTTCACCCTGCATCTTGTGCCTATTTTATTTTTTAAAAAAATCAACTAATTAGGTCTGTAAAAAGAAAGAAGATGGAAGATTTTTGGACATTCAAGCAAAAACTTTAGTCCGCGTCAACTCTATTTTCAAGTATCTCTAAACAAACATACCACTCAAATTGAAATGTAAATCCATTTAACTAATATTCGAAAATTCGAAAAACTTAATTTGGATCTTCTTGATTTTTTTACAGTCGATTTTGAAATGATTATTCATCAACAAACTTCGCCTATTCTTCACTATAGTAAAAGTTTATATATATATATATATATATATATAAGACATGGAAATTATTATTTTTTGAAAAAACCAAAATCTGTAATTAAGTTGCTATGAAGTTGGTTTCTTTGGTTTGGGAAAAGAAATCGTGTAGGGAAGAAGATGAAAAAGAAATGGAGTGAGGTAGTGCGGGGGTGGGGGGTAATGTGGGGCTAGGGTAGGATAGCGCGGGCGGCTGGGATAGCTTGGGGCTGGGATAACGTGGGGTAGCCTGAGGCCAGGATAGCGTGGGCAGGGCCGCTCAAATTCCTTGATGGCCTAAGGCCAAAATTAAATTAAAGGCCTTAAAAAAATAATAAATTATAAATATTTTTTATTTTAAATATATTTTTTTTAGCTTTTTGAGATGCAAAGTTGTTAATAATTTTTGTGTAGTCAATTTTTCTAATTTTTCTTTTTCAATCGATAATAAAGCCAGATAACTTAATCTTTCTGAGACATTGTTGATCTTAACAAGATTTTATTATTTTTAATTTTGAAAAACTTCTTTTTGCTGAGGGAACTATTACATGAATTGTTAACATTATTCTATAAGCAATGTAAATATCTGGAAAAGAATCAAGTCTTTTTATTTGATTATCTCAATTAGACTATTGTCTTCTACTTGTATGATTTTATCAAGTTATCGAATTTTTTTTTCTTTTAAGTTTTGAATGAGCGAATTCATATTTTCTAGCTGACATATTAAAATCTAACAAATATTTTAAACACGATTTACTATATCAAATAAAATCTATAATAAACATAAGATACAAAATAAAAGTAATATTAGAAATTAGAATAATATTACCGAATTTAAAATTATGAACACTTGATTTTCAAAATTGAATTGGATTGTTGTGATATATTTTTCTTCAAATTTAAAACATAAATTATATTTTTTTAAAAATAAAATTATCAATAAAACAAGTAAATTATTAAGTTTTGAATAAGAGAAATGTAAGATTAGAAAAGTGAAAGAGAGAAAAAAAGAATGATAAGAATACATAAAAATCAAATTAGAAAAAGTATAAGATAAAAAAAAACCCGTACAACTAAAAAGGAAATACACATTGAGAAGGTAAAAAGTAAGTCAGTTATCTCATTAATGCCGTTTGGATTTGATCATTTTGAGTCTTTGTTCTATTTTTAAAAAAAATTTAATCCTACCTAAGCTAAAAAAAAGGGGGGCCCCTAAAATTGGAGGCCTAAGACCAAAGTTTTTTTTTTTAAAGCTTACCAGCCGTCCCTGAGCGTGGGGCTGGGTAGTAAATGTATTTGAAATACATTTTATTTTTTAATTACAAAGTTATTCTACTATATTTTTTGGGGCCCACTTACAACATATCACGACCCGCATGTATACCCTAGAAGTTTTGGGTATTCTTAGGTCGCAACTGGCGTACTTGACCTCTTGGAGGTCTTGTACAAGCCCTTTCGTATCGTTTATCGCATATACTTAAGGAAAAGTAGTACGAAATTATTAAAATTTTTCACAAAACACATCTTTCATTAGAAATCATAGGAAATATCAAGTCTCAATCTCATCAAAGATTAGACACGAGAATACCTGAGACACGGCCCATAAATTAAAATATTAAAATACTTAGTCTATTACAATACTTTAATATAAAAGAAATCTACGATAACTATGCCCTCAAATTAAGAGAGGACATACTTCAACTTCACTTGAATGATGCTATAATCCAAGCCTTGCTTCCCAATGCTCTTCATCTACCAACCACTATAGAGATAGAAATATATATTGAATTAGTACAAACATATGTACTAAGTATGACATAATGAATAAAAATAATGAAAACAGTCATTTATTGAAGATATGATAGCGCTTATGTGTCAGCGCCACAATTAATCTCTATTTTTTTATTTTAAAAATATCAATTAATTAATTATTAATTGAAAAAATAATATACATTAATGATTAACCGAATTTAGAAGGAAAACATATGTGGAGATCATCATATTTTACAAAATTTAAATTTTAAATAAATTTGAATAGTAAATCACGTTCTACTCCTTTTTAATAGCAACGTAATGTGTTTTTAAATTATAATTATTTATTATCAAAAGAGGCAGTTCCTAAAGTTTCTTTTAAATTTATTATTTAAATTTAATTATCATTTAATGTTTTAAGTTTATATCAGATCTTTTTTTTTACTTGCATTTTATATAATTATATTTTTAATAAAATACAACACATAATCTACATGTTTCATCTTTCCTGATAAAAGCACGTGAACTAATAATAATAATAATAATAATAATGATAATAATAACAATAATTTTTTGTTTAACTTAGATTAAAATTTTAAATCTCTGTAAACTTTTAAATTAAATTATTAAAATCATTCATTTAAGTAAGTATACTAACAAAACAATCTGTTTAATTTGAATTAAATTAATATAAAACATTTATCATTTTTCCTTTAAGCTTATCTCATTTCTCCACTATCCTTAAAACACGGATGCACAGTTTAGAATTTAAAAAATCAAAATTTAAAATTTTAGAAAACAACGATTTTTCCTTTTTTTTAGAAAATTTATTTTTCAGATAATATAAAACGATTGCAAATTCAAACGCTTTATATATACACAACTAATGAGAAAATTATTGTTTACAAGTTGTTCCCTCAACTTTTTTGTATTTTTTTTTTTTTTTTTTATAGTTGTTGTGCTTAACTTTTTTTGTATTTCTCATTCTTTTCTTTTGAAATAGCTATTCACACCATAATTTTTTCTTTGTCTTAATTATCTCTATTCAACCTCTTAAATTGATAACTTTTCTTGATGATGCTATTTCAGAATTTATAATTTCTTTTTTCTAATAGTTTCTTTGTTTTTGCGAATGAGCCTTAATGATTTGAAGTGATGAGTTATATACATATATATATTTCAAATTAGGATGGGGATTTCTTTTCCAAATCAAAATGTCGTGAGCGAATTTGAATTGATGTTGGTTTTCTTTTTCTTTTTTAAAGAAATTGCACATATATTTCTTCTTCTTTACTCATAATTTAGAATTATTATTATTCAATTTAGATTTTAGTATTTAAATTGTTATTAAGTAGTTAATTATTCTATCCAAATTAGCATTTCATATGTCTATTTTACTTCATTTTTATGAACTAATAAAGGTAACTTACCAAAATTAAGAAAACTTTCTATTGTTAATAAAATGATAGCACAATATGTAAATTATATATTTTATTAGATTATTTCTATAAAATATAAAGTGAGATAAGTTTGTACTATCAATTAAAATGTATTTATGTGAAATTTAACTGAACATTATATATAAGCATTTCTATGCATATTTTCATTTGTTATATACATATTATTTTATGCGTATTAAATAATTTTAAAATTATTAAAAATTTAAATAATGAAAGAATCAAAGGAATAGAATCAAAAGAAAATTATATACTTATCAATGTCTGATGTTCGTACAGTAGTTTGATCACATTTGAATTTTACAAGAATTATGTTGAACACATTTTATAATACAACTTTGAGTAGAAAAATATGAAAGAGAATAACTTTTTTTTATTAAAAGTATTTCACGCATTTTAGACACACAAATTTTTTTGGATTTAATTCATACAAAATTTGGATTAAATCCATGTTTATTTGGGTTGAATGATTAATTTGGACTTTACAATAAATACGTCTATTTTTATTAAATTCAAGTCCAAGGTCCATTTCACCTAGAAGCCCAAACTCATGCGACATTTCATAGTGACTAGACATCAAAGACCAACAAGGTGACGCCACGTGTCCAAATGAGGTGGTAGTCTCAATCAAATGCAAGAACGAATCACAATGCGCCAAGTGTCAAAATGACATCCTTTGGCCAATCACAAACAACTTGTCCACCTCTTACAACTATAAATAGGGAATATACATGACATTCAAACGATCCAGAAAAACTCTTCAACAAGCATTCAACAAATTGGAGAAAGCTACAACATCAACATCAATAGTTCTTCGAAGGAGTGATCAACGGAGTTCTTTCCGACCGACCTACAACGACAAAGCGCTTTCCGACGTCTTGGAGATCGACAACATGTCAAGGAGGTCTACATCATCCAACAATTCGGGATACGCTACTGAAGGCCCTCGAATCGTGGAGAAACTTAGGAGAGAGAATCAAGAGAACAACGGAATTGTACTCACAACGATTCATTAATAAAAATCACATTTTTTCTTTTATTTATTTTGCTTACAGTTAATTTTCCGCACTTACGAAAATTTGTTGCAAACAAATTTGGCACGCCCAGTGGGACAAATTCTGCTCTTCATCTCTTCCTCCTACAAATACAAAAACAACAAGTTTAACTTTGCAATGACCTTCATGAAGATCAATGATGTTTCAAGCAAGGACTTTTCAGTTGCCACATTTGTTGATTTTAGTGATGTTGATCCAATCACTCGACGCAAGTTCAAGACAAGTGCCTTGAATGGATCTGAATATTTCACCTCTTTGGAGATGCCAAGAAAGAGCAAGTCTCGAATGACATTCAAAACTATAATCCCTGGGGCAACATTGCATCAAAATTGTTTGATGAACTTTCTCACTCTGGCTTCAACTTTGGTGAATCTAAAAGTTCTACAGATTCTTCAATTTCAACAAAGGCTAACTCCTTTATGGTTGACGCAACTGACATGGATGAGAAGTTCGCAAAAATGGAGCAAACCATTGAAGCCTTGAAGAAGTCTATTGATGACAAAAATCTTCAAATTGCGCAACTTATGAGCAAGTTAGATCTCTACAACTCTAGAGAGTCACATCACAATCTAAAAACTCAAGAAAAAATTGATATTGATTCTCCCAACAGGTCAGTTGAGTCTCAAAGCGCAAAACAATCTGCTTCAGTTGCCACTTTAACAGTTCAACAAGTACAAGATATGATCACAAACACAATTAAAGCTCAATATGGTGGTCCGTCACAAAGTTTCTTAGGATATTCAAAGCCGTATTCGAAGCGAATCGAGGGTCTACTAATGCCAATTGGATATCAACCGCCAAAATTGCAGAAATTTGATGGAAGGGGAAATTCAAGGCAACATATTGCCCATTTCGTCGAGACTTGTAGCAGTGCTGGTACACATGATGATCTTCTTGTCAAGCAGTTTGTCCGTTCTTTAAAAGAAAACGCCTTTGATTGGTATATGGACTTGGAGCCTGAATCAACTGATAGTTGGGGACAATTAGAAAATTAATTTCTCAATCGTCTCTACAGTACCCGCCGTATAGTGAGCATGATGGAATTGACAAACACAAAACAAGGTAAGGATGAACTCATGTAGACTACATCAATTGTTGGCGAGTGCTGAGCTTAGATTGCAAGGATCAACTTTCTGAAATCTCACAGTCGAAATTTGTATACAAGGAATGCATGGGGCCTTGTATATATCCTTCAAAGGATTAAGCCTCAAACTTTTGAAGAATTAGATACACACGCTCATGACATGGAGTTGAGCATTGCAAGCCATGGAAAGATATCACATGTCTTTGATCCAAAGAAAGAAGACATACAATTCAAAGAGTCGTTAGATTACGCAACTAATGAGTCCATGGCGGTAACCACAACTTCTATGAAAGCCTCCAGGAGATAAAAGTTCAAAGAAATTGTAGCACATCAGCAAATGCGAGAAGTGAAATATCAATCTACCTTAAAGGAGTTACAAGCAAAAAAGTATCTCTTTCCGGACTCTGACGTTCCTGCGATTCTTGACGAGCTGCTAACCAAGAAAGTCATTGCACTCCAAAGTCAAATCGACCTGAAGAATTCAATAAAGTCGATGATCCTATGTATTGTAAATGTCACCGCATCATCAGTCATCACACCACAAAATGCTTCAGTTTAAAGGAAAAAATCATGACATTGGTACGAGAGGGAAAGATCATCATTGACGATGGTGAGACAGCTGAGATAAATCATGCTAGTGTTAAACTAGATTATGATTCAATTTCAGAAGTTCTACATCATGTGGCATCGCTAAAAATTGAAGAAGATGTCATCATACTGCAGTTTGGGTGCTTTGAACAAGTTGAAGTTTCCTTCTCGAAGAAAACAACAAACACATCCAAGGTAGATGCCTTCTTCAATGAAGAGGGTGATGGCACTTGTACTTTGGTCGCTCGCAAAAGGCAGAATCATCAAGGTACTTCTAAACTCCGACTTTCAAAAGTTGACACAAAATCAATTATGAATCAATTTCGGCAATGCGAAAGCATGAAATCCAACTCCAAAGTGAAGTACATTAATGATTCATCACAAAAGGTTAAAAGACCAGTTACATTGATGGAATTATTCCCTGAAATACTCCTCAACGTACGAGCCTAAACTGCAAGTTACAACGCTTCTTAAGGTATGAGCATAAACTGCATGTTACTCCTGACCTGCAAGAGTATAAACTGTGTACGGCTCCTAAAAACAACTCATCATCTTGAACTACGATATGACTTGATCCTCTTCACCAAGATACGTAGGCGTTTGGATTAATCACTCTAAGTTCAGTCAAATGAGTAAAATAATTGTGACATTGCGGGATCATCACACTAGCTCTTTAAATCATATAGCTAGCATATGAGTTCAAATGTGTCACAGATGAGCAAAAGAGAAGAGTTGAGCAAGACATCTTAGCTGATTTCAAAGGCGTATTTGTAAAAATTCACAAAGGTGTTGACCATGATTTTCACATATATTGCAATTCTTGGAGTGCGCTTCGCAACGTAAAAAATCGGCTTGTGATTCAGAGGTTTCT
Source organism: Solanum lycopersicoides (assembly GCA_022817965.1). Classification (NCBI taxonomy): domain Eukaryota; kingdom Viridiplantae; phylum Streptophyta; class Magnoliopsida; order Solanales; family Solanaceae; genus Solanum; species Solanum lycopersicoides. The sequence continues at coordinate 86,889,118 of CM040629.1, read as the reverse complement.
ATGCCAAGATATAGAGTTTCTACCACGACCGCTCAAAGCTGCGAAATAGACCATCAGATTTCGAAATTAAACTGAGCAGACATATTTGTAAAAATTCGTACAGGTTTTGGCCGTGATTTTTACACAGTGTAATTTTTTGAGTTACTTTTCCATTGAAAAAGAAAATCGCAATTTCAATACTCCTACTTTGAGTTGTGAATTATATACTACAGACACACCAAGCTGAAAGTCGAGAAGGATAAAATTGTGAGCGAATTTAAAAGTGACAAGTTGATTCCACCAATGCCGCAAGAAAGGTGAATTCTCCAAGTAGTGTCTCGCTAAGTCTCCAATGAAAGCTAAAAAAGTCGATTTTCTCAACCAACTCTGCATTGAAGGTTTAAGCTGTAACACTAAATGATTGTTTGCCGAATTCTCGTTTGAAAAGGTAGATGCCGCACTAAATTGTAATATGAAAAAACTGCAATAAGAAGTGTAGGTACATCATGTGTTCCTTTGCAATTACGAATATTATTTACATCTTCTTGATAAGATGTCGAGATTGGTGACGCTCCTTTAAAAAAAGAATTAAAAACAAAATTGAAGCCATCGGTGCCAACTGCACGAAGTTTTCAATTTATCTTGGTTGATATACTTCTGATAATACATGTAGGAAGTGCATGACCCTTCAATATGACATGACAAACATGAGCAGCAGCACAACAATCTTGTTCGACATGGCGGTGCCAATAGCACGATGTTTTGAATTACGATAAAATTGGATCTTAAAAATCAATCTCATCTGTTTGAGAAACATGTCTATGCAAAATAAAGATGCAAAACCATAACCATTACCTGCAAGAAAGAGAAACAAGAAAAATCCAAAAGACGCAAATTCATGAGGTGAACTTCCAGATTTGATGATCAACTTCAAAATTAGATACGGAAGGATTCTAACTGTGATTTTTGGATATGTCGTAGTATTCGAAGTCTAGTTTCTCCAGAATCAAGCCGCTCGTCGTTTGAATGTTCCTACATCAGGAAACTGATATTTTGGCAAGATCGCACATAACAGTGAGAAGAACGTCCAGATTTAGGGTTCAACTTCAAAAATAGATTTCCGTCAATACGGAAGGAGTCTAACTGTGATTTTTGGATATATCGTATTTTTTGAAGTCTAGTTTTGCCAGAATCAATACTTTTATCGTTTGAATGTTCCTACATCAAGAAACTGATGTTTTGGCGAGATCGCACATAGCAGTGAGAAGAACGTCCAGATTTAGGGTTGAACTTCAAAAATTGATTCCTGTCGATCTAAAATATTTCTAACTGTGATTTTTGGATATGTCATAGTAATCGAAGTCAAGTTTTTCCAGAATCAAGCCGCTCGTCATTTGAATGTTCCTACATCAAGAAATTGATATTTGGCTAGATCGTGCATAGCAGTGAGAAGACGTCCAGATTTAGGGTTCACCTTCAAAAATTGATTACCGTCGATCTAAAAGGTTTCTAACTGTGATTTCTGGATATGTCGTAATACATGAAGTCTAGTTTTTCCAGAATCAAGCCGCTTGTCGTTTGAATGTTCCTACATCAAGAACTGATATTTTGGTGAGATCGCGCATAGCTGTGAGAAGAATTGACAGATTCGGGATCCGGCTTCAAAAATTGATTTCCGATAATCTAGAAGGTGTTTAAGAATGATTTTTGGATAGGCCGCAGTACAACAAATCTTGTTTATTCCAAACCAAGCCGCTCGTCATTTGAACATTTCTACACTAAGAAAACAAAATTTTGTTGGGACTGCACGAGATTGAGAAAAGAAGACATCAAATTTGGAGTTTCACATTACTTTGGTTAGAAGAATTATTTCTCCAATGATTCTTTGATCAATCCTTTATAAATGAGAGATTCTTATATAGAAATTCCTTTGAATAATTCTTATTTCTTGTACAAGGATTTTTTTAATAAAATTGGAAGAATCAAATCATATCAATTCCTTCCATCTAAATGGAAGTTGCTAGCACTCAAAAGGAAAACAATAAGTCTTGAGATGTCAAGAATGATTCTCTTACAAAATAAAACAAAGGAAAGTCAATATTCCTTTTATTTGATTCAAGATCCAATCAATCACTACTAAAAAAAGACCAAAAAGAGACCTAAAAATGGAGACCTCAAAAATAGGTCAATAATAAGAGACCTCATGAGGTCGCTATTTAAATTAATATCTTTTAATTTTTTTTTAATGTAGGAGAGACCTCGTGAGGTCAATTTAATGATTAATTTTTTTTTTACCTAACTTATTTAAAAATTTTAAATTTTTAATGTAATTCTCATAAAATTGGAGACCTCATGAGGTCTCTTATTTTTTAACTATTCAATTAAATTAAATTATTATTTTTAATTTAACAAGTAGAGACCTCATGAGGTCTATACTTGTTAAATTAAAAATAATAATTTAATTTAATTGAATATTTAAAAAGTTAGAGACCTCATGAGGTCTCTTAGACAAAACCAAAAACCTAGCCAAAATTAAAATAACTCTTTCTTCCCTCTCTTAATTTTTTTACACGACTGCGCGCCTCTCTCTCTTTCTCACCTCGTCGCGCCTCTCTCTCTTTCTCACCTCGTCGCGGCGCGCCTCTCTCTTCGTCGATCGTCGCCTCTCTCTTTCGTCGACCGCCTCTCTGCCGCCTCTCTCTTTCTCTCTCTAAGAAGCAGCTCGTCATTAAGCTCAATAAATGTATTTTCACTAATTCCACTCATTTTTTGTGTTACTATTTTTTTCTTTTTTTTTTCTTTTTCCTCTTGTACATTTGGGGTTTTTTGGAAATGATTTGAATTTGCATGACCTAGATTGAAGCTTTAATTTTGTAATTTGGGTTTTGGAGAGTAGTTTGGAGGTTTATATTTGAATTAATGAGTGCTGAATTGGGGACCCCTCGCTGGAATAAAGAATTTGAGCTGTTCTGGGGTGTGTGGTTTGTCGTCATTTTAAATGTAGCATTTTGGGAGTGAGGCATTTGACCTGAAATTAATGGATAATAGGGTTCTGATTCGGACTGGTTAGGGTGGGGTGGAATTTGTGGGTTAGAAGTGGAAAATTGATCGAATATCATAGGCAAGAAAGGGAAAAAAGGATTTCCACCTGAGGGTTATAATTATTTGTTTATGGGGCCATAAGGTATGTGAGATTACTTGAATATTGGGAGATCGAATTCAATGCTTAAAGGGGGCTCTTATAAGCAATGAGAGAAAAGAGGATTACGAGCAACTATTGTTTATTACATTTTATATGTCTCTCTCTCACTGACCTATGTCGCAGCAAAACTGTTATTAAATTAAATACTTCCAAAGAATAACAAAACATGAATCAACTTCAAATTAAATCCATTTGTGTCCAAGTTTTGGTATAGTTTGCCACAAAATGCAAATATCTTCGCATAGTACAACTACTTATGGTTTCACGTGAATTAGGACTTTTTATTTGTATTACAATGTATATTAATTTGAGATCGTTATAAAATCTCGTAAGTTTCAAATTCTAAATCCATATTTTATTTGTTTAAGCATAAGTACCAACACTAGTTAATTTCAATAACTTCAACTTCATATGTTCTCGTGTGCCTTTTGTTGGATGTTGTTTTCGATATTATTTTGTACTTGTGGTTGTGGCTTTATTTTATTTTAAAAAGTGATGAACTGCTAGATAAGCTACTGGATGATGTTTGTCTCTCATATCTTCAATATCTAACAACCTTTGACTTGAATGTTTTTGTTACTAATTAGATGACAGGTAAATGTAAGAATAAAGATATTGATAATGGCCCCAAAAAGAAAAAAAAAAAAGAAGGTATGGTTAGTAGACAACAAACAGGTATACATATAAGATCAGACAACACAGCATCTCTCCCACCAAAAGACACTCAGCCACATAGCTATTCTAGGCGAACCGTGCCTCCACGTATTATTCCTCCTTCGACCTATATGCATCCAGCACTGGAATATACTCAGCCGCCCCCTCAGGTACCTTTGATGATGACCACATCAGGGAATGCTACCCCACAGGGATACAATGTTTTGCCTCAAGAGGATAATCGACCAACGTCTAGTGTCTCTCGCACTAATACTCACAACCCTGCAGACTCACAACCATCATCATCATCTGCTTCACAACTTATGATGTCGAGTCTTCGCATTCAAGGTAATAGTTCTGAGCCTAACACTCCTACCACAAATCAGTCAGATACACCTGGTCATGACAATACACAAGTTGGCATGAGGGACATGCATAATAGACTTGTCATTGAGCCTGAAGGCTACACGTAAGTTTTTTTTAAAAATATGGTATATTTATTATTATATGATTTAATTCTATTTGTTTTAACTTGTAAATGTTAAAACTTTGTATTACAGTTTCAATCCAGATGATGCTGTGGGGATCATTTCTCAGACAATCAAATAACTCTATAGAGATGCTTATCCTACATGGGGCAAGTTCCCTAGCAATCTCAAGAGACAAATATTTTTGGAGTTCAGGGTATATTCGAATTTATTTGTTTAACACTATTAAAATACTTGTCTTCATTAATACTTATCAAATAAAATAATTTATGCTTTGATTGTAGAAAAAATGTGCTTGGCGTCCGGAACATGAGGCCAAAATTTGTGCAAACTTTCACAAGAAAGCTACGCATACTCTTTGATAAGAGAATATTTAGTAAATGTATTGCTTCAATTGAGTTTTTGAAGCTCTTTGAGTTTGATTTGGGTACTGAATTAAAATGACAGGTGATGAGAAGCCGCAGAAATAATAATTTTCTGCCAGTTTTTTTCCAGAAAAAGAGACCTCATGAGGTCTCTATTTTGCATTAATTTTCCAGATATTTCATAATAGAGACCTCATGAGGTCTCTTTTTTGCATTAATTTTTCCAGATATTTCACATTAGAGACCTCATGAGGTCTCTATTTACCATTTTCTATTTTATAAATGCAGAAGAGAGACCTCATGAGGTCTCCCTTTTGTATTAATTTTTTCAGCTATTTCAAAATGGAGACCTCATCAGGTCTCTATTTACCATTTTCTATTTTATAAATGCAGAAGAGAGACCTCATGAGGTCTCCCTTTTGTATTAATTTTTTCAGCTATTTCAAAATGGAGACCTCATCAGGTCTCTAATTAACATTTTATAAATGCAGAAAAGAGACCTCATGAGGTCTCTTTTCTGCATTATATTTTCCGTAAATATCATAATGGAGACCTCGTGAGGTCTCCAAATATTAATGCAGAAAAGAGACCTCATGAGGTCTCTACTTTAAAATAATATAAATTAAATTAAATAATATCTTAGCGACCTAATGAGGTCTCTTAATTAAAATATAAAATTAAATAATATTATAAAATTGTGACCTCATGAGGTCTCTAAATAAAAAATATTAAATTAAATTAAATAATACAATAGTGACCTCGTGAGGTCTCCTTTTTGTAAAAAATCAGATTATTTGTTGGTGACCTCGTGAGGTCTCCGTTTGGCGACCTCATGAGGTGTCTGTAAAAAAGTGACCTGCATTTTACTGACCTAGCGTTGAGGTCTCTTTTTAGGTCTCTTTTTTCCGAAAAGAGACTTCGTGAGGTCTCTTTTCTAGGTCTCTTTTTGGCCTTTTTTTAGTAGTGAATCTTCTTGTTCTTCTCACACCTTGCAAGGAAGATCACACAATGTTACTACTCACTAGACCTATCTATTTGAAATCAATACAGAGGGTCCACGTGGTTTTCAAGCAAGAATGTTTAAACAATTTTTTTTTTGAGATCACTACAAACAAATCATTTGTAGTGACCTAGTTAGAATACGATGACAAGAAACAAATACTCTTGAAGTCTCAACAATGCCTTCATAAAGACTTCAACTTTCGTCGTCAATTCGACAAGCCTACATGTTGACACGTGTAAAAAAATACATACATGAATACTTCAAGTCTTGTCACCAAGTGTTGGCAAACCTACACTTCAACAAGGCTTGAAGTAGGGGGCATCTGTAGACACACAAATTTTATTGGATTTAATTCATATAAAATTTGGATTAAATCCATGTTTATTTGGGTTGAATGATTAATTTGGACTTTACAATAAATATGTCCATTTTTATTAAATTCAAGTCCAAGGTCCATTTCACCTTGAAGCCCAAACTCATGCCACGTGTCATAGTGACTAGACATCAAAGACCAACAAGGTGATGCCACATGTCCAAATGAGGTGGTAGTCTCAATCAAATGCAAGAACGAAACAAAATGCGCCAAGTGTCAAAATGACATCCTTTGGCCAATCACAAGCAACTTGTCCACCTCTTACAACTATAAATAGGGGATAAACATGACATTCAAAGGGATCCAGAAAAACTCTTCAACAAGCATTCAGCAAATTGGAGAAAGCTACAACATCAACATCAATAGTTCTTCGAAGGAGTGATCAACGGAGTTCTTCCCGGAGATCGACCTACAACGACGAAGCGCTTTCCGACGTCTTGGAGATCGACAACATCTCAAGGAGGTCTACATCATCCAACAATTCGGGATACGCTACTGAAGGCCCTCGAATCGCGGAGAAACTTAGGAGAGTGAATCAAGAGAACAACAAAATTGTACTCACAACGATTCATTAATAAAAATCACATTTTTTCGTTTATTTATTTTGCTTGCAGTTAAATTTTCGCTCTTACGAAAATTTGTTGCGAACACGCATTTCAGACTGCAATTGAAAAAGCCTCAACAGAATTATTTGTAGATGAGCATTTAACATTCTGAATTAATATTATTGACTAAGGGATAAAGAAGACTTACAAATCTATGAGTTAAGGAAAAAAACTTTAAATTCTTATACAATCTATATCTATCTTCTATATTATATATCTATATATAATACGCAGTATTTTCAATAAGAAGATTCAAAATTTGTAGTAATAGACATACAGAGTAGCCGAATGAGGTTCGACATCTACTATATATACATAAAATATTATTTTAACCACATATAAATAGTATAATTTTCCGTCGAAGGGAGGTCCGGATGAACCCCCTTGTACCAAGGTGGCTCCGCCTCTGTTAATAAGAGAAAAACGATACATGTCAGCACTACAATTTTTCTTGAATTTTATTATCTTACTTAATTTAAATACCTTTAATTTAAATAACTTCATTATATTTTGTTAATTTAAACAATATATTCAATTTTAAACATGAAATAAATAGATATTTTTTTTTTTACAAAAAACCGTTATATAAAATATCTTAAAGTTATCGGTTATTAACTTTAAACAATATTTATGCAATGTACAGTATATGAAATAAATATATTATTATATAAACATAACAATATAAGAATTTTTATGTTACCATTTCATTCCTGGAATAGTTTGAAACTTTGGTTAATTTTTATCATCTAAACATCTACTCTTTAAAAAAAATTCAACATATAAAAAATAATCAATTAGAAATTTTGATGTATTTTAATTAATATTTAAATTAAATTTAAATTTACGATTTAAAAATGGTTCAATACAGAGTTACACACCCACTTCTACATAATCTCTAAATCTATCTAATTATCTATTATTTTTTAAAAAAAAATTCAACTAAAAATATGTGTGCTTAAAATTCCTCACCCACTTACTTAACTTCCTATTTTGAAAAAATTCAACCGTATCATTCAGTAAGTCTTTTCTTTAGTTTTTCTAGTGAAAGAAAAAGTATCTCAATAAAGCAAAGTCAACAATAATAATCCTCATCATTCATTCATGGGAAGGTAAGTGTTTGCATAGTTCCTCTATTTTTATTTTTTTTATATTGTTACGTTATCAATAACTGTAATTTATTTTGAACGCTCTACATTTTGAAGCTAATCATTTGATTTTTTTTACAAAAATAAATCAAAAAAAGAGGATAGTTCAAGCAATTTGGTGTTGAATATATGTAATTGGAGAAGGAGAAATTTATGTGCAAATGATGATGAACTTATTACTTATTAATATTGTTTTCTTATTGTATCCAAACTTGAATTCATTTTCTTCATTCCAATTTTATTCATTTGACTTTTAATATGAATTGAAAGTTTGAATTATAAATTGAAAGTTGATCTACATCTCATGCAATTTATTTATTTATTAAATCCTTACTAACATTTGTTAAAATTCTTTTCAATTTAACAAAGCTTAAAAAATAATTAAATAAAGAAGAAAAGAAAAGAAGATAAACAGAAAAAGGAGAGAAAAGAAATGCAGATAACAAGTTCATAAGTAAGGAAGAATAACAAACTGATTCATATTTCATAACTTGAATTGTACTTTGTTTAAATTTTGAGAATTTGATTCTAATTTATGTGTTGTTTTGATATTGTTTATAATTGACGAGTTGCAATAAAATCTAATACATATAGTTGAACTTCTTAGAATAAAGAAATATCAATCATATTCAAATTACAATAAAAAAGAAAATTTGAGGTTGGATAGGCCAATTTTATATAATAATTTTGGCGAAGTTGAGATGAAAGTCGTACACTTAAATATACTTCGATATACGTATATGTACTTATTATCTTAACACATTTCTAATATATTATTAATATTGAAAAAAATTTCAAATTTTGTAAATGTATAGGTACTCATTTTCTTTGTTTCTCATTTTAATAAAAAAAATTTGTTTTCATTTTCATACAAATTTTTTTAATAATGCGTAAAAAAAATTATTTTTAAAATCATAATTATTTATAATATGCATACTTTTATTTTTTACCATAAATAAAAAGTAAAAAGGAGAAGCATAATATTATTAATTATTAATTTAAAAGAGAAAGAACGGAAAGGTAAATACTGGAAATATTTGCCATTCATCCAAATAGTAATACATAATTAGATTAATTAATAATTAGTTATAATTTAATATTCACAATTTTTTATTTATAAAAAAGTAATATTAATAATTATTTTTATTGATTTCAAATGAAATGTAAGATATGTTGGTTGTGTAACGAAATTTTATTATAAAGGTGTTGAATTTTATTTGTCCATCTTGCAAATTACCTCAACTGGATATTAAGTTATATACATTTTTAATACGTATGGACTCTAATTTGTGGGTAATTATCATTTTTAATATAAAATATTTAAACTATCTTTTCACAGATAATTATCATATTATAATAAATGTGATAACGCCTATGTGTCAGCACCACATAAATAAAAATTTAAATTTGAACGTCAACCAATTTTTATACTTATTTTTAGTATAATTTTATATTGCAACTATAAATATATATAAAAACAAAATGAAAGATAAAGTTTATTAAAATAAGTGTATAAATAAAGATAAATTTTACTAAATACAATTAATTTTTAAAATTTTGATTTTGAATGAAAAGTTATCATTAATCTTTTAAAATTTGAATCGAAAATTAACTCTACAGTAGATATATCCAAATTTCAATCTATTTTTTCTTATATAAACTAATTTTCCATCAAAAGATTTATTTTGTTCTATACATACAAAAATATATAAAAACAATTGAAAGCTAAAGTTTATTAAACTTAGTTTACAGATAAAGATAAATTTTCTTATACATATTTTTAAAATTTTGAAATTGAATGAGAAGTTACCATTATTTTTTTAAAATTTGAATCAAAAACTAATTCTATACAAATAAAGCCAAATTTTAATTTATTTTTTCCTATATAAACTAATTTCTCATCAAATAATTTTATTTTATTCTCTAAATATAAAAATATACTATTTAAAATAATAGAAACCATTTATTTTATTGTCAGACTGGTCCTAAATATTTGCTTCATTTGTCTCCTCCTTTATAGCAAACACGTTCTTAAATTATATTAAGAGAAAATAGTTATAGGCAACTAAATTAATAGACTATTTGACTTTAAATTTGAGTATTTCCTCAACCTACTAATAATTAATTAGAATTAGTATTCTTAAAATAAATTTTAAAACACAATTTGACTATCACTTACTACAAACAAAAAATAATTTATCACTGAATTAAAAAAAAAATTAAAATATAAAATGAAAATAAAAGAGATAATGTTAGTTAGTTGAGGATTTTGAGTAGTTAACTGCCTCCTTATTATTTTAATTTTTACTTTAAATTACTAAATCGATTAAGCGTATTTATTAGTTTTAATTTTGTGTAAAAAGAAGATGTATTACTTAGGTTATATAAGAAAATGATCAACAAATATTTTATTATTATTTTTATTATATAAAATTTTTAATTTTATATAATTTTATAATGTATGCTTTTAGTTAAATTCCTGTCATACTTAAAATATTTTATGTAATATTTTTAATAATATCAATTTTAGATTTTAAAGTTGATGTATATTCTTTGCAACTTGAGAATTTTATATCAATTTGCATCATATTTGATTTTTTCCATAAATTACAAGTATTAAGTACGAAAAAACTTCGTTTACAAATCATCTCATGGATATGCAATAATAACTCATTGATATACTAATTTACATTAAAAAATTTAAGCACATGATGTATAATATAATTACTTTCTTTAATATTATCCGCGCAACGCGCGGGTATGTATACTAGTCATAATATAATCATAAGAACAACATTTAACACCTTAGATATACATAAGATAACACTTAACCATTTATTCACATTTTTAAGAAACACTTTACAGTGAGCTAATTCACTGTGAAGTCCTTTAACTTCACATTGAGTCACTTTCTAGCATGTAATTCCCCCACTAAAAGCTATCCTAAGTCTCACTTAAGTAACACAAATAGAGACCGCCCATACACCCTCTCTAAGCATGTCTAAATGATCCCAAGACTACTTATAATGAGACACATACATTCACAAGACACCAAAACACACATGTATAATATGACATTCTCCTTATCAAGGCTATCAAAAGACTTACTTAAGTACTCGTAGAAGAGAACGCCCATACACCCTCTTTAAGGTTACCTAAATAATCCTTAAGACTTCCTACGTTTAGATCATGCCTAAAGTATCAACCAACTTTCCTAACTAGAGTCATTCTCAGGAATTCCCTAGATAAGACATGAAGAGATCATACCTTATGCCCCCTTCACACTTTAAGTAGGAAATTCTAACAATCACTCTAGATTAGGTACCCATTAATTTACGTGTTTTCTAACATAAATCATTAATTCATTAGTTCATTAAGAGATATTCATCACGTAGAGGACATTCATGTAATGGTCTTGGAGAAGACCTAGGGACTCTCACTAACATCTTCAAAGCCTAAGGGTGCAATGTCTAGGTAGCGTCCCATACAACCACCTAAAATTCATAGACCTCTCAAATACTAGTAAGTATCCCATAAGATGAGAATAGACAATAACCGACATAGACCATGGTAGGAAAGCATGGAATGCGGAGTTGTAACCTACTCCGATGGAGGGTGTTCTACTTGCTAATGGTAGAACTTGGAAACATCCCATGTAGGCACATGGTTAAGTAATATGAAGGGTTTACTTTGCACTCTATCCTCATTCTTAACTAGAGCTACTTCCCTTACCATACTCACTCGGTGCTAGCCTTTGTTCTCATAGAGTAATACACATAAAGGATCATACGAAGGGGTTCCACATCTAGTTCATAACCCAATCACATTCACCCTACCAAAGATGTCCCCTAGGATTGCCTTACAATGGTGACAAAGATAGCTTAATGATTTTCATAAGGATGATATGATGCCGTTCCAGCCAATCAACCCTAAGTCCACCATTCATTACAAGAAGGATACCATTACGACTTTCGACTTTAAGGTTCATAACCTTACCACTAGGTTTAAGCTTTCACATAAAGGACCTTCTTAAATCATTCAATGTCTCATGTCATTCATACATACAAGACGAAGAGGCTTTAGCATCCTAAGTCAAGACATCTCATATTCACATATCATTCATGCATCAAGTAGAGGGACTTAAGTCTACCTAAACAAGCCACATAATCACTTCTCTTTATCACATATAACATATCATATCCAAGAAACACACATGCACAACCTTCATGATCTTTAGGTCACCCTATACACTACTATAACATCATCAATATAGTCATCATAAGACCCAATAACCAATTAAGAAGAATTATGCATCAACTCTAAGACTACACACATAAAGACATAGTCATACTCTAACATGATCACTTAAATAACATCAATAGAAGAAAATCATATACTTTCACATTACTTAATGTATAGGTAAATATGATCATACTTCACATAATCAACTACATAAATCATGATATTACTTTAAGTAGTTTGCCGACAAGGCCATGATCATCATAATACATAATGTAACGCCGACAAGGCCACATCATTCATAATTATAACACATAACACCACCACCATAAGTGGACCATACCAATCATAACATAATTCAAGAGCTACATTATATAAAATAAAGAGAAATAGGGCAGCGTACCACCAATCCATTCGCACCACTTCAATCCTTAGCTAAATCATCCAATTCAATATCAATAGGCCCTTACACATGGCCATGATCACCAATTCAATACAAAAATCATAATATTCAATGAAACTAGATCAATTCAATATAGATTTATCAATCTAAGACAACCTATATATCAATTGAATGCAATTCTTACATCATTCAATAGCCCATAGAAAACTACACTAGAATTCATAAGCATTAAGACAATATCAAGTCATCCTCAAAGCAGTCAAAACTAAGGTTCATCAATTACATGGGTTCATAGGTTAATTGTGTTGAAATCATCATTGACAACAATCTAATCAATATATAATGCTTTAAAACCTTTAATGCAAGAACCCATGGATAGATCATAAAATTGGACAAGTCTTTAGAAATCTCTTTGAATTTTGGGCTCCTTGATGAATAGAGTTTCAAGGATAAAAAACATACTTTTATTGGAGAAAATTCATGAAACTTGGTGAAGAAATCAATGAAGAACTTCAATCATAGCTTCAACCTTGCCCTTATTGAAGGAATCTTCACAAATCATGAATTTTCTTGAATGGAGTCTTCTACTTTGATTTTTTTCTTGAGGTTTTGCCCTAGGGTTTGAGAGAGAAGAGAATGATGAATCTAAAGATGGAATTAGGATTATGTACGGCTTTATAAGACTTGTGAAATCCATTTTTTTAGGTTTTCCTAGTGAAAAAAGGTGAGGAAAATTACCTTAATTACTATTTTCCCGCCGCCAAAACGGAACTGCACTATACTATTCACTAAAATGGCCATATCTTTTTACTCGAAAACTAGATTGATGCAAAATTTGTGGCATTGGAAAGAGGATTTAAATACCTTTAATTTAATAGGTAATGAATCAAGTAGTTCTTTATATTCTAAGTGATATGGTCGTTTGAAGTTTACCCAAGTAAAATCTAATGTCTAAACTTAATTGGTAAGGAAACTTTCAACTCTACTTTGTGCAAGGGTTTTTAATGACCTTAATTGATATTGAAAATCATTTGCACACTAAGAAATTTACCTTAAAACCTACGAAAATTAAGAGTCACTCAGTATGACCTTATACGAAAATTTAAAAATTGCTTGGGCTTAACTTAGAAATTTTTGGGATCTTACAATCTCCCCTACTTGGACAACAGTCGTCCTCTAATGTCACTTGCCACTCTCCGAACACTTCCAAGAGTAAAGATTCAGTTAAAAACTCTCAACCATACCAAATAACACATTATACAACACACAATCAAGGAGAAATTATCAATTTCACATAATCAAGAGAATCACAACACAACAAGAAGTTAGAAACGAATCTACAACTCATTATGCCATAAAACTCACATCCTTCATTTCAAATAGCACAAATTCCTTTATATTCATTATTATGCTCATATACATCAGTCCTAACCACATTACAACAATTTTCAACCAAAGAATGATTTCATCAATTTTGCAAAAATGTTACAGTGAACTGACACTTTCATTACAGTGAACATGCTTCAAATTTTCAAAAATGCAACCTTTAGGCAATCGATGATAGAAACATGCTAATATGCAATATAAAATCCTATAACACATTCTAAAACATAATCAAAACTTCATGAAATGCTCAATGCAAGGAACAAATGAAATTCAATTCCAATAAGACTCCCAAAAACCATGCACATGCAACATGCTTCAATGACTTTCTAGACCATCTACTAACCATACTCCGCCACTTAGAATGAACTCATATCACTAAAGAAATATAAGAACTTACCATCATCATCATCACCCGCATTCGGCTTTGATTCTCTAGTCTGGAGTGCATAGAAACACCTCTTTTTTGGAGCATAATCTTTTGAAGCATTAGGAACAACTTGCTTACCATCTGTAGTAGGACAATCCCTCACTTTGTGTCCATCTTTACCACATCCAAAACAACTATCGGTACCCAATAGGCATTCCCCATAGTGCCTCTTCCCACAAGTAGCACATGTAGGCTTGCCATTTTGAGAACCACCTCCTTTCTCAAATTTCACCTTAGAACTCGTAGGTTCATCTTGACTTGATAACTTCTTCTTGGACCTAGGTTGACTTTGATCACTAGATCCACTCCTTTTCAAGTTTGTAGAAATCCTACCAAGTTTAGACTCCTCAATGGATTGAGCATAAATCATGAGTCTAGCTAGGGTCATATCATCATATAGCATGGCCGTACGAAATTCTTCTCTCACAAGATCGGCGACACCCGTCACAAACCTACTCATCTCATCCCTTGGGTTAGACACCAAGGATGGAGCAAACCTAGACAACATAGAGAATTTCAAAGTGTACTCCTCAACACTCTTATTGAATTGCTTGAGATTGATAAAATCCTCTACCTTCACCTCCCTCCTCTTACGGGGAAAGTACTTTCCTAGAAAAGCTTCCTTAAATTCTTCCCACTCAATAGGACTCGACTCAACCGACCTATTATCTTTCCATTGAGTGTACCACACTTGAGAAACATCCGTTAATTGATACGAAGCTAACTCCACTTTTTCCCTAGAAGTAACCCCTATGACACTCAACACCTTATACACTCCATCTAGGAACTCTTGGGGATCTTTTCCTACCTTAGAGCCAAGAAAGATAGAAGGATTCATCCTCACAACGTCTCTCAACCTAGAGGTTATAGTGCTCTCCACAACATTCACCCTAGGCTCCATACTCCTATTCACTTGAGTAGTCATGGCTCGGGCTAAAGCAAGCAAAGCCTCTCTAATCTCTCTATTAGTCAATTCTGGGGGAACCACCGTAACATCATTACCTCCTTCCACAATAGGTACTTCATCACCTTGGGGAGACACTTGAGCATTTTGAGCACCTTGAACTCCTTGTACATCTTGATGAATTTGCTCAACTTGCTCAACTTGAGGAGGAATTTCCTCATCCACCCTTCCCTCTTCCAACCTTCTAGAGGCCATCCTTCTAGTATTCATCTCCTAGAAACACAACGAAACACATTAAGAAGATACTCATAAATTTTACTCTACGGCACGACATAGGAGTAGAAAAGAAGGGAAACTCTATCGTCCGATAGCCTCTCGTTCATGGGTGTGTCGCGACTCCCACCAATGAACAAGACTCTACTGGACGTGACTTGATGAGACTTTTGGATTTCTAAGACTACTTTCATAACCTATGCTCTGATACCACATTTATCACGATCCGCATGTATACCCTAGAAGTTTTGGGTATCCTTAGGTCGCAACCGGCGTACTTGACCTCTAGGAGGTCTTGTACAAGCCCTTTTGTATCATTCATCACATATACATAATGAAAAGTAGTGCGGAATTAAAACTTTTCACAAATAATTAGAATATCATTAACAACATCTTTCATTAGAAATCATAGGAATTACAAGGTCTTAATCTCATCAAAGCTTAGACACGAGAATACTTGGGACACGACCCATACATCAAAATACAAAAATACTTAGTCTATTACAATACTTTAATATAAAAAAATCTAAAATAACTATACCCTCGAATTAAGAGAGGACATACTTCAACTTCACTTGAATGATGCTATAATACAAGCCTTGCTTCCCAATGCTCTTCACCTACCAACCACTATAGAGATAGAAATATATATGGAATTAGTACAAACACATGTACTAAGTATGATATAATGCATAAAAATCATAAAAATGGATATTTATTGGAAATTAGCATCTTTTGATTTAAATATCATAATATAATCATAAGAACAACATTTAACACCTTAGATATATATAAGATAACACTTAACCATTTATTCACATTTTTAAGAAACACTTTACAGTGAGCTAATTCACTGTTACAGTGAATTCCTTCACTGTTACAGTGAAGCCCTTTAACTTCACATTGAGTCACTTTCTAGCATGTAATTCTCCAACTAAAAGTTATCTTAAGACTCACTTAAGTAACACAAAGAGAGACTGCCCATACACCCTCTCTAAGCATGCCTAAATGATCCTCAAGACTACTTATAATGAGACACATACATTCACAAGACACCAAAACACATAACATGTATAATATGACATTCTCCTTACCGATGCTATCAAAAGACTTACTTAACTACTCCTAGAAGAGAACGCCCATACACCCTCTTCAAGATTACCTAAATAATCCTTAAGACTTCCTAAGTTTAGATCATGCCTAAAGTATCAACTAACTTCCCTAACTAGCACTACAAAAAACACGCGTATTAGCCACACAAGAAACCGTGACTAAATGGGACTCAAACCGTGTCTAACTACACTTTGCCACGGTCCTTTATCCACGGTCGCAAGCGTGACCATAACGGGCGTCGCGAGCATGTTAGCCACGGTTTTGGCATCCGTGGTAACACTTATTTCACCACGATTTGATTAATTACAGCCACATTTATTGCATGGTTAAATAAGGGACAGTCAATATGAGGAATTATACATTAGCCACGGTTGAACCGTGGCAAACATAAACATTTTTTAAAAAAAAATTACAAAAATTTATCCCAGCATCATGCTGGTACAAATACATTAAATACATTAATAAATAAGCACTCACTAATAACAATCATATATAAATTATATGGCTCCATATGTTTTAGCACCACCAAGGCATATAATATATCTCCAAGGTCTTTTCTTTCATTTCCCTTTAGCAACAAGTTTTCTGATAGTTTCAAAAGCAACCACGCAACAAGTTAGACCTCACAGAAATAATAAAGCACCCAAACCAAGAAACACAAGTTAGATTCCTTATTTATGCACACAAGTAGATAGTTTTGATCAAAGTGAACTTCTCATTGGCAGAAAAAGATGTTTCACTGTAAATCCACAAGGTAACATGGGATTTATATATGTTGATGCATGTTGAGGCACCTACCTAATTGAAAAATCAACAGCAATAGGATGTATACATTTACATAGTTGAATAACTCAAGGCATAGAATTTGTAATGCTATCATATACGATCAAAACATATGTCGAACTAACATTGAAATTTCAGCAAGAACTGAACAAATCAACAGAGAAATTGAAGATCAATAGTTTTACACATGTCCAGAAGACAATATCAGATGTACAAATTGAATAAAAGATAAACAATCAAACAAGGAGACGAGTAGGTATACATCAATTCAAGGTTGCTGATGTAAGCAACACTTCAGAAAAATTGACAATCCTTTTTCCCCATATTGATCAATTCACACATAACAAACAAAATATAGAAGTAATTAATCTTGGGAAAGAGGGTCTTAGTTGTGTCATTTTCTGGTTCATCTAATTAAGTGGAGATACAATTAGAAACAAATTTCAAAGTTCATACAATAAAATAATATCAAAACTGAAAGAAAATAAAGCAGATCATTATCAAAAAACAGAACTCTATAATACCTTGATCCCAAAAGGAGATATCCGAAGTTGTGACCCGAATCAAGAAAAATAGAACCCACCAAGAGACATCTTAGTGGAATGCTAAAACCAGTCATGAAATCACTCGGCAGTCCAATCTGAAGCAATCAATAAAATCAGAGTAACAATCCAAAAATAAAAAACATATCAAAAGTACACGGTGGATATTTTGGTCTTAAAAATGTGATGACATTTTTTTAATGGAGTGTCATTAGGGGTAGAATAGAATTCTATGATTTAAATACTTACTAAACACAAAGAAGTAACATTCTTTTTATAGGCGAACTAAATAGGAAAGTAAGCCACATAAATTGAAAAAAGGGAGTTGGTAATTTGGAATAATGGACACAACTCACTAGCCTAAAATGCTATTATTAGGAAGTTCCTTGGGTCAATTTGGTTTGTTTCAAAATAACTAGTGTTTGAATTAACTACTAAGAAGGTGGTTTCAAATACCAGTAGGCTCAAGCGACCAATATTAAGAAACAACGACATCTTTGATACTCCGATAATGTTCTAAGTAGAGATAGTAGAAATTCACCTTCCAAAACATCCTCCTCACTACCACACCACAAATGGTCTCCCACCCTACCTCATGTCCACAGTAAAAAAATATCCATGGACATTGCCCAACCTAGTTTTCTCCGTATTCTTAATACTTTGAAACTAGGTTTGATTATGTATGACTTTCTTCAGCTATGGTTTCCAATTATGCTTCACTGAATATACACTATGTTTTGTTCCTCACCCCTGGTACACTCACAATTTCATATCTTTCACATATTAGTAAAAAGAAACTTGTTTCTGAATACCATGTTCCTGTCACATCCCGAAACAACACCCTAGAAGTTAGGGTGCAATCTTGGATTGCGATCGGCGTATTCGACCTCTCGGAGGTCTCATACAAGTCTATCATATCATTCATCGCAGATACATAATGAAAAGTAGTGTGGAATTAAAACTTTTCCTAAAAACAATAACATAGTATTAAAAACTCTTTCATATATAGTAATAGGAAATGCTAAGTCTCGAATCATCATCTTAAGACATAAGAATACTTGGGACACGGCCCATACGAATTTGAAAACATACTACTATATAGTCTATTACAAAACTTCATAAATGAAACATAACATAACATAAATGCCCTCGAGTCAAGTGAGGACATACTTCAAACTTCTTCTTGAACGATCTCCTAGTCTAAGTCTTCTTCCCAAAGATCTTCACCTACCAAGAACTATATAGATAGAAATAAAGTATGGAATTAGTACAACCACATGTACTAAGTATGACATTATGCATAAAATCATGAAAATAGATATTTATTCGAAATATGCCTCTTTTGTTTTAAACATCATAATATCATCATAAGAATAACATTTAGCAACTTAGAATCACATAAGAAATCATTTACACCAAATAACCTATTTTAAAACGTCACTTTACAGTGACTTACCTTCACTGTACAGTGAATTGCTTCATTGTTAGAGTGAATTCCTCTTTATTCCTTTCTAATACTTCCTAGCATGTAGTCTTCTAACTAACGTCATCGTAAGATTCACTTAAGTCACACAAAGCGAGACCGCCCATACGCCCTCTCTAGATGTGCCTAAACGATCCTCAAGATTACTCATAATGAAACACATACACACCCACAATACATCAACATACATAATATATAAGATATGACAATCTCCCTTACCAAAGCTATCAAAAGACTTACTCAAGTACTCCTAGAAGAGAACGCCCATACATCCACTTCAAGGCTACCTAAATAATCCTTAAGATTTCCTAGGTTTAGATCATGTCAAACAGATCAAGCAACTTCCCTAACTATAGTCATTCTGAAGACTTCCAAAGATAAGACATGAAGCCCTCTTCACACTTTAACTAAGGAATCCTTAAGTCACTTTAGATTAGGTACTCATTCATTCACATACTTTACACCATTAAGTCATTAGTTCATTAGTTTATTTAACAGACATATATCACATAAAGGACATTCAAATAACGGTCTTACATAAGACCTATGGACTCTTGCTAACATCTTCACAGTCTATTGTGCAATGTCTAGATAGCGTCCCATAACACCACCTAAACCTCATAGAACTTCTCAAATGCCAATATGTATCCCATATGATTAGAATAGGTAATAACCGACATAGACCATGGTAGCAAATCATGGAATCCGGAGTTGTAACCTGCTACGATGGAGGGTGTTCTACTTGTCAATGGTAGAACTTATACACATCCCACGTAGGCACATGGTTAAGAAAATATGAAGGGATTCTTTGTATTCTAGTCTCACTCTATAACTAGAACCACTTCCCTTGCCATACTCACTCGGTGCTAGCCTTTGTTCTCATATATTAAGTCACATTAAGGTTCATACAAATGGGTCCCATATGTAGTTCATGATCCAATTACATTTACCCTGCCAAAGCAAGGTCCACTAGGGCTATCTCACTATGGCGACAAGAAGCTTATCATGACTTTCCTCAGGATTGATATGATGCTGTTCCAGCCAATCAACCTTAAGTCCATCATTCATTACATGAAGGATACCATTACGGCTTTCGACTTCAAGTTTCATAACCTTACCACTTGGTTCAAGGTTTCACATAAAGGACCCTCTTATCATTATTTAAGGTCTCACCTATATTCATTTATTGAAGACTATGACCCTTTAGGTTCCTAAGTCAAGACATCACATTACATTCATACTCATACAAGCATCAAGTAAGGGACACACGTCTATCTAAACAAGACACAACATACTTCCATTTAACACATATATCCTATCTTTCTTTAGACACTTAGGAATGACCCTTAACATTATTTAGTTAACCTATTCATTTACTTAACATCATTAATATAACCATTGTAGACTTATATAGCCAAATTAGGAACAACCATATATCAACTCTAAGACTACACATTTAACACATAGTCATAGCATAACATGATTACCTAGATAGTATCAATAGTCTAACACATACTTTCACATATAGGTAGATATGATAATTAATCACATAATCAACTACACAAATATCTATATAACTTCAAGTAGTGTCGACAAGGCCATAATTATCAATGTACTTAAAATAACGCCGACAAGGCCACATCAATTCACATAACACCACCACCAAAAGTGGAACAACCCAATCACAAAATAATTGAAGTCTAATTAACATTAAATAAGAAGAAATAGGGAAGCGTACCACCACTTCATCATCAATACTTCAAGCCAATACCAAATCATCCAAATCAACCTCATAAGGCCCTTACCCATGACCATGAACACCAATTCAATACACAATTATGATAATCAATGAAATCTAAACCAATTCAACATAGATTCAACATTCTAAGATCAATTTGATAACAATTTAATACAAATCTTACACTATTAGAAAGCCCATAAGAAACTACACATGAATTCATAAACATTAGACCAATATCAAGTAACCCATAAGTTAGTCAAAAACTAGGGTTCATCAATTTAATGGGTTCGTAGGTTAATTGAGTTAAAATAACTTTAATAACCAAAATTCAATCACTAAACAATGATTAAAAACCATTTATGCAAGAACCCATGGTAGATCCTGAAAAAGGTCAAATCAACTTTAGAAAACTTTAGAAAACATCTTTGAAAATTGGGCTCCTTGATGAAACGAGTTTCAAGGATCAAAAGTCATACCTCAATGAAGCTAATTCTTCACTTTGATGAAGAATATCCACTCAATTCTTCACACCAAGCTTTTCCTTGACTTTGGACTTCAATGGAGTCTTGGGGAATTTCTAAGGTATTTTGGGGTTTATATTTTGAAGAATGAAATCTTTTAAGTGTTAAAGCCTTATAACCACCTTTAAAATACCCAATATACCCCTTAGGAACCGCCATAGTATATTTTTGGAAGTGAGGTGAATTTAAAAGTTCACCCCTTAACTTGGCAGTGAACTGCACGCAGGAACAGCACCATCGACAGTGGGCAGTCAACGGACCTTTTGTCCACAAACGGACCGTCCTGTACTCCTGTCGATTGGTTTACAGGCTGAATGTGGTTCACATCCTTTCTAAGCCTAAGTCCCAACCTACGGGACCATCAACGGACCGTCCCTTGACCTACGGACCATCCTTTGGTCCGTGGTCTGGGACAAGGTCTTGCCATCGAAAGTTTGCCCATCGACGGGGCGTAGGTTTACTTACTGGCCGTCGTGTACTCCGTAGATGGATTCAGAGGCTTGGTACAGGTATCATAGCCACCTAGTCTAAGTACCTACCCACGCCCATCACCCACGGACCGTCGACCAGTCCACTGGCCGTCGATTGGCTTCCGTAGGTGAGGCTGCCTTGGGTAGTCTTGGCCATCGGCATGGGTCCTTCCTCTAGGACCCTTAGTTGGTCCTTGGGGATATTTTCCCGGACTTTTCCGACCCAAAAATGATCGTATACGAGTTTAGAACCTCTCACATGAATTTCACTCAAAACAAACACGTAAAACACGACGAAACATGTCTAGACACACAAGGGCATTTCGAGGCACATTTTTCGAATGCCATGGACGTTCTTGAGTGTTTGACCTCCAAACTTCTCACAACTTGACACACTACCTATAAACATCATATTAAACTCATTTAAGACCTTATAACCTCATGAGATACACATAAACACATAGGCCCTCACATGAGACGCTTAGGTGACTTAGTCGTCGAACGTGTTGGTTGACCCTTGACGTTTGACTTCCAATACACCTAATACTTTACATACTGCCTCAATACAACATTATAGACATATTAAGGACCTTAGACCACCTTGACAACAATGTTAGTCTCTAGTTCATCTATGTCATTTTCAGGACCTTAAAGTTCCATCCATTTACAAACTGAGTACAAGATAAATAGACATGTTTGAACCAACTGAAGAGGACGCAGCTAATGACAGATTTATAGATTCACATAGAAGAGTCAATGGATGCACTTATGGATCATCTCAAATCAACTTGATCAAGTCAATCAGACAAATAAAATGAAAAGACATTGATTCTCTCTCTGATATAAACAATAAGAGTTATGTTTATCTTATACACTCTTTTGTCAAACATTCAAAATCTGCTTATTCACAATAGTTAAATGAATTTTTATTTCTAGAGAGTAGTTTTTTTTTGTGTCACAACTAAAAAATATAAATTACTGATAGAAAATGTTGACGCTAAACAAGTTTGCTTAGTGATAACGACATTGAATTATTGATGCTAAACAAGACATTTGCTTAAGACAAACATCAAAGCACTAGTGACATGTCCTAAGATTGATGCACTTTTTTCAGATGTTCATTTTGAAAGTATAAAATTCAAACTCAGGCACAAATACATAACTGAAGTTACTAGACAAGTATTCGTTGACATGGATATAGATATCAGGGATTGAACAACCACCAAATGGGACTTTCATCCATAATGAAGATAAGATTTATCTCATAGATCTCCCAATCAACTCCATTACACCAAAGCATAATGCTCTCACGTTACAATAGTTGAGCAAAACGTATTAGCAAAAACAAGTTAAAAATATATTAACATAACATACCATTTAACCAGTCACTAATTAATTCTTACACCAAAATGTAAAAAAGAACATAAATAACAGTATTGCAGTATATGGTCAGTTAATTCAATGCTACTAAGAAAATCAAAAATTTCAAATAGACAAGACCTAGTGATTGCAAACCTACTCATAAGCTCACTTAAATTCCCCTGAAAATCACATGGTTAGGATAATGTAAACTTTTCATCTAAGACTAAATCCCAAGCCAGTTTCTCAATATTACCCACTTTGCTTAATTTTGAACCATTTCATCAAAACATTAGATCATGGTTCAAGCCAAAGCAACAATATAAACAACATGGTATATCATAAACACAAAGAAAATACTAGGCAATTATCACCACGACAAAGAGAAATAGCCAGTTTTCTCTAATCAAAATCAACAAAACGTTTTCTGTACCAACCCACAACAAGTTTTCTCTAGATTTTTCATTAAAGAACTGATTGAACAAATTGTAAACAATAACTACAGGTATACTTTCCTAAAATCCCACAACCCCATCAAAGGTAAAAGAAATTTTGCACATAGAGAAACCCTCAAAGAAACCCATTGAAAATTGAACAAAAAATTAACTTGAAAATCTTGGGTAGCGAAGATTGGTTACCTGAAAATGATTTTACTACTTTCTGCTACTATTTGACGCAATCAAATTTTAAAACGGTGAAGAACTACTCCATCTTTGTTGAGAGATTTGAGTGTTGGTTTCTTTCTTCTCCATTTTAGTAAATTTTTTTCCTGGTGGAAATGGTTAAGAAAGATGATTAAAAGACAAATATTGGGGAAATGAAAAGAGAAAAGGGAAGGAGTGAAATTTTAAGTCCCACCTGATTTTGCCACGATATTTTAGCTTCAGCCTTTTACTCGTAGAGAATTTTCATTTATTTTGATGATTTTACCACGGTTTGTCAAACCGTGGCTAAATAATTGTGGGTAAAAGCCATTTTTTTGGTAGTGTAAAGTCATTCTCAAGACTTCTCTAGATAAGAAATGAAGAGATCATCCCTTATGCCCCCTTCACAATTTAACTAAGAAATCCTTAAAATCACTCTAGATTAGGTACACATTCATTTACATGATTTCTAACATTAGTCATTAATTCATTAGTTCATTAAGAGACATTCATCACGTAGAGGACATTCAAGTAATGGTCTTGGAGAATACCTAGGGACACTCACTAACATCTTCAAAGCCTAAGAGTGCAATGTCTAGGTAGCGACCCATACCACCACCTAAACTTCATAGACTTCTCAAATACTAGTAGTATACCATAAGATGAGAATATACAATAACCGACATAGACCATGGTAGCAAAGCATGAAATCCGGAGTTGTAACCTACTCCAATTGAGGGTGTTCTACTTGCTGATGGTAGAACTTGTACACATCCCATATAGGCACATGGTTAAGGAATATGAAGGGTTTACTTTTTACTCTAGCCTTATTCTTAACTAGAGCTACTTCCCTTACCATACTCACTTGGTTCTAGCCTTTGTTATCATAGAGTAATACACATAAAGAATCATACGAAGGATTCCATATCTAGTTTATAACCCAATCACATTCACCCTACCAAAGAGGTCCCTTAGGGCTGCCTTACAATGGTGACAAAGATAGCTTAATGACTTTCCTAAGGATGATATGATGCCTTTCAAGACAACCAACCATAAGTCCATCATTCATTACAAGAAGGATACCATTACGGCTTTCGACTTCAAGGTTCACAACCTTACCACTAGGTTTAAGGTTTCACATAAAGGGCCTACTTAACATCATTCAAGGTCTCATGTCATTTATACATACAAGACTAAGAAGCTTTAGAATCCTAAGTCAATACATCTCATATTCACATATCATTCATGTATCTATTAGAGGGACTTAAGTCTACCTAAACAAGACACATCATCACTTCACTTTATCACATATAGCATATCATATCCAAGAAACACATAGGCATAACCTTCATAATCTTTAGGTCACTTTATACACTACTATAACATCATCAATATAGTCATCATAAGACCCAATAATCAATTAGGAAGAATCACGCATCAACTCTAAGACTACACACATAAAGACATAGTCATACTCTAACATGATCACCTAAATAACATCAATGGAAGAAAACCATATACTTTCACATTACTTAAGGTATAGGTAGATATGATCATACTTCACATAATCAACTACACAAATCATCATATTACTTCAAGTAGTTTGCCGACAAGGTCATGATCATCATAATACATAAAGTAACGCCGACAAGGCCACATCATTCACAATTATAACGCATAACACCGCCACCATAAGTGGACCATACCAATCATAACATAAATCAAGAGCTACATTATATAAAATAAAGAGAAATAGGGCAGCGTACCATCAATCCATTCTCACCACTTCCATCCTTAGCTAAATCATCAAATTCAATACCAATAGACCCTTACCTATGATCATGATAATACAAAAACCATAATACTCAATGAAACTAGGTCAATTCAATATAAATTTATCAATCTAAGACAACCTATGTATCAATTGAATACAATTCTTACATCATTCAATAGCCCATAGAAAACTACACTAGAATTCATAAGCATTAAGACAATATCAAGTCATCCTCAATGTAGTCAAAACTAAGGTTCATCAATTATATGGGTTCATAGGTAGTCAAAACTAGGGTTCATCAATTACATGGGTTCATAGGTTAATTGTGTTGAAATCATCAAATTAACAACAATCAATCAATCAATATATAATGCTTTAAAACCATTAATGCCATAACACATGGATAGATCATAAAATTGGACAAGTTCATCTTTAGAAATCTCTTTGAATATTGGGATCCTTGATGAATATAGTTTCAAGGATAAAAAAACATACCTTATCGAAAAAAATCCACGAAACTTGGTGAAGAAACCAATGAAGAACTTCAATCCTAGCTTCAACCTTACCCTTAATTAAACAATCTTCACAAATCTTAAATTTTCTTGAATGGAGTCTTCTACTTTGATTCTTTTTCTTGACGTTTTCGCCTAGAGTTTGAGAGAGAAGAGAATGATGAATTTAAAGATGGAATTAGGATTATGTAGGGCTTTATAGGACTTGTAAAATCCGGTTTTTAGATTTTCCTAGTGGGAAAAGGTGTAGAAAATTACCTTAATTACTATTTTCCCACGGCCAAAACGGAACTACACTATACTATTCACTAAAATGGTCATATCTTTTTACTCGAAAACTAGATTGATGCAATTTTGTGGAATTGGAAAGAGAATTCAAATACGTTTAATTTCATAGGTAATGACTCAC
Source organism: Solanum lycopersicoides (assembly GCA_022817965.1). NCBI lineage: Eukaryota > Viridiplantae > Streptophyta > Magnoliopsida > Solanales > Solanaceae > Solanum > Solanum lycopersicoides. The sequence continues at coordinate 86,862,321 of CM040629.1, read as the reverse complement.
ATAGTTTTTTATATTCTAAGAGATATGGTTGTCTGAAGTTTACCCAAATAAAATTTGATGTCTAAACTTAATTGGTAAGGTTTGTGCAAGGGTTTTCTAATGACCTTAATTGATATTGAAAAATCGTTTGCACACTAAGAAATTTACCTTAAAACCTAGGAAAATTAAGAGTCACTCAGTATGACCTTATACGAAAATTTAAGCATTGCTTGGGTTAACTTAGAAATTTTCGGGATCTTACAATGTCATTTTTCATTAATCATTTTGCCATATCATTGAGAGTGTATCTCACACACTACAGTTTTTTTTGTTTATTATCAAAAATTGTCTAATCAAAACAAGTTTTGTGTATATGAAAATGTTCAACATGTAATAGTCTTAGTTGGTGTGTCTAAATAAGATATTCGGATAACTTTGAGGGCCATCCATCTTGTAAGACATTGTTTGCCTATACATAATTATATGTGCATGTCAGGTTACACTTACACATACTTATTACAGAAAGAGAATTGTAATTATCTTATATATAATACCTATTAAGCTACTTTTATATTAAAAAGGTCTTACGCTAGATTTATAAGTTTGCTTAAACTAGTCTAAAGCACTTTCTTAAAGCTAATTACCATAAAGTTGGTAAACACTGAAAAGTGTTTTAAACAAGTTCTTGTAAATCAAAGTCAACTATAAATTGGTCATCTCCGATTTATGTGTTTACAAGATATAAGCACTTCTAATTTGATCATATATTCGATTATTTTACTATTATTATCTTTTGTACTCTATAAAATATTCTATCTAAAACATAACTTTTAATTATCCCTCGTTATTATTTTTTTCATTTGTGCTTTTAATGTGAAAATACTTTAAAATTAAAATTCTCATATGAATATTTAAAGACATAAGTTCACTCATAATTCCATAGGCGAACCCTGGATTTGAAGATTGGGGAAGGGGTGGGGGGGAACCACAAAGAGTGGCTCTAGGGTAACTGTCACATCCGTGAAGTACCCCTAAGATGTAACCGGCATCGTCGTCCTCAGAGAGGAATATGACTAGCCTCTTAGCATTGATCATTATATTCATAGGATAAAAATGTGGAAAATTTAAAACGTTTCTTCTATATCTATCATGAGGTTTAGATAGACATCTCGCATACACATAATATGTTCATATCGATTATACATAGACCCTTCGTATAAGAAGATTACATAGTCTTCTACTTTTATGACATATCTATCTATCTATCTATCTATCTATCTATCTATATATATATATATATATATATATATATATATATATATATATATATCATAATCATATAAACGAGAGTATAGCAATTGTCTAATATCCAAGTGTTTAGGCCAAAACTAAGCATATGCCAATCTTGTGTAGTTAGAGTATCAAACGATAATATAAGCACTTCTAAAGCAATTCAATGAATCCATAACCAAGGGAATGCCATTCATTGGGACAACTCCCAACATGCTCTAAAAGAATGAACTATGAACATATGTAACTTATTGAAAGAAGTGCCCATCGTCCATAAACGATTAAATGAATCTACTACACTAAATTAAGGAAGTAACGTGAGTTATAACATAATTAAAGGGGTCTAAATTAAGCAAGTGACCAGAATTGGGTGTTAAAAGAAGTGAGACAAGTCTTACTTACACCTAAGATACTATGTTAAAAGAATACTCACGAATGAAGGTGTTAGAATGTGTGAGACCAGTCTCATTAACACCTAAGGATGGTTCTCCTATGTCTAGTCAACTTAGGAGGGGTATTTTAGTAACTAACTAATTAATTTATTAATTAAGTTAACTAATCTCAAGTTGAATAATTCAACATCAGTTCCTAAACATAGAAATCATGATCAAAATACTTAAATTCATGACCTAAGGCAGAACGCAAAAACGCTAAGAACGTAGAACGAGAAAAGGCTTTTTAGGCGATTTCAAGATTTTTGTGCAACAAGGGATCGTCGTAGATTCAATCTACATAAGGTATGGGTTTATCTCCTGGACTTCTTTCTCCAAGAGAACTTTCTTTCCAATGATTCAAAGATCTTGAAAACTAGGGTTGTTCCCATGTTCTCGTCGAACTCCCTTGTCCCTAGTATCCTTTTCGATTCAATGATGAATAGGCTAGAAGATCATGTTGTTGGTATGTGGTGTTGGCTGTTCTTAACGTGTATTGTTCTTGAATGATGAATATCGAATGAACCTATGATATTGAAATCGTATGAAGTTAAATGTGTAAAATGTGAATTAAGAATTGATGAAGATGTTAGGTACGTCCGTGAACGTTAAGTGTGATGTGTGATGTCTTAATGCATACTTAGTGTTAAGGTGACTTTATGAAGGTGTTATATTCATCAAATGTTAATATAATGTTGTCCAAGATGCTTAAGAACGTTAGGTCTAAAGTCATGAACTAAGATTGGCTAAAAAGATCTCCATGAAATCATATTTTGAGTGATTGTTTGGCTTATGCCAATAAAATTGGCTAACACTACTTTGTCAAAAAGGATGCGTGCAAATGACTATGAGCTTATGTAAATGATTAAAAGATTGGCTAATGAATAATATACATATCCAACCAAGCATGAAAGAATGTAAAATTGGACTATTCCAACAAAGATGGTTATGTAATCTATACCCAATTGTTTATGCCAATACTAATCATATGCCAATCTTGTGTAGTTAAAATATCAAACGATATTATAAGCACTTCTAAAGTAATTCAATGAATCCATAACCAAGGGCATGACATTCATAGGGACAACTCCCAACATGCTCTAAAAGAATGAACTAAGAATATATGTAACTCATTGAAAGAAGTGCTCATCGTCCATAAATGATGAAATGAATCTACTACACTAAAGTAAAGAAGTAACGTGAGTTAAAACATAATTAAAGGGGTCTAAATTAAGCAAGTTACCAGAATTGGGTGTTAAAAGAAGTGAGACAAGTCTTACTTACACCTAACATACTATGTTAAAAGAATACTCACGAATGAAGGTGTTAGAATGTGTGAGACTAGTCTCATTAAAACCTAAGGATGATATGTAAGGATAATTCACATTTCATCAATGTATAGTAAGGATGATATGTAAGGACAATTCACATTTCATCAAGGTAAAGTAAGGATGATATGTAAGGACAATTCACATTTCATCAATGTAAAGTAAGGATGATATGTAAGGACAATTCACATTTAATCAATGTAAAGTAAGGATGATATGTAAGGAAAATTCACATTTAATCAATGTAAAGTAAGGATGACAAGTCATCAAAAGAGTAAGTAAATCTCAATCTAGAAGCAAGCTTCCATAATGCTTGAGTCAACTCTAAAAGATAAAGAACATAATGAATGTGTACTAACCCCTATATGTATGTGTGCATACACCCATACTTAGTACAAGTGGTGTACTAACCCCTACTATTTAAAATTTTATAGGTGCAGGTCAGAGAGCATATTGAAGACTCATCACAGTAGGTTTGGACATCAGCGTTCTCCAGACTATTTGGTAGGTCCTCTCTATTTCGAGGATGCTACAACTTAGTCTAGCTTTAGTTATACATAGCTAGGGGATGTTGTACCTAGCTTTTCTTTCACACTTTGTTTTCAAAGATTTCGGATGTAAGGCCGTTTTGGCAATGTATTATACTATATTTATATTTTGTTTTAATTAATTCTCTAATGGTAGATGGTTGTTTCATTTATGATGAGCTTAGTATATGATGTAACACGTAACCACTATATGAAGTCTATGTATACTTCATACATATAAAAAGTTTTAAATTTTCTGCTAAAATTAACCATATAAATGTGATGAATGCAAGAAGAGGCTTGTCTGCGACCTAAAAGGTCAACGACGCCGGTGGCGGTTCGGGATTCCAGAATCCGGGTCATTACAAACTTGGTATCAGAGAATTAGGTTAAATTACCTAGGAACTAAAGCTCAACACAACCACGTTACGTAGTTTTTAGCTTATGGTTGTGAAGCGCGCCACAATCATGACTTAGAGACTATGCAATGATAGGAAATCTTCCATTCTTCTACTCTTTATCGTGCCATGTAGAGTTGTGACATTTTATATCATTTTGAGGATCTAACTCTCTTCTTGTGTATACGTGTAGAAAATGAACACAAGGAGGAATGCCGCGAGAAGAGTTGAGGAAGCAGCTGCGGAAGGGAATCAAGCTCCTCCTCAAGCCCCAGCTGCTGCTGAACAAGTGCATGTGAAACCAGATGAGTTGACAGATGGTGAAGTGATGAATGCTTTGTTGCAAATGGCACAAGCCATCATGACTCAAGCTCAAGCCATCACGGCTCAAGCCAAGAGAGAGGGTGCTCCCAGAGAGAACCCGCATGCTAGTACCATGGCTAGCAGGCTGAGGGACTTCACCAGGATGAATCCCCCAGTGTACTATGGGTCCAAGGCCAGCAAGGATTCTCAAGAGTTCGTAGATGAGGTCCACAAGATTTTGTGTGCCATGGGAGTTGATGAGGAGGCAATGGCTGAGTTTACTGATATCAACTCAAGGATGTGGCACAGGTTTGGTACCGGATGTGGGCTGATGGCCGAGCTAGAAGAGATGTTCCCATCACTTGGTATGTTCTCAATACTGGCTTTCTGGAGAGGTTCTTCCCAAGGGAGCAGAAAGAAGCCAAGGTTGAAGAGTTTATCAACCTAAGACAAGGAGGTATGTCTATTAAGGAGTATTTCTTGAAATTTGTGAAATTGTCAAAGTATGCTTCTTCTCTAGTGGACCAGCGTAAGAGAAAGGTTCACGAAGTCAAGAAGCCTAAGGCCGCAGACCAGCCTAGTTCGAGCTCGGGTAGGGGCTCATTTGGAGTCCAAAACAGGTCTAAGTTCAAGAGGAACTCAGGTAACTCCGCTCCTTCAGGTAATTCAAGTGTTAAGGTGAATAAGTTTGTACCCAGAAAGTGCAATGACCGTAACGTCCAGCGAACCAATAGGCCTTGTGGTAAGTGTGGGCCTTCGCATGGAGGTGAATGTTTGGTAGGTACTAACACCTGCTTCGGGTGCGTAAAAAGTGGACACATGGTCAGAGACTGTCCTCAAGTGAGAAATAAAGCCAAGGTAAATGCTCAGCCTCGGCCGAATGAAAATGTTGTAGCCAAACTTCCCAAGAGGAACAATTTCTATGTGTTGAAAGGTAGAGAAGAGCAAGAGAAGTCAGCTGATGTAGTCACGGGTACGTTGCATGTCTTTACATTCCCTATGTATGCATTATTAGATCCAGGATCCACTTTATCATTTGTCACTCCATTAATAGCTAGTAGATTTGATGTGCTTCCTGAAATCTTGCATGATCCAATTTTAGTAAGTACTCCCATAGGGGACGACATTAGAGCTGAGAAAGTGTACAAAAATTGCCCTACGTCCTTGATATAGTCACTCATGCTGATCTAGTGGAGTTAGCCATGCTTGATTTTGACATAATCGTGGGTATGGATTGGCTTCACAAGTGTTATGCCACAATAGACTGTCGAAACAGGGTAGTGAGGTTTCAGTTTCCAAATGAGTTAGAACTGGAATAAGAAGGGCGTGGTTCAAGTCCAGTCGGACAAATTGTTTCAAACTTAGAGGCCAATAAGATGATAGCTAAGGGGTATTTATACCACTTAGTTAGAGTCAATGACTTAGATCAAGAACTCCCTTCCATAGATTCTGTGTCAATAGTGAATGAGTTCCTAGATGTCTTTCCGGAGGATTTACCAGGAGCCTATCCTGAACGTGAGATTGACTTTGGTGTTGATTTAGATCCCAACACCAAGCCAATTTCTATTCCCCCGTATAGGATGGCACCAGCTGAACTTAAAGAGTTGAAGTTGCAGTTAAAAGATCTACTTGAGAAGGGCTTCATCCAGCCGAGCATATCCCCATGGGGTGCTCCAGTTTTGTTCGTAAAGAAAAAGGATGGAACCCTTAGAATGTGGATCGAGTATCGGCAACTCAATAAAGTCACTATAAAGAATAAGTACCTTCTTCCCAGAATTGAAGATCTGTTTGACCAACTCCAAGGTTCAAGTTTCTTTTCCAAGATAGACCTTCGGTTAGGCTACCATCAACTTAGAGTGAGGCGAGAAGACGTCCCTAAGATGACTTTTCGTACTAGATATGGGCACTATGAGTTTCTGGTCATGTCATTCGGTCTCACTAATGCACCAGCCGCGTTTATGGACCTTATGAATAGGGTCTTCCGTGAGTACCTTGACTCTTTCGTCATAGTATTCATAGATGACATTCTCATATACTCTAAGTCTAAAGAAGGGCATGAGGTACACTTAAGAAAGACATTGCAAGTACTTAGAGAACATCAGTTGTATGCAAAGTTCAGCAAATGTGAATTCTGGTTGAGATCAGTGACCTTTCTTTGTCATGTTGTGACCGACCAAGGTGTTGAAGTTGATCCTAAGAAGGTTGAGGCGGTGAAGAGTTGGCCGAGACCCCTTACTCCTACACATATTCGGAGTTTTCTGGGAAAGCCAATTATTATCTCAGGTTTGAGGAAGGTTTTTCCACTATTGTTGCACCATTGACCGCATTGACAAAGAAGAAGGCAAAGTTTGAGTGGTCCGAGAAATGTGAAAAGAGTTTTCAAGAACTCAAGGACCGACTCACTTCGGCCTCAATATTGACGTTGCCGAGAAGTGGTGAGGGTATGTGGTATATTATGATGCTTCCCAAGTAGTTTTGGTATGTGTTCTCATGCAGAATGGTAAGGTGATTGCATACGCATCAAGACAATTGAAAATCCATGAAAAAAACTATCCTACTCACGATCTTGAACTAGCCGCGGTTGTCTTTGCGTTGAAGATGTGGATACATTATTTATATGGTGTACATGTTGACGTGTATACTGACCATAAGAGTCTTCAGTATGTATTCACGCAGAGGGACTTGAATCTTCGTCAGAGGAGATGGATAAAACTTCTCAATGATTATGACATGAGTGTGTACTATCACCCATGTAAGCCCAATGTGGTGTCCGATGCATTTAGCAGACTGAGCATGGTCAGCGTTTCACATATTGATGATGAGAAGAAGGACCTGTTTAAAGAGGTGCACCAATTGGCAAGATTGGGTGTACGGCTGACAGATGCACCAAGTGGGGGTGTTTCAGTTCACACAAGTTCCGAATCCTCATTTGTTGTAGATGTTAAAGTCAATCAACACCTTGACCCAGTACTCATGGAGTTGAAAGACTCGGTATTGAGTAATTTGAATGAGTCATTCTCGTTAGGTGGAGATGGCGTACTCAGATATCAAAACAAATTATGTGTGCCCAATGTGAATGATTTGAGGCTCACTCAGACGATTGAGATCCCAATGTGGAAGTAGGAGGCTATCAATATGGATTTTGTGGTTGGTCTTCCAACAGAGGCGGATCCAGGATTTGAAATTCGTGGGTGCCAAGAGACACATTGCTTAGATCACTAAATCAACCTTAGGTTTTGATTCCACACAAAATTCATAAAGCGTAACTTTTTTAAAATGATTTTACTAATATTATAAATATATACTATTCATTTATAATATTTCTCAACGAGTTTATATATTTTAAATTACTTATATTTAAATATGTCCTTTGCTAACAAACTAAATAAATCATTTTAATATTAATTATCACTCTTATTTCATATTTCATTTTTTATCTACTTCATGGAAGAAAGTGATATTTTAAATATTTACTTAATCAATTCTAAAAAGATTAAGAAATAGAATTTTTTTTATTTTATTAGGAAAAAAGGATTTTATTATATCTAAATAAAATTAAAGATGAAGTTACTATGATATTATTTACAAAGTACATAACATTATTCTATTTAAATTACAAAATGAGATTAAGTAATTAGTAATTGAAACTAAGTCAACTAGAATTTAAAAGAAAAAAGGAAATATAATCTTCAAAATATGAATTGTTGAATTTGAATTCCTTATCCTGTGAATTGTTTTTTTTTTAAAAAAAGATGTTGCTATCCGAATTCGATCCGGGGTCTGAGAGGCGGGGAGTACCACCTTCTACCAGTGGTACCACAACGCCTTTTGGTTCTGCGGGTGCCATTCATTTATTTATACAAATGATACATGTATACACCTATACATACATCGTGTTTCTACCGAAGCTCGTGGGTGGCGTGGCACCCTCACAAACTTAAGTAGATTCGCCCCTGCCTGCCAAAGATTAGGAACTATATGATTCCATTTGGGTTATTATTGACAGACTGACCAAGTCCGCTCACTTCATACCTGTGAAGTCTACCTTCAAGGCCGAAGACTATACCAAGCTTTATATAGATGAGATAGTGAGATGTCATCGAATTCCTCTATCTATTATTTCGGACAGAGGGTCTCGATTCACTTTTCATTTTTGGAAATCCTTCCAGAAAAGTTTGGGTACACAGGTGAAGCTTAGTACTGCTTTCCATCCGCAGATAAATGGGAAAGCAGAGCGTACCATCCAGACCCTTGAAGACATGTTGAGAGCATGTGTTATTGACTTCAAGGGGAGTTGGGATGATCACTTGCCGCTGATAGAGTTCTCTTACAATAATAGCTACCATTCCAGTATTGGAATGGCTCATTTCGAAGCATTATATGGCCGAAGATGTAGATCTCCGATTGGCTGGTTCGAAGTAGGAGAATCGGTCATCCTTGGTCCCGAGATCGTGCATGATGCTGTGGAGAAGGTGAATATGATTAAGGATAGATTGGCTACTGCTTACAGTCGTCAGAAATCCTATGCAGATAACCGAAAGAGAGATCTTGAGTTTGAGGTGGGTGATCAAGTCTACATGAAGATATCACTCATGAAAGGGGTGATGAGGTTTGGTAAGAAAGGCAAGTTGAGTCTGAGGTATATAGGTCCTTATGAGATCTTGCAGCGAGTGGGAAACGTTGCAAACGAGCTGAAATTACCTCAAGACTTGGCTTCTGTTCATCTAGTGTTTCACGTCTCTATGCTTAAGAAATGTCTAGGCGATCCAACATCCATCCTTCCTGTTGAGGGGTTAGGAGTTGATGAGAACATTTCTTATGAAGAGGTTCCAGTCAAAATTTTAGATCGCCAAGTGAAGCGGCTGAGGAACAAGGAGGTTGCCACCGTAAAGGTCTTATGGCGGAACCATCTTGTTGAGGGAGCAACGTGGGAGGCTGAGGCCTATATGAGATCCCACTATCCTCATTTGTTCAGTTCTTAAGGTTAGATATTATCTTTCTTAGTTTGGTTTATGTTTAAGAAAACTCTAAGTATAAGTTCTTTAGTCGATTAGGTGTGATAGGCCACTAACTTATGTCTTATAATAGTACTATGTGAGTTAAAATTAAGTCATGTTTGCATTTCATGTTGCTTTTTTTGTGTAGCATAGACATGATTTTTGTATTGCATGAGTTGTGATGTGTATTAATTTTAGTGTGATTGAGAAGAAAATTCCTCAATCTTAAATATGAAGCTTCAGGTAAGCTTGAATGTTATGCATCATCCAAATAAGTGTGAATCAGATATTCACAAAACAGAAAAGTTTAAGCATGATAAAGTAACTTTCGAAAATCACCCTCCTTATTTAAGTGTGATGTGTAAGTGTCATTCGGGGACGAATGTTCCTAGGGGGGGATAACGTAATGTTCCGGAAAATCACATGTCTAATGAAGATCCCAGTATGTCCTTAAGAAAGTCTATTAGGGGTACATAGGCACCCCAATGCCCAATATTGAGAAATATTGGGCATAGTATAGAAAAATTGGCTAAGAGATATAAGCCAATTTTCTATAAACGAATATGAAATATACTTTTTGGGTTGCCATACCCAATCCAAGATTCATTGACCAAGAATTGTAACTACAATGAAGACCCTAAGCTAAAAACATAGTGGATCTTTTATGCATAAGGTATGAGGCATCCAAGTGTCAAGCCTAGATACCATATCACAAGATCATTGAAAATGATCAAGTAGAATTAAGCAGTGTCCAAGGACACAGTGAGGATCCTTGGACAAAGAGTGAACTTTCCAAATGCAATAGTAAGAAGTACACTGTTAGGAGAAATGGGCAACAAACCATGTGCAAGCACATGGGCTAACCGGCCGAGAGGGGGACCACGCGACAACCAACAACTTTCCTAACCTAACCTAAACAAATAGCTATCTAACCTAGGATCAATAAAAATAACCAACCAATGGGCCCGACAACCTAAGACCTAGTCGGGTGACACCTAACTATGAGGTTGGGGTCGATCCCACGATTTAGACTTAACTTTAACCTACTATTACTTCTATTTAGTCAAGTCCTTTCTAAAAACAAATAACAAAAAGGGGGCTTTTAAGTAACGAATATAGTTAGCTATTTCTAAGTAGACAAGTTCAAAGTATCAAGTAATGAAAGTAACTAGGGCTTAAGTGTTCCCCACAGGTTCATAACGCGGTAATTCTAGCTATAACAATCCTTTCCTAGTATCTTGCATGCAAAGTGGTAAGTTATGTATCCCTAAATCCTTGGTCCGGCAACTAGGAAATATCACTCTGCACCTTGCTCCGGCTACGTGTGTATGCTTTACTAAACCTTACCTTTACCTCATATTAAGCATCATAATCGATGTTTGGCTTAGTTATTACTTCGCACCAATCGACACTAGTCTATTAGATAGTTTATACTAAATCTACGTTGATAATTCTTTTCTTATAATCTACCTCCTTGGTCCGGCAAGTAGCAACAAGGCGATTTCTAACGTGTGCACTCGTTAAAAAGACTTCTAAACGAAAGAATTATCAATATATGCAAGACACTATTCTAGAATTATTATTTTAGCTAGTTTTTACCTTGTTATTTACCCATGGTTTCCACAACCCTGGCTATAGATTTAGTTACCCATATTAATAATCACACAATTCATATTAGTTTGATAAGAATTTATGCACTTACTTTGATGAGATTGAAGAAAATCCAGAAAATTACTTGAATTAATCGATAATCTTGCAACAAACGATTGCGAAAAAATAGAATAATTTCCAAAATCACAAGTTCAACAACTAGAACAATAAAACTAAAAAGTACCAAAGATTCTAACCTCAAAAATGAGGTTTTTACATGTATTTATAATGATAGAGTCCTAACATAAAAGGGAAATCTATTTAAGGAAAATCTACCCAAAAACCGCGTCTGAGTTGACGACCTAGATGACGGACTGTCGAGGCCACGATGGACCATCGTGGTCCCCCGTCGTTCCACACTTATCTTCTTCTCAATATGGGTACTCGGCTACTTTTTGTTAACGATGATGGATGTGCAGGACGGTTTGTCGTGGATATGACAGTCCGTCGAGATCCTCCGTAGCCCACACTTAGTCAGAATTCCCCAATCTTCCTTCAACATCTTTTCCTTCATGCGACGGTGGCCACCTACGGACCGTTGAGGGGTCGACGGCCCATCGATGGCTCCGTAGGTAGTCAAGTTCTGCAGTTTCAACACAATTCTTACGCGTTTTCCTTCTGGAAAGATTTCCTGCAAACAAAGAGAAAAATACATTAAAACTAATACAAAAAGGCCTTAGACACACACGAAACTTAAGGAAAAAAGCATTGAAAGTACCGTGAAACCACGGTACATCAACACCGTCAACTTAAATTCGTTGTTTGTCCTCAAGAGACGCACTATGACTCACCACAAAATCTTTGTACAAGAGTTTCCTTATTTTAGCTTTCGCAATCATCTGGATATCAATCCCGATTATTTTCATTATGTTTATTGCATGCTATCACTATTAGGATCGCTCATGCGGATCAGACCATGACACAGACTCACCACACACCGACACCTATCCTCTTTGATCTCTCACCAAGGTACCAATTTTCCGGTATTACAACTAATGTCCTCGCTTCAAAAGAACATCCTCATTTTTCACACAATGATTTCAGTTTGAATATAAGAATTATTTTTCAACACTCACTCTCAGAACAACTTCACACCTCATTTATACTTATTGCCATTGGCTTGACCTTATTTTCACTGCTTTAAGTTCACCATAATAGACTCTTAGGATCACGATTGGACTTTCTTAGCTTGTAACTTAGGCTCGGGGTCAGGTAGGATACATTTAGATGTATTTTAGTGACTTATTGCCCTCCTTGACATAACGGCTAAGCGTCCTACCTTTTCATCATTTTATTCCACCTTATTTCTTAATTTTCTTGTATTCTTTCACCTTGCTATTCTCCCTTCTTTCTCCTTTTATGTAAGTGACTCTTTTCTTTTCTTACTTGTATTTTCAAATTTTCAAATTTTTCATGTTTCTTTCAACTTTTCTTGAGTCTCTTTTCTTTTGTTCTTTCTCTCTCTTTATTCTTTCAACCCCACTTTCCAGAGCATTCCTCATAATAGCCACCCTCAACTCATGGGTTTGCCATGAGTCAAGGTACACAATACCCAAATTGGGTCAGGGCCACGACAAGGTTGTTTTCTGCATCAGCCACCCTCAACTCATGCTTTTGGCATAAGCTGAGGTGCACATGTCCAAGGAGGGACTAGGGATAACACATTGTTCCCAGAAAAGATCAGTAGGGGTGAAAAAGAAAAATCTATTTTAAGCTCAAATCATTTGGATCAAGAAGGGATTAATTTCATTCAGTTTTCTGTTATCTAGGCTAAAGATTGGCTATCTTGAACAAGGGCCTATGATCCTTTCCTAATTGTCTATCACGGCTTACTTTTAGCAGGACTAACCAGGCAAGTTCTAGCTCAGTACCAATGGTGGAATATTCAAATTTTCCTCACACTCACTTGACATCTCATTACTCTACCAAATTATCAAAAATCTAGTTCGACTTTTAGATTTAGGGTCATGCAGTGGTGTATCTCTATGTCATACTTAGAGCCACATATTTATCAGTTACTGTGCCTAGTCATGCAGCATTTTCTTTAAATCAGGATATCATTTTGTTTAGCCATTATACTTCAGAGTCCATTTCTATACTATGTACAAAAGATACCAACATGCCGGTTCAATAATAAAATAACCAGTTTCATGGGGAAAAAACACAGGCAAGAAAATCCCAAGAGAGGATCGTGAGTTAGGCTACTCAGACTTCACCCTAGCACTCACTTTCCATTTACCCCACCCCCAACAAAAAAGACATGCAATTGTCCCCAATGCATAAAAGTATATAAAATAGAGTGGTAGGTGAAGCAAACCTGAGGCGCAAAGCACCGATGATCAACAAGCTGGCGGGTCTGGTTTCCCTAAATCCGCGCCCTCTGTAGTAGGTACACCATCAGTAGTGTCCTCAACAATGATAGAACCATCAGTAGTTATTCTCTCAGCCTCTGCAACTCTGGAACTAGACGCCCCAGCAGCCACTTCTATACTGGCGGGTCTCCTCATCAATCAGCGAGGCTCTCCTCGCAACCTCTAACTCATGGCGCTCCTTCTTCCGTGCCCGGGACTCATCCTCATCTCTAGTTCGGTGCCTCTTGGCACGATCTCGGGGTGGAGGTGGTGTCACATCAGTAGTGGCGAACATGGCAGCCATCACCGTGTCCTCAGCAAGCTCTGCAGAAGGGGCCTCAGACTCAGGCACCCGAGCCTCCAGGATGGTATCCAAATCTGCTCTCAGACTCTCCACAGAAGCCTGGATAGTCGTCATATCCACTGTAGGGGTTGGCCGAGCGAGAACCCGCAACTCAAATGCGTCGAAACTCTGGTGGATCTCCATGATCTTCCGCTCAGTATGTTGGGCCATCTTTTTCTCTATACGCTCTTCTGCCTCAGCAATGGACCTCTGCATCCAAGGATGGATGTGGTGCAGAAGTGTGGCCATTTGGCCTCTAGTTTCTGGACCCTAGCAAGAGGGACTAGTGTAGCAGATGGAATCGAGCGGGAGGAGCTCGGAGCGGTGCTACCACCCGGGATAAACTCGATCGGAGTGGTGTCGGTAGGCTCAGATGTAGCCGGATTAGCCCCTTGGGACTGCTCTACCGTGGCTACCAGGTTCTCACCTAGTGGTTGCACCTCTACACGGGGCCCTCTATTGGCGGACAACTTATTTGCCTCATCCCGGATGAGACCGATATCAACCTGGCCAGTCGGGGTCTTGAGCACATCAATGTGCCACATGGGCACTCCTGCAGACTTGCACAATGCAAAAACCATGCGTGAAGGGGTAAGTAGTAGTGGCTTTAAAGGCCCTCTCATGTATCACCGCCTGCAATAGCCATGCGAAGTCCACCTCGAACCCCTCAACCATGGTAGCCATCAGCACTGCACGATACCAAGTAACAATATTATCAGCAGCAGTGGGGGAAAGGTAGTGTCGGACCAATAGCCATAAGAACTTGACTGTGAAGGTGAGGTTGGCCATCTTGATACTCCCTTTGGGCTCCCGCACCCAATCGTCAGCCTAACCATCTACGGAGAGGTTCTGTGTAATCCACCGCTTGGTGGTCTCTCTCACCTCTGGCTCACGCTGGAACCGGACATCTTTGATCAAATTCCACTAGTAGTCAAACTCGGCGGTGAGAGGGGTCCGGGTGGCATTAACATCCGCGCCATAGAGAAACCTGTGAATGGCCTGCACAGAAATATCAACCCGCTTACCGTGGACTCGAACGTACTCCAACGGTGCATATTTGGCGGGGGTTGACCGCCTGTCCAGCTGAGATCGTAGAGTCGCCACATAGGAGGCATAGAACTCTCAGACCATCTCCTAGCTATAGCGGCCTACATCTCGAGCCATCCACTCCAGCCGATGTCTGGGGAATAAATCATGAATGGCCGACATAATGGGAAGGCTCCCCGTGAGAACCCGCCGCTCAAGTGTCAGGGTCCGGGTCATGACCCCCTTGTCATTGGGCATCTTGGCATAAGTGTAGACTTGATACTGCCCCTCGACACACCACCGGTTGGGCTGATCAGCAACCGGAGCGGGGACGCCAGTCTGGGGTTCTGGAGTAGAGTCAGCACTATCAGCCTTATCATACGAGGCAGAAGCAGAAGCCTCCTCAGATCCGGAAGCCTCCACAGAGCCGGAAGCTTGCTCAGAACCGGATGCCTCCACGGAGCCATACGCTCCCTCGGACTGTGCAGCCGACCCAGAAAGTGTGCCGGTCAGTATGCGCTCCTCGTCAGACTAGGAGGCAGTGGCTACGCCGAGCGCCACCCTCGTGGGCGTGGCTCTAGTGGGGCGGGTAGCATGGGTAGAAGTGCGGGTGCCTGGTGGCACATACTCCGTGTCACGCTCATCGTCTAAGCCTATGATAAGTCGGTTCGACGGGGCAACGGACTTGGAACGCCCTCGTGAGTAGACACGGTCATGTTTAGGTGTCATTTGTACCTGCAAAGAGAAGTAGTTAGTACAAGTGGAAGCCTGCAACACATGCAAAAGCAGAAAACACAAGAGCAGAACGCAGAAAAAAGAATGACAGTGCAGAAGTACAGAGTGCAGGACGGACCCATCGACGGTCCGTCATGGGGGTCCGTCGAGGGTCACTTAGAAAAAAAATTCTGGATAATATCAGAAGCAAAGGTTATGATAATGGCAATGGTTGTACATGACGGTCCGTCATGAGGGTCCGTCGAGGACACTTAGAATAAATTTTAAAATCATCAAAAGCAAAGGTTCTGACAGTGGCGACGGTTATGCAGAAGGGTCCACCGCGGAACACTTTGAATAAATTTTACAAATGTCAGAAATAAAGGTTCTGATAGTGTCGATGGTTGTGCAGGTCGGACCGTCGAAGGGACGACGATCCGTCATAAGGGTCCGTCGACGAACACTTTAGATTATTTTTTAAAAAAAATCAGAAACAAAGGTTCTAACACCATCGACGGTTGTGTAGGACAGACCGTCGAAGGGACGACGGTCCATCAAAGTGGTCCGTCGAGGGATACTTAGAGTAAACAAGGGAAGTTGGGGTTGACGGACCCCAACGACGGTTCGTCGAGGGACCGACGGTCCGTCGACGGGGTCTCGTACTGACATTCAGGGACAGAGTTTTGCAGCCAATTTGGTTCCCCATCTTACTAATTCGAAGTATTCTTAGAAGCCTAAGTTTACCAAACATTTACCCAGCATCCCATCATTCGTAGGGCTTGAATTTTCCTAGTTTTAAAATGCATTTTCGACAGCCTATCAAACCCTAGGTCAGGAACACAATCATGCAAACACATGCCATTTTTTTAACAATACACCCCCATCCTTTCAATTTCAGTGTTCTAAGGGACTTAAGACTTTTGGGTGTAAGTTTTAGCATGCAAAAGGGTCCAAAATTAAGTACCCAAACAGTTAGACATCAAGGTAATCAGGAATATTAAAAAAAGTTAATCTAGCAGATCAGAACAACATACCAGACAACTGTAGTAGAGGAAAAAGAGTATGAACACTAGAAGTTGAACAGCAGCAACAACAACCATGAACACCGACCGGCTAAGGGACTGAAGAAAATGGGAGATTTGGGAGAGAAAGATTTTTTGGGATTTGGGGGAAATGTGGGAATATAAGGAGTGATTGGGAGTTAGTGGGTGATGAAGTGGGGGGAAAAGAAGAGGAAATAGGGAGGAAAAATGTTTATGGGGGTATGTGAAGAGGTGAGTAACTGAAAAGTTTAAGAAATTTTAATATATAGCCGGACGGGTCGGGTCGGGTCGGGTTGGTGGGTGAGGGATCGACGATTCCCCGTCGACGGACAGTAAGTGGGTCGATGGTCCATCGAGGCCTCCGTCGTCAGTGCCCTAACTTAGAAAAATTGAAAGAACATACCTGGACACGACGGATCCTACCGACGGTCCGTCGCAGCGACGACGGTCCGTCGGTGGATCCGTCGATGGGTGCACCAGACCAGTTTCCTGCAGATTTCTGGTGATATGGTCCATGCACGTTTAACACCCATTAAGCTAATCGTTTTGTATTTTCTGGACACTTTTTGGACACGGACCCTAAACTACGCTCTAGCCAACACTTCTAAAGAAAAATAAAAGAACATTCAAACAGGATATAAAGTAATAAAAGCAAAAATAATGCAACTATTTCTAGAAACCACGAAAGACCTATAGTTGGCTAAAGGATACATATTGGGTTGCCTCCCAATCAGCGCTTGATTTAACTTTGCGGCACGACGGAGGAATCTTGATTACTCAGACTTCATCAAGATGATATGCCCCGATCACTTCATTCGCCGTTTCAGCATGCCCCAGATAGATTTTGATGCGCTACCCGTTCACCTTGAACCTCACACCCTCCTTGTTTTCCAACTCGACCGCACCATGAGGGAATAGTTGGGTGATCAAGTAGGGACCTGTACATTTGGACTTGAGTTTGCCCGGAAACAAGCGCAACCTAGAATTGAATAAAAGCACCAAATCCCCAACCAAAAAATCGCGCTTCTCAATCTTTTGGTCATAGTACTTCTTCATCTTTTCTTTGCAGAGGGCTGAACTTTCATATGCCTTCAAGGGAAATTCATCAAGCTCATTTAGCCTATTTAACCTGTGATCCGCAGCCTCATTCCGATCCATTTTCAACTTCTTCATTGCCCACATGACGTTATGCTCTAATTCAACCGGTAAGTGACAATCCTTCCCATATAAAAGTTGGTATGGGGACATACCTATGGGAGTCTTGTATGCTGTCCGGTAGGCACAAAGAGCATCATCAAGCCTCCTTGACCAATCCGTTCTACTAGCATTCACCGTTTTTGCCAGAATCTGCTTAATCTCCCTGTTTTACACCTCAACTTGCCTACTAGTTTGAGGATGGTACGGAGTGGCCACATTATGACGAAACCCATATTTCTCCAATAATCCCTTAAATAGCTTGTTGCAAAAGTGGGATCCCCCATCACTGATAATAGCCCTTGGGGTGCCAAATCTGGAAAATATGTTTTTTTCAAGAACGCGGTGACACTCTTCCCTTCATTATTTGCAAGTGTGATAACCTCCACCCATTTAGACACATAATCGACTTCCACAAGAATGTACTTCATCCCATGAGAACTCACAAAAGGGCCCACAAAGTCAATGCCCCACACATTAAACAATTCAATCACAAGAATGGGATTTAAAGGGAGCTCTTGCTTTCTCGAAATGCCACCATCTCTTTGGCATCTATCACATGGCGAACTCATGATCATCTTGGTGGATAGTTGGCCAATAGTTGCCACACTTCAAGATCTTGTGGGCATTCCGAATACCAATATGATGCCCACCTACAGGCAAAGAATCGCATGCCTCCAAAACACTCAACATCTCAACTTCCGGCACACAACGCTGAATAAGCCCATCGGCACAACTCCTATATAAGTATGACTCATCCCAAAAGAACTTTTCACATCATGCATAAACTTTTTCCTCTGATGAAAGTACAAGTCCGGTGGGACGATATTACTAGCCAGATAATTCGCAAAATCTGCGAACCATAGAATCAAGTCTTGGGAGGCAGCCAATACATGCTCATCAGGGAAAGTATCATCAATTTCAGCCTTTTCACCTAACTCCCTCATTGCTTCATCTTGTAATCGGGAAAAGTGATCAGCAACTTGATTTTCGGTCCCTTTTTTATGTTTCACCTCAAAGTCAAACTCTTGCAATAGTAATACCTATCGAATCAACCTCGATTTTGCATCCTTCTTTGCCATCAAATATCTCAAAGCAGAATGATCATTATGCACTATAACTCTAGTGCCAAGCAAATAGGTGCAAAATTTCTCGAAAGCAAAGACTACTGCAAGGAGCTCTTGCTCAGTCACGGTGTAGTTCTTTTGGGCTTCATTAAGGGCTTTACTAGCGTAGTAAATGGGATAAAGGATTATATCCCTTCGTTGTCCCAAAACCACACCAAGAGCAACCCCGCTTGCATCACACATAACCTCTGGCTTACTCCAATCCGGAAAAATAATGATAGGTGCAGACACCAACTTTTCCTTTAGCTCACCAAATGCCTTAAGACATGATTCATCAAAATAAAACTTACACTCTTTCTCAAGCAACTTGCACAAGGGATGTGCAATCTTTGAAAAATCCTTGATGAACCTCCGGTAAAAGCCCGCATGCCCAAGAAAGCTTCTCACACCTTTTACAGAGATGGGTGGAGGAAGTCTCTCTATCACCTCCACTTTAGCTCGATCAACCTCTATACCCTTATCTGAAATGTGATGACCCAATTCAATACCTTCTTTCACCATGAAGTGACATTTTTTCCAATTTAGCACAAGGTTGCAGTCTTCACACCTCTTAAGAACCTCGGACAAATGACTCAAGCACCACTCAAAGGAGTCACCAACTACTGAAAAATCATCCATAAGCACCTCAATAGTGTCCTCCACCATAACGGAGAATATTGACATCATACATCTTTGAAATGTGGCCGGTGCATTACATAACCCAAACGGCATTCTCTTGAACGCGAAGGTCCCATAAGGACAAGTAAAGGTGGTTTTCTCTTGATCTTCCGATGCAATAGAAATCTGATTATAACCCGAATAACCATCAAGAAAACAGTACCACCCCTTTCCTGCAAGTCTATCTAACATCTGATCCATGAAGGGCATAGGAAAATGGTCCTTCTCGGTCCATGCATTTAATTTCCGGTAATCCATGCATACCCTCCATCCAGTCACCACCCTCATCGGAACAAACTCATTTTTCTCATTGGGGACCACAGTCATTCTCCCTTCTTAGGTACACACTGAACAGGGCATACCCAACTACTATCGGCGATTAGATATATCACTCCAGCATCCAACCACTTAATGATTTCCTTCTTCACCACCTTCTTGCATAGGTGGATTTAAACGTCTCTTGTGCTCAATACTTGGCTTATGATCGGGCATAAGTTGGATNAGCAATCTCAGCATAAGGACATTTCCCCATAAGAACCACCCGTTATTATATCCACTATTGCTTTATTATTTTCATCTTGTTCTCGATAGAAGTACTCTTTCAGTGACTCATCATCGATGCGGTGATTGGGGACACTTCTCAAGAACGAAGTGAACCTGTCCCAAGAACTACTGACTGATTCTCCCGGTAGTGCCACAAAGTTGTTCACCCTATCTTTGTGGTTTAGCTTCTTAGACACCGGGTAGTAACGTGCGAAGAACACATCCCTCAATTGATTCCAAGTGTAGATTGAGTTATAGGGAAGCTCGGTAAACCATATAGCGGCCTCTCCCGTCAGTGAGAGAGGAAACACTCTCAACCCAATTACGTCCATATTCAAATCAGGCCTCCCTACACAACTCTTACACACCGACCTCACTTTGGCGATGTGAGCATGTGGATCCTGAGAAGGTAGCCTCGAAAACAAACCTCTAGCGATGAGCATTTGCATCAGACTATTAGTTACCACGAAAGTATGGTTGTGTGGTAGGGGAGGCAAGACAAGTGGCCCGTCAAAGTCAGTAATATTATCATATCCCCTATAATACTCTTGGGGGGTGGAGCGGGAGGTTGTCTCCATATTTCACCTTCCCCACGATTTTCAGGTAATAATTGAGCATGAGCATCAACCGGTGGTAGAATTTCTAGGTTGTGATCATCATCGAGAATACCCAGATTTTGGTTCATTCTGCGCATTGTACGCTCCAGTTCGGGGTCGGGTGAGAGTATGGGTTCTCCTCTACTCCGTGTACTTGGCATACACGGAAGTCAGATCTGTAAAAGACAAAAACAAAGAAAAAAAGTAAAATTAGGAAAATATTGACTAAACTTTGGTAATAAGCTTAAAGTTAATCTAAAAGCCACTTTCCCCGGCAGCGGCGCCAAAATTTGATACGCTCAAATTTACTTCTCGAAAAAAAGTATAAGCGGTCGTATCAAGTAAAGAACCCAACTATGAGGTTGGGGTCGATCCCACGAGGAAAATAATTTAGACTTAACTTTAACCTACTATTACTTCTATTTAGTCAAGTCCTTTCCCAAAACAAATAACAAAAGGGGGGTTTAAGTAACGAATATAGTTAGTTATTTCTAAGTAGACAAGTTCAAAGTACCAAGTAATGAAAGTAACTAGGGCTTAAGTGTTCCCCACAGGTTCATAATGCCGTAATTCTAGCTATAACAATCATTTCCTAGTATCTTGCATGCAAAGTGGTAAGTTATGTATCCCTAATTCCTTGGTCCGGCAACTAGGAAATTTCACTCCGCACCTTGATCCGGCTATGTGTGTATGCTTTACTAAACCTTACCTTTACCTCATATTAAGTATCATAATCGATGTTTGTCTTAGTTATTACTTTGCACCAACCGACACTAGCCTATTAGATAGTTTATACTAAATCTACGTTGATAATTCTTTTCTTATTATCTACCTCATTTGTCTGGCAAGTAGCAACAAGGCGAGTTCTAATGTGTGCACTCGTTAAAAAGACTTCTAAACGAAAGAATTATCAAAACATGCAAGACACTATTCTAGAATTATTATTTTAGCTAGTTTTTACCTTGTTATTTACCCATGGTTACCACAACCCTAGCTATGGAATTAGTTACCCATACTAATAATCACACAATTCATATTAGTTTGATAAGAATTTATGTACTTACGTTGATAAGATTGAAGAAATCCAGAAAATTACTTGAATTAATCGATAATCTTGCAACAAACGATTCTAGAAAAATAGAATAATTTCCAAAATCACAAGTTCAACAACTAGAACAATAAAACTGAAAAATACCAAATAGTCTAACCTCAAAAACGAGGTTTTTATAAGTATTTATAATAATAGAGTCCTAACATAAAAGGGATATCTATTTAAGGAAAATCTGCCAAAAAACCGCGCCTGAGTTGACGACCTGGATGACGGACCGTCGAGGCCACGCGGACCATCGTTGTCCCCCGTCGTTCCACACTTAGCTTCTTCTCAAGATGGGTACTGGGCTACTTTCTGTTAACGATGACGAATGTGAAGGACGGTCCGTCGTGGATATGACGGTCCGTCGAGAGCCTCTGTAGGCCCACACTTAGTCAGAATTCCCCAATCTTCCATCAGCATCATTTCCTTCATGCGACGGTGGCCACTTACGGACCGTCGAGGGGTCCGTAGGTAGTCAACTTCTGCAGTTTCAGTACAATTCTTTCGCATTTTCCTTCTGGACAGATTTCCTTCAAACAAAGATAATAAATTAAAACTAATACAAAAAGGCCTTAGACACACACGAAATTTAAGAAAAAAAGCATTGAAAGTACCGTGAAACCACGGTACATTAGGGTCCACTTTCCTAACCAACTCTACATCCTAACTAACCTAACCAAATAGTTATCTAACCTAGGATCAATCAAAAATAACCAACCAATGGACCCGACAACGTAAGACCTAGTCGGGTGACACCTAACTAACTTAACTAACTTAGGGACAACCTAGTACCTAACTTAGGATTGTCCAAAGTTGTTACTTGTGGTCCTACTGACTTAGGGGTGTTTTGGTAATTTTCCTAGGACCCTTATTTAATTAATTAAGCAGACTAATTAAGTAACTTAGAGCCTTGGTCAAGCCGTGACACTTAGCCAATTTTTGGAATTGGCTAAGTCAATGGTTCTCCTATGTCTAGTCAACTTAAGAGGAGTATTTTAGTAACTAACTAATTAATTTATTAATTAAGTTAATTAATCTAAGGTTGAGTAATTCAACATCAGTTCCTAAACCTAGAAATCATGATCAAAACACTTAGAATTCACGACCTAAGGCAGAACACAAAAACGCAAAGAACGTAGAACGAGAAAAGGATTTTTAGGCGATTTCAATGTTTTTGTGCAACAAGGGATCGTCGTAAATTCAATCTATATAAGGTATGGATTTCTCTCCTGGACTTCTTTCTCCAAGAGAACTTTCTTTCCAATGATTCAAAGATCTTGAAAACTAGGGTTGTTCCCGTGTTCTCGTCGAACTCCCTTGTCCCTAGTATCCTTTTCGATTCAATGATGAATAGGCTAGAAGATCATGTTGTTGGTATGTGGTGTTGGCTGTTATTAACGTGTATTGTTCTTGAATGATAAATATCGAATGAACCAATGATATTGAAATCGTATGAAGTTAAATGTGTAAACGTGAATTAAGAATTGATGAAGACGTTAGGTACGTCCGTGAACATTAAGTGTGATGTGTGATGTCTTAATGCATACTTAGTGTTAAGGTGACTTTATGAAGGTCTTATATTCATTAAATGTTAATATTATGTTTTCCAACATGCTTAAAAACGTTAGGTCTAAAGTCATAAACTAAGATTGGCTAAAAAGATCTCCATGAAATCATATTTTGAGTGATTGTTTGGCTTATGCCAATAAAATTGGCTAACACTACTTTGTCAAAAAGGATGCGTGCAAATGGCTATGAGCTTATGTAAATGATTAAAAGATTGGCTAATGAATAATATACATATCCAACCAAGCATGAAAGAATGTAAAATTAGTCTATGCCAACAAAGATGGTTATGTAATCTATACCCAATTGTTTATGCCAACACTAATCATATGTCAATCTTGTGTAGTTAAAATATCAAATGATATTATAAGCACTTCTAAAGTAATTCAATGAATCCATAACCAAGGGCATGCCATTCATTGGGAAAACTTCCAACATGCTCTAAAAGAATGAACTATGAACATATGTAACTCATTGAAAGAAGTGTTCATCGTCCATAAACGATGAAAGGAATCTACTACACTAAAGGTAAAGAAGCAACGTGAGTTATAACATAATTAAAGGGGTCTAAACTAAGTAAGTGACCAGAATGGGGTGTTAAAGAAAGTGAGACAAGTCTTACTTACACCTAAGATACTATGTTAAAGGAATACTCACGAATGAAGGTGTTAGAATGTGTGAGACCAGTCTCATTAACACCTGAGGATGATATGTAAGGACAATTCACATTTCATCGATGTAAAGTAAGGATGATATGTAAGGACAATTCACATTTCATCAATGTAAAGTAAAGATGACAAGTCATCAAAAGAGTAAGTAAATCTCAATCTAGAAGCAAGCTTCCATAATGCTTGAGTCAACTCTAAAAGATAACAAAGATAATGAAAGTGAGCACAGTACCGATAGACTAGTTATGAGCATGTGCTTGCACGTGTAAGTCTCATAAGACGAGGCTACCACCGAGGTGGATAAGTAGTCTCATTAAGTCCCTAGTCTTCGAACTATGTCTAGCCAACATAGGAACTAGTCAGTAGTTTCCACCTAAGCGAGCTAGGTATGTGCAGTTTCACTTTGGCCGGTGATTCCACCTCTTTTCGGTGTGGGGAAGACACCGGATTTCATGTTTATCTCCCATGATCTATGTTGGTTAATGCTCACGATATGTTCTTGGTTCACTATAGCCGTGAGCCACTCCTTTTCGGTGTGGAGTGAAAACTTGAGATGGATTTGCCTTAGCCGGGGATCACCCCTTTTCGGTGTGGGGCAGACATTGTATTTCATGAGTATCTCAAATGATCTAGATTCATTTTAGCCGGTTAATCACCTTTTTTTAGTGTGGGGAAGACACTGGATTTCATGTTAGCTCGCATGATCTAATTCCTAATGATGTCTCTATGAAAGTAAGAAAGGATGATGATGATGGAACGTATGTTCAAAGTGAGCGACGAAGAAGAGCTTAAGAATGTTAATTGCCAATATCACACTCATGAAATTTCAGCAAATAATGGGCAAAGCCAAATAAGATTGGCTTATAATGACTTCTTATATGATGCCTATAAAGGGAAGTAGAAACATAATGTTAACTAAATAACTCATAACTTCCCTAACATGAAAGTAATGTAACAGATGACATAGCCAATAAAACTGGCTTATGAAATGTTAGTGAATACATAGAGTAAAGAATGACTCACTATAAAGTAGGAAAATCATTCCTTAGTCCTTGGATTACTTACATCAATTTATTGTGGGTATGGGACTACAATGAATCATTGCACTTGTAAGTAAACATAGAATAAAAGAATTATTGAACTACACAACAAGAAGAAGAAAAAGATTGAATATAAAACTAAGTATACAGAGGTGAGCTCTCGGGTTAGGAAGATCAAATTTTTAAATCTTCACTCGAGTTGTTCTAAAATTATGTTGATGATACTAATGTCTTGTAATCATATAGAAAATGAGTTGTGTGCTTTGAATGCATTAAAATACATAATATTCATACCACAATTCACAACTAACGAATTAGGAAACTCTAATGATGTCACTTTCCAGAAATGACATGTTGTTTAGGAAGAGCTTTTCTTGATCATGCATAGCCTTATGTGTATGTGCGCATACACCCATACTTAGTACAAGTGGTGTACTAACCCTATACAATTTACTATTTTTATAGGTGCAGGTCAGAGGACAGATTGACGACACTTGCATCAGTTTGGACTTCAGCGTTTCTCTAGACCATTTGGTAGGTCCTCTTGATTTCGAGGATGCTACAGCTTAGTCTATAGACATAGCTAGTGGATGTTGTCCCTAGCGTTTTCTTCACAGATTATTTCGAAGCTTTTTGTAATAAGGTCATTTTTTGCAAACATATTTATGATATATTCATATTCTGTTTTGAATTAATTCTTTATGATAGATGGTTGTTCTTTATGTTGAGCTTCATATATGATGTAAATATGTATTAACTATGTGAAGTATATGTATACTTCATACTTATAAACAGTTTTAAATTTTTCGCTAAAATTAACCATATGAATGTGATGAATGCAAGAAGAGGCTTGTTTGCGACCTCTGGGAGGTCAACGACGCCGGTTGCGATTCGGATTCCAGAATCTGGGACGTAACATGGACAATCCTAAGTCCAACAAAAAATGTGGAAGAAATAATTTAAGTAATAAAATGCATAACACAAGAATAATATATAGAAAAGGGCCATATCATAGATACAAAATGTACGAAATAGCATCAAAAGTGACCGAGAATATAGACTAACTCAAGAACCAATCTCGGAC
This sequence comes from Solanum lycopersicoides, assembly GCA_022817965.1. Taxonomy (NCBI): domain Eukaryota; kingdom Viridiplantae; phylum Streptophyta; class Magnoliopsida; order Solanales; family Solanaceae; genus Solanum; species Solanum lycopersicoides. Next base: position 86,836,373 of record CM040629.1, on the reverse strand, counting down.
TTGGTGTCACCAATACAAGAGCTTTTATATATATGAAGTTATATATATATATATATATATATATATATATATATATATATATATATATATATATATATATATATATATAGAGAGAAGAGAGAGAGAGAGAGAGAGAGAGGAAAAATATGACTCAGTACAATAGAAGGAAGGCATCAAGTCTCTGAATGCAAGGAGCTTACCATAATCATAGTCTATGACAACCACGAGAGTTCCAACGCTCACTGAGAGTGACTTGAACTGGGATTTGCTTCGGAAAAAGATGAAGAAATATAGTATGAGTAATACAGGTTACTTAGTAGGAATCATAGGTCGATCGAGCTCAGAAAGATTTTATATATATATATATATATATATTATATATATATATATATATATATATATATATATATATATATATATATCATGATGAAGCTAAAACAGTCTGAAAATAATCAAAAGTAGCTAAAACTACCAACAGAAAGGTCAACAACCAAAAAATCACACCAAACAATCACACAATCAACTACACAAAGGGATGCACTGCACATGTGGGCACTGCAGGTTGAATGCAAAAAGTTTTGGAGTCTTCTCATTGGCTGTCCCGCGGACCTCTGACGCAACTACGAAACCCGTTGGAGTTTACCAAAAGTAAAATAAAATTCATAATTCAACATGCAAACCTGACACACCTCGGAAATTCCATGACCTATACTAGAGCCTCATATGTTTAATAATGATGATATTAGACCTAAAGAAGCGTACATAACTTGTTGGAGAAGTATTAGAGGCAAAACATCAAAGAAAGGCCTTGACATCCGGAAACTAGCGAAATTAAACTAGTAGACGTCCCTATGTTTGGTGAAGGTTTGAAAGTGTCATAGTAAGTCTAAAACTTGTAAAAAAGACTTTAAATAAATAAAATTTAGTATAGATGGTCCAAACGTCCAGTCACGACACCCAATGGACCAACGGAAGAGTCCTTGAGGAGGACCTAAACTTGGGCAGGCAGACAGCCAAAGCAGCCTGTGATTAGACAAGATTTGGAGGTCACTGCGCGTCGCACATCTAGCACAAGGAAAAGAAAAATGTGCCTCGCGACGCGGGGCCTCCACGAGGTCCACTGCCTCAACCCGGATTTTCAAAAATAAATGTGGAATTGACCCCGCGATGCGCATCAACTTCCCAGATTCCGTTCCCGTCATTTGTAAGTCAATTTAACTTCACAAAAGACCCAATTAAGTGAGGGATCTTTTGGGTAATTTAGTGGATGAATATATAACGTCTTAGGGGCAGATTTTGGTCACTTTTAACACCCAAATCAATTCTGAAAAGTTAGAATCAAAAAGCACTCTCATCTCTCTCAAATTCTCTCTTCCTCAAAACCTACATTGAAGACCACTAGAGCTACAAGAAGAAGATCAAGCCTTCAAGTTTCAAACCCAGTTTCGTGGCTTTATCATCCCTAAGGTATGGTTTCTTTCACTCTTGGGATTCTTTTCCCCAATAGGTCCCTCCAAAAGATGATTTCTAAATTACCAAAATCTAGGTTTTTCTTCTACGCATAGGTATTCTTTGAAAAAATGAATTATGAATCAATTGTGATGAATTACAATGAATTAATATTTTTTAAGTATATATTGATGGTTAATTGATGATTTCCTTTGAGATTTCCCTAGACTCATGTCCTTTCCCCAATTTCATGAAATGATATGGTGAATTGTGAAGATTATGAACATGTGAATTGACTACATTGTTGTTAATTATGCAATTACTCTTGAATTTACCTTTTTATGTATTGGATATGTATTCTTGGTAATGGAAGTATGAAGGTTCTTGAAAAGTTCAATGAGGTATGTTGATTGACTCTTCTTGGGTTCAATTATGAAGTATGAGTCAATTAGATAGTAATGCTTCTCTGTCTAATGTGTTGTTGTGATGTTGATGCTAACTATTTCTCATCCCTAACCCTTAAACATTAATTTGGACATGGATCTATGCATTCATGTCATGATACAATTATTGCATGATTGAAAGTAGTTTTTTATGATTACGATAAAGTGTTAAGTAAAAGTTTTACTCACTTGTATGTGGTTTCTAAAGTGAAAGGATAGTTCTCACTAATGAATTTCTATGAGCTATTATGATAAGATGTTCACATAGGGGTCTAGAAGAGACTAATGTGATCTTGTATGATGAGTATGATGATTACTAAAGGGAATAAATTATTAGCACCGAAAGGACATGTAAATGAGATGGAGGTCTCACGTTTTGTAAGTTCGGATTCTCAAGTTATGTGTTGTCTCATGAGATGGAATCCTTCACGTCTAGTCAGTCAAGGTTTCTAGCAACAATCCGTGGCCCATAAATATGTTCCCACACAGGACTCTAGCTTAGTGAATCCACCTAGATAGCTACGTATAATTTAAGTCGAGTAAAGGCTCAATATGTCATTAAACTTAAAAAGGGACTCATTAATATAATCCGTAAAAAAGTTTGACTCATCTATGTCATTGTGGTTAAAAAAAGGTTTATTCATGCTAATTTTTCAACTCTGATTTTGCAAAACCATCTTTTACACTCCAAACAAGATTTAGCACCTTTCAATTGAAGTTTGGATCAAATGTATTATTTTTGCTTGTTCTTCCTTAATAACACCAAGAACACATGACGAACACAAACAACTCTCAAATTTTCAACATATTCAATTCTCCACAAAATCATCTAATTATTAAGCACTTCGTTTCAAGTTAACTTCAAACCATAATGAATATGGTAATTACATGAAATATATGACATAACAATTCAACGGTAAAATTTAAAAAAGCTTTTTTTAGAGTTGTAAACCAAACACAAGAAATAGGTTAGAAACAATGAACCAAACACTTTATAAAAAATAATCTCTGCATTGCTGATTCCTGCATTGACATTATTAATTTCTGCATTGATAATTCTTGCATTACTAATCCCCGCATTATTGATCCTTGTACCAAACGACCCGTTAGAATTTTGATATTATGACTTTTAGATTATAGAGGTTAAATTTCGTGATTTTTTAGTATGATTTTGTCAAATAATTGAGTTTATGGGAACTCAATCTTTATTATTAAAACTGTTGATTAGTAGTTTCTTTTCATGATTTGGTGTATATTTCGTCTTGATTGGTTAAGTTGAGTTAGTAATTGGTTCTCCCATTAGATAATTAGGTGTGAGTGTCACTCACAGCGGCTCAGGATCATAAAAATTAGATATCAGAGCCCTATATTGATCGATTTCATTGTATCAAAATGTGTCTTGTAGAATCTTGTTAAATGATACAGAGAAGTTTGTACTTTCTGAGAGAGGTTAAAAGACTTAAAGGAAATTCTCTCTTCTTCCTTCCTTCGTGCTATAACTTGATTCTAATTAATATCTGACAATACAAATTGATATCTATCCTCTTTCACAATTATGTCCGCACATGATTGGCATAAGGTGTAACAATGCAAGGATAAAAGCTCCAACAACTTAGCCAACAACGGAACTTGCAACACCGGACATGGCAGAGACATGCATGTAGAGATATGAATAAAAGTGAAATGTATTTAATTTGATTGAGAAACAATTAGACATAAAATGAATGTGATAAATTGATATACTAACGATTAAAATTGTTCATGGTTATGGTTAAAAAATCAAATCGAACCATAATTCGAACCATATCGATTATAAAAATTGATATTTGTTTTGGTTTGATTTTAAATTTTGAAAATCGATACTATTTGGTTTGCTTTTGATTTTACAAAAAAACAATCACAAAATAACAAAATCGAACCGATAAATTAGATATATAAATTTTATAATTATTTATGTATTCTTCATAAATAAATATAATTTTAATTAACTCAAGTCTTTAATTTTATCATTTCTCAAGCCCAATACTTTAGTCTAACTATAACAATCATAAGTCCAAGTCCATCAAAATCCATTTTAGTCTTTACCGACCCCACTTCACATAAAATAGTCACACTTTTTCTTAATTGAATCACTTTGTTCGTGATATAATAATTTTTGTATTGCTTAATTGTACCGACAATTACTTTCTTGATGAACACAATTAATTCGTTGTATTAAGTCTAAATCAAGATATATAGTTGATCAACACTTGTTACAAATTGATTTCAAATAAAATTTCAAAATTGCTCAAAAATCCCAATTTGTTTAGGAATAAGTGACTAAAAGTAAATAATCACATACGACTTAATTTTCACCTTATTCCCTTGTTCATAAAGGCTAGTTTGGTCATTTCAGCTCACAGGTTTGCTTCCCTACTTTTCACGTGTTGATATACCGTCTGTTACACCATACATGGCGCCCATGCGTGTTTCCACCTTCTTTCAGGTTTAATCTATGGTGGAAAATATAAGAGAAAAACCCAAAAAGTGTTTGATTTTCAGGTCTTTCCAGTTTTCAGGAATGGAAAAAAAGGTATTTCCTTTTACTTTTAGTTCTTCTGCGATTTGAAAAGTTTACTTATCTTTGCTGTCTAATTGGGACTTCCCATCTTTACGGACAATCTATCCCTCTGCAGTTGAAGGTGCTCTTGGTTTTTTTATTGTTGTGTTGCTTTCATTTTTCCTGTGATTTTCGGATTTATCGGTTGATAGAACGATTTTGATTTCTTGTTTTTCGTATTGCATTTCATAAATTTTGGTATCTCTGTTTTCTATCAACCCTTTATGCTGTTAATCTGAGAACAGAGGTGGGGTTGTTGAATTTTCTGTTTGTGGACATTTTCGGTTCTGTTTTCTTTCTTCAATTTTTTTAATCGCAAAAAATATTGTCTACTTGTGCAGCTTACAGATTAATGGTTTGTTTCTGCGGTATGTAGTGAGCTTAGAAAATGTCTTCCGATCTAGGAAAAGAATTATCCTTGTGCCTATTGTTCAAGCTTGCGTGTGATGTGTTTTGAAATAGAAATTTCTCATGTAAATTGCTTGCTATCTTCCTCCGCAATCAAGCGGTTCTGCCAACCTACAGGCACAAGTATGTGATACACATGTGCCTCGAGGTAGGAGTATATAGGCTCACACTTAGAGTGTGTTTGGTATGAAGGAAATTTCGAATTTTCTCATGTTTGGTTGGGACAAAAGTTTTGGAAAATGTTTTCCAAATCAACTCATTTTTCTCAAAATTAAGAAAAATGACTTCCCTTCAAAAATTAAGGAAAACATTTTCCAAAACTCTCCTCCAATTTCAAATTACATTTTTTCTTGGGAAAACCATCAATTTTAAAAAAATATTTTCAATTTTAAAATTTTATTTTTTCACCCGATCACTAACCCCCCACCCACGACCGACCAGCCCCCCCCCAAAAAAAAACCCCAGCCCCTCCCCATAAAATTAATTTTGCTTTATTTAAATATTTTCAACTTAAAAATTTTATTTTTAAACTCCTACCCCACCCCACCCCCAACTCCCAAAAAATATAATTTTATTTTTTAAAAATACTATCAACTTTTTTAAAAAAAAATCACGCTCCTACCCACTACCCCCCACCCCACCCCACCCCACCACCACCACCATCACCACCCCAAAATAATAATAATTTTTTTTTTCAATTTCATAAATTATTTTTTATTCTAATAAAAATAAAAGATGTCTCTCAAAAACATTTTTCATTCATAAATCAAACACTAAAAATCATTTCCGGAAAATATTTTCTACTCACCAACCAAACATGAGAAAATAAGTCCAAAATCTACTTGTTTTCCTGGAAAACATTTTCTAGGAAAACATTTTCCATGGAAAACATTTTCCTCCATACCAAACACACCCTTAGTGTCCTTACTACGAATTTTCTTGTACTTTTATCCAACTTTATCCGATTTGTAGTTTTAAGAGATGGAAAGGAAATGACCTTCAACATTAAACTCTTTATAGATATTGAAGGATTTCTTTGCGAAGGTTTAGAACTGTTTATAGGCTCCAAAAAATTGGAATTACGTATATATAACAACTCAATTTAAGCTACATTTCCTGTTCAATTGTGGTACTTGTTTATTCAGTTGTAGAACTTAGGAACCAACATTTAAATTGGTGTTCTTGTTGTTCAGCATATATTACTACATTACTGATGCTCTTCTCATTTTAACGTAATTCCAATGAGAAATTCCTTACCTGATCAAGTAATATTAAGTACTACCAGGCAACCGGTTTCTTCCACTTTCATCCATTTTTATTACATTATGTTTCCATTACAATCAAAATGCATTAGTAAATCCTTACACTAACAAAATTCAATTTGAGTCCATCTAATCTTTAATGCATATGTACCTATACAAGGAATAAGTGTGTTTTATGTTCACATAGTCTGATTGTGATATTCCACCTGTTCACAAATGTGTCATAAAGTCATTTTGCTAATAATGTGCTTAAGGACTTACTGACTAGAATTTTAGATTCATATCGATTGAGTAATTTCCAAGTTTATTTTGTCTTTTACACGATTAGAAGTGGCTTAATAGATAGTTAATCTGTATATTTGTGATGCCACCTAATGATAACGTTGAGCCACAATGCAAGGACTACGTTCTTCTGTCTTTTCTAAAAGCGAGAAGATTATACATGTTAAGATCTGTAGTATTTATTTACACACGTATCGATATGAAATATTGCTACTTTTTTAATCTTTATTACAGGCTTTCACCCGTGTCGTTGTCCCTCCTGCTTTGAAGTTCGTTTGCTTTCGTGCTCCTCTACTTATGTAAGCTCAATTTTATCTCCTGCGCTTTTCTTTACTTTTAATATGAATCTAGACGTCAATCAGTTTGAGTATAGGATGACTAATTTGTAAGTATGTCAAACTCGGGCATAGAAAATGCAGCAGCAATAATATATGAAACTGTTTCTTTCAATAATAAACAATTCATGTCTCCATATTATGACTTATGAGATTCTTCAGACAATTTATTCGTTTCTCGGAGGTAGTAGTCTAAGAAGATTACTATTTTTCAAAGGACGAAAACCACACATTTAACTATTTAACATCCAAAAGGAAAAAAATCACACATACAACTCAACTGAAGGTTTAATATGCTTAGCCAAATAACACAATGATTAAATTTGAAATAAGACAATGTTGTACTTCTTGAGATTTGGCACAATTGGTTTGTGGACTTTTTTTATTTTGTTTTCTTTCTTCAATTTTTTAATCGCAAAAAATACCGTCTGCTTGTGCAGCTTACAGATTAGTGGTTTGTTTCTGTGGTACTAACTATTTATCAGCTTTTGATTCTTAAAATATATTTAGTAATTATCGATATGAAATATTGCTACTTTTTTAATCTTTATTACAGGCTTTCACCCGTGTCGTTGTCCCTCCTTTGAAGCTCGTTTGCTTTCGTGCTCCTCTACTTCTGTAAGCTCAACTTTTATCTCCTGCGTTTTTCTTTACTTTTAATCTGAATTTAGGCGTCAAACAGTTTGAGTACAGGATGACTAATTTGTAAGTCTGTCAAACTTGGGCATAGAAAATGCAATAGCAATAATATATGAAACTACTTCTTTCAATAATTGACAATTCATGTCTCCATATTATGACTTGTGAGATTCTTCAGACAATTTATTCGTTTCTCGGAGGTAGTAGTTTAAGAAGATTACTATTTTTTCAAGGATGAAAACCACACATTTAACTATTTAACATCCAAAAAGGAAAAAACAATCACACATACAACTCAACTGAAGGTTTAATATGCTTAGCCAAATAACACAATGATTAAATTTGAAATAAGGCAATGTTGTACTTCTTGAGATTTGGCACAATTGGTACTTGAATTGTTCACATGGTTCACAAAAATCTCATTTTTATCGACTTCTTCTCATTTTCCCTAGTTTTTTTTACCAACACAAAACAAATTGTCAGTATTTTTTTGTTACTGAAATTTAAAAAAAAAAAACACTCTAAGATTCAAGAACCCCACCTCACTAACAACATTAGATTCTGCTTTTAGTATCATCCTACCTGCAAAAGAATGAAACTTTCCGTTAAAAATTCAGTCTTCTCGCAAGATTTTACAACTTCAGAAAAAATCTTCAAAAGTCCCTTTTTACCTTTTAATCTAACATGAGTCAAGCCAGAAATGACTAAAAGTAACAAGAAGATTATAGTATGTTAATTTCTACGCGAAAAATAGTATGAATTGAGAACATACCATTAAATTATTTTTCCCTTTCTTCTTACAAGAAAGTGGAAAGAAACAGAGGAGATTTTGGAATGTTTTGATAAAAAAATTTGAATGAAAACAGTAACCACATTGTCTGCAGATGAAGAAAGAATAGAAATAAAGGTAAATTTCTCAAAACAAAACGACTCTTTTCCATAAATGCCAAGAAAATCTACATGACAAATGAAACAAATAGTATATAATAGAGTTCATATAACAAATACGGATTTCAAAAATGAGTGAGAAGTCACAAATTTAAAAAAGAGGGGGATGACTTTTTGACATACAGAGACGTCTGAATTCACTGACGTAGTTTATGCTCTTTCATTCTCTTTCATTTGTTAGTCACTTTGTCTCCTTCTTGCTACTGTTTGGATTAGTTTAGTTTTTAACACACTAACACGCTATGTACTGTAGTCCTTCGGCTGATCTAATATGACTACTTTATCAATCTTCATTACAGGCTTCTACCCTTGTCATTATCACTACTACGTTCAAGTTCGTTTGCTTTCATACATCTCTAAGTTTGATTCTACCTTCTTCACTTTTATTCACTTTTACTAAACACTTCTCCCTAATATTTATTGTTTATACTGAAAATATATCGCTTGCTTTACAAATTGCTATTGTTATGTGCTATCGTTTTAAATTACCTTTTCCTGTCATTGTGTTTCACAAACGCTGAAAACAGTCACCTATTATACATCCACACTAAATATACATCATACAAATTTAATTCAATATCAAATGTTCAATAATGTCGGATAACCCTAATAAGCGTGCTCAAGTTTCTCATAACACAACCGCCAATTTAAAGGCTAGGCGCCGAGAATTATACATGCTGATGGCACCTGATAAAAAAGAAGCTTCTCTTGCTCGGCAACGAGCAAATAAAGCCGTTGCCCGAAATTGTTCATTGCCGAACATTCGTCTACACGGGGCTCAACTACCCTGCCATCCATTGAGGCAATCAATATCTTCTCAGAGCAAGCTTCTTCCGTTGTAAGGCGGTCCTTACTACTGGGTCAAACAGGTTAGAATAACTTCATTTGATAAAATTGAAAAATTTACCCATTCCATAATTTTAAAATTCTCACATACTTAAGAATTTCTCTTAATTCTAACCAATAACTTTAACATAAATAGGCTCAACCTCTGCTGCACACTGTTCAGAATCTGCTAAAAACTCAACTCCTATAATGTTCAGGTTCAACTCTCACCTTTCAGCAGTAGCAAGGACAATTATATTTTCCTTCGTTACATATCATAACATCCTCACCTTGAGATTTAATTTGCAGGTGCAAATTCAACCCACATTGACTTTCTGTTAAATACACAAGCACAAACCACTTATGTCCACCTCAAAGCTAATTGTAAATTTTGCGGTGCCAAAAAGTTTGAATATGAACCTCCGGCATTTTGTTGCAGCAATGGTTCTGTTCACTTAACTTCATATGATATGCCACATGAACTGACATATCTCTATTTCAGTAACATTGTTGAATCAAAAGAATTTCGAACCTACATTAGAACATACAATAACATATTCGCTTTCATGTCTCTTGGAGTAACTTATGATAAAAAACTTGGCAAAACGAAATAACGGTGTTTACACCTTCAGAGTTCAAGGACAAATATATCGTTTCATCAATGATTTGATTCCAAGCAATCAAAAAATCCAAAATTTTCAGTTATATTTCTTTGAAAGTAAAAACGAACTTCGCAATCGAATGACATGTTCAAATAAGCTTAATGAAAATATTGTACTAACTTTAATGAATGTATTGAAACCTAATAATCCTTATTCTATTTTCTTGAAATCTTTATCAAATATTGACCATTTATCTGATTTCTATTTTGCTTTTAAATGTGATGCTGGTCTAGATCAACGAGTTTATAACTTACCTACAACTTCAGAAGTTGTTGGTATATGAGTAGAAACTAATGAAAACAACTCCATACCAACACCACATATTTGCATATACACGAAAAGCAATAGGAGTCAATTGGTAAACTACTATTACGGCTGTTATGATCCACAACATATCCACTCCTATTTCCTTATGGTCAAAATGGATGGCATTGTGGTATTTACAAAAATAAATCCTACAAGTCGTACAACATAATCATCTACCATACTGTCGACATGAACTATTATCAACTATAACAGATATGAGTTCCATCGATGGTTTCCTTGACATGGAATCTGTAAACATGCAAAAAGGAAAGCTCAAAAGAAATACAGTTTCTTGTCATGAATATTACAACTACAAATTACAAATAAGAGAGAAAGAAAATATAATTTACATTCTGGAAGACTATTCCAGCAAATCTCAGTTGACCAATGGATCAAAATTGAAAGCCAACGATTAGACTTTGCCTCTTGTAATCAAGACTTATACAGAGTTGATGCATTGGGAGGACTTTTAGATATGTTACGCGGTGGAGAAACAGAAGCCTCACAAATAGGTAGACATTAAAAATACTTCCCCACAGTTTTACTGGAGGTCCAAAAGACATGCGTAGACGATATATTGATGCTATTGCATTAGTGCAACATTTGGCAAACCCGATATCTTCCTGACAATGACATGTAATCCAACATGGCCTGAAATAAAGCTAACATTCTGCCTACATATGAAATACAAAACAGGCCCGATTTGCTTAGCCGAATATCTCAGCCAAATTAGAAGAACTCAAAAAAGATATTTCAAAAGACATGTGTTTGGTAAAGTGCGGCATTTATGTATACTATAGAGTTCCAAAAAGAGACTTCCACATCTCATCCTTGTTATCCTAGAAAAAATATAAGTTACTAACTCCACAGGCATATGACAAACTTGTTTGCGCAAAATTACCAGTCGCGATTTAAATCCTCGAATTATATCGCAGTTGTTACAAAATATATTGATTCATGGTCCTTGTGGTTTGCTAAATCCCTCACTTCTATACAAAGGGAAAAAATCCTCAAACTTAAATACCCAAAAGACTTCGCTGATCAAACAACAAAGCCGAAGAGAAAAATTCGGAATCCAATTAAAAAAAGACGACACAGCTGAAAATTTTATAGAAATCAGAAAGATCACTCAGATTGAGTACCTTGGATTTGTCCCCTGACTCAAAGACCCTTTCTTGCGTGCAAATAATAGTATGTCATATAAATGTTGAGGATATTAGATTTTGATGTATAAAGTTATTCAAATATATATATAATACTATATGCAAAAGACATGATTAAAAACGATACAAACGTTGTAATAATGAAATAAAAGTATATCATCTGCTTAGATGGGTCTCACCTACCGAAGCAACTTGGCGTATATTTGCTTTTTTCTATCAGTGAAATGAATCCAAGTGTGTACCATCTTCAAGTACATTAGAAGGCCAACATTTGTTTCTTTCAAAAGCAATGACAGCATTACTAAGATACTAAATAATCCTACAATCGGAAAAATGATGATAACTCAATTTTTCCTGATGAATGCTACTAATGATATGCTACAAGCCTTAATTTACTGTATCGGTAATTTCCTGAATATTTTGTTTGGTCATCTTCTAATAAAATGTGGACGCGTCGTAAATAAGAAAAAATTTTGGTCGCATTGTGACATGTCATCCAACAGAAGGAGAGCGATACTATTTTCGACTTCTCCTGATGAACGTGAAAGCACCAACATCATACCGATATTTACAAACTATAAACGGAGTGTCCTATAATACATTTAGAGAATCTGCAGAAAAAAGAGGACTTCTGTTTTCTGATAATAACTTAATAGAATGTATGACTGAAGTTGTAAGTTACCAAATGCCTTATAGCTTACGTCATTTATTCGCTACCTTATTAGTTTACCGCAACCCTACAAATCCAAGAGAACTATGGGAAAAATTTAAGAACCCAATGTCCAATGATTTCAAGCGATATACCAATTTAACAGCCCGTAATGTACAACAGGGTATTAAATCATATCAATGATATATTACACTCAATGGGACATAATATCAACAAATTTCAACTCGCTGCTCAAATAATAGAACCCCCCAAAATAGAAAGAGAATCTAGAGATGTTCACTTCGAAAGAAATATTACCGTTAATGCAGAAGATCTATTGTTAGAAAAAAACTCAACTTCGAACAATAAATAGCATATAATATTATCTTAGATCGAGTCTTTTCAAATCAACCAGGTACTTTTTTCATTGATGGACCAGGTGGAACTGGGAAAAGTTTCTTATATCGTGCCTTATTAGCTATTGTCAGGCATTGTGGCTTTATAGCTTTAGCAACCGCAAGCTCAGGTGTAGCAGCTTCACAGCTTCACTTCTTCCTGGAAGTCGAACTGCTCATTCCCGTTTTAAATTGCCCATAGACATTGAGGAAAATTTTACATATAACATAAGCAAACAAAGCTCCTTAGCTTCTCTTATTGGCGATGCTAAACTAATTGTTTGGGGTGAAATTTCAATGGCAAAAAAAAAACTAATTGAAGCTTTAAACCTTCTTTTAAAAGACTTAATGGAAAATAATATAATTTTTTGTGGTAAACTTGTGGTTTTTATTGGCGATTTTAGACAAACTCTGCATGTTATTAAAAAAGAAGATCTATGAAAGCTTACTATGCTCTGAAATTTGGCCTCATCTTGAAAAACTTAAACTATCAGAAAACATGCGCGCAAAGTCAGATCCTGCTTTCTGTGAATATTTAACGCGAATTGGTAATGGTACTGAAGAAACAAATGGTGAATGAAAAATAACTATTCCCGATTCTTTAATTATTCCATTTACTACGGAACAAGAATCTTTACGTCATTTATTTAAAGTTGCTTATCCAAATTTGCATATGTACCATTCATACTTCATTCATTAGTTCACGTGCCATTTTGACAACAAAAAATAATTTCGTCGATGAAATTAATAATATGCTAATAACTCAGTACCCGACATCTCCAAAAATCTATTTGGCAATTGACGAAACAATTGATCCAAAAGACCAAAGCGAATATGAAGATTTCATGCATAGTTGAATCCTGTAGGTTTACCTCCTTATAAATTAATGCTACAGAAAAATAGTTCAATAATGTTATTACGTAACTTGAATCCTTCTGATGGCTTATGTAATGGAACACGCTTAATATGTAATGATTTCAAGAGTCACATCATTAGTGCTACAATATCCAGTGGCGATTTCAAAAACAAGCATGTGTTTATTCCACGCAATTCTTTACTAACCTCACAAGATGAAAGATTGCCCCTTCAATTTAAAAGAACTCAATTTCCCGTCTGGCTATGTGATACGATGACTATAAATAAAGCACAAGGTCAAACATTAGACTTTGTTGGTATTTATTTGCGGGAGCCTGGATTTTCTCATGGTCAATTATATGTTGCTTTATCTCGAGCTAAAAAATCTAACTTCGTCAAAGTATTGATCAGATCGACTACAGTTCAAGACAACGAAGACCATACCACATACAATATAGTTTACAATGAAATTATACAAAAAGCCTTCTCATGACATCTAAGTATGTTACAAACATTATTTTAATATTCTCTATCTTCTCATACCTTAGATATTAAGTCTTCTTCTGATCACTTGTACGAATACATATAATTCTATTCTTATTTATTTCTTTGGTCATTACAGATTATTCCCATATGGCACATAGACTTACCGTAAGCTCTATCACTCCAAATACACAAGATTGGATATGCAAAATCCAGGTTGTTGATAAATTTCCCCCCCGGGACACCAAAGATAAAATGAAGAAATATCGGTTGCTTCTCTTACAGGATGAAAAGGTTAATTCTGTCCTGCATACCTCTTTGTTTAATCAACATACTTTACTATTTCAGTTATCTGTAATGTTTAACTAATGCTTACATGTATGTTGTTTCTATTGAAATAAACGATAAAATGTCATTTAGTAATTTACTTCATTGTCATCTGTACAGAATCTGATAGTTTTTGTTTGGCATTTTCTTATGTTCGTGCACATAACCTCTGCCTCTTTAACCTGTCATAACCTTCACGTTCTACCAACTGTTTCACCCTTCTGTAATTCTGTTTACCAGTGAACATCAGCATATACAAAATTCCCATTTTTACATATCTCAAATCCATCTGTGCTTCTGTATGCACACTAATTACATATTCATACAAAAGTTTGTTGCTATATGTAGCAGTCATCGTGCCATTCTTAATTGTTATTGTCCCTATGCAATATTGTAATGAATAAAAAACCTTGGCGTTGCTAAAATTTCAGACAAGGATATGTACATACTATACCTGTTTTTGGCAGAACTGATTGGAATTTGTGGAGGTATTTCGCATTAGATTTTTTGTGTTGGAAATATAAAATGTGTATTACTGTTTCTGTTGAAATTTAGTCATATGAATAGCTGAATGGTCTGTTATCTTGATAGAGATGGTTCTACTTCATCAGATATATATTGTCTTCTCTGCCACAAAACAGCAGAAAAAGAAAACTATGCTCTTAATATCAGTTGTGTATTAGTTAAGACGTCATTATCTGTCTAAACATATTTTAAAATCCCCTTTATGTTTCAACATAAAAAAAAACTTCGCTAGCAAGTACAGCTTGTGGATGTGGAAGTGATCCTTTCTTTTCATTACTAATCAATTTTCAGTAATTAAATTATTTTGACCTTTTGCTAAGCATTAATTGAATAAAAACTCTTTACGCAATAAAATCAAATTTTGGCAACCATATGAAACACTGATACAACACAGTTTGCAAATCATTTTAAGCCCTTTCAAACGTACCTGCTGTCAGTGGCACGTGTTAAAGATTCAACTTACGAATATGCTGCTTCCTTCAACATATTTACCTGGACAATCGATAAAAATGCTATTCTTGAACCAATTGAAAAAGTCACCCCCCAGAAAGTCCACTGCCTCCTCCTGCTCGATTGGTTATCACACCTTTTGATGCTTTTGATCAACAAGCCAAAGACTCTGAATTCGGTACTTACAAAATCGTCATCACTATATTTTTTGCAATCATGCTCAACTCATTAACGATAATCTCTATTTATATGCAGATGTTCTTGCGCTACTGATCAATGTCGCCCCTCCAAGTTTTGCGGCCAATGGAAAGAGAATACAAGAATTTATCATCATGGATAGTCTGTAAGTCCATACATTCAAGTTTACACAATTGTAATGTTGTTCACAGAATCAATCCTGCGAATCTTATAACAAAATTTGAACAGGCTGGCTATAATCCTCCAGTATTTTCACATATATTTTCATATGTAATGTTCGCATACACTAAATTCTAACACGCCATTTCAGAATATTATTAACACAAATAAAGATTAATTATTGTTGTAACATTTGGCAACATTCTGTCTGCATCAAAGTGCTATAAGTAAAGAACAACATTTTGCCTCATATATTACTGTAATTACATGTTTCTCAGTCAAACTTAGCCCCACCAAAAAGCTTTCACAATTTTCACTATATTGCACTTCACTGGCTATGTTGGGGGTTCAGTTATACACACATCTCATATATTCTAATTTTCTTTGGTGACTAATTGTGACTTCCTATCTTTACGCCAGACCGATGCTTATGTAGTTGAAAGTGCCCTTGTCTGTCTAACTTTTCCAAGAAATTTGGTCTTGTTTTTTTTATTGTAGTGTTGCTTTCATTTTTCATGTGATTTTTGGACTTGGTGGAAGATACAAGGCTTTTGTTTTTCCGTAGTGCATGTCATAAATTTTGATATCTCTGTTGTGCTTTCTATCAACCCATTATGTTGTTAACGTGAGAACAGAGGTGGGGCTGTTGAAGTTTCTATTTCTTGGCATTTTTGTTTCTACTTTCTTTCTTCAATTTTTTTAATCGGAGAAAATACCCATGGGTATTACCTAGTTGTCTAGTTTACAGACTAGTGGTTTGGTTCTACTGTATGTAGTGAGCTTAGAAAATGTCTTCCATGGATGTTTGTTTCCAAGCAGGCTGCTTCATATTACTCTCACCACTCTGATGTTACCACGTCTATGACAAGCATTGTGAGTGAAAGAGTTAGAAATAGGAATTGATAGCATGGACCTCCATTGTAATTGAAAATTGTCAGCTATACAAATCATTCGGAGCCTAGAGGTACAAATCAATTCAACGGTTTGAAAGAAACACAAAATTAAGCTCTCCATATGATGAATGTTGTGAGGAAATGGTACCTAAAAATTCCAGATACAATAGGGTGTTAAGACAAAGAATTAGTTATCACATAAATCCATCAACACCTTGATGAACTTATCATCCATTCTGTAAGTTTTCCTCTTCATGATCTTGGAGTTTTTGCTGTAAATTCTCTAGCCAAGCTTCAAACCATTCAGTTAATGTTTCCTTGTACAGGGTAAGGTGTAACACATAAATCATAATATTTAATTTGTTCTGTTGTTTCCAGCCAAATGTTTCCCCGAGTAATCTAACTGTGTTGCACATGAAGTGGGAAAACTAATGACAGCAAGCCTTCTAATACATGCTTGCAGTGACAACCCATATATGTATACCAGAAAAAACAAATAGACATATTATCCCAAAATTTTCAAACAAGGTAAAAAGTTGTAGGAATTTCAAACTTTTCAAAACCAAATTTTTTGAGCTCTCCTTTGCTTTGATGCTTATTTTCTTAAATATTTAAACGTCTTGTAAGAAAACATGATTCCACTTTCTAGCTTATAAAGATACATGCATTTATGATTTATCGATACACACACGCACTCTTCTATGATTTCCTCTCAAGCTCTTTATTTTGTGAGTATGTTTCACATGTTAGAATCCAATCTTTGATCTTAATTTCATTTAATCTATTCTACATCTGCAAGTACTTATTTGAATACCCCTCCTTCCCTACTTTTGCTTTCACTTTGATTTGCAACGACAGTGGTACTGCCATCTTTTTCTCACTTAAACAGGAAAAAAGCAAAAAAGCTCACACTTTAGGAAGACTATGTTCTGTATTATGGAAACAACCTCATAGAAACACTCAATGATTATCCGGTCATTTTAGCTAAAAAGGTAGCTAAGTCTACAACAGGTAAAGAAACAGTAATACTCTTCTCAACATATATAGTCCTAACATATAAGTAATTACCCAATTAACTTCTTCTTATCTACACATGCTTGTCGAATAGATACAATGCGACAATACTGATGAACCCCGCATTACCACAAGCTGCAGAGTTGTATGACTGGTAAAACCCGGAATAGCCCCTTTTTGTAAAATAGTTATGCCATTAAGATTCACATAAACTCTCACTTACATTCAACCTTGCAGGGGAAAAACAATCCAACCACTGTTGATTGAATATACAATGAAAAGCACATCCACAACTGGTGCCCTTCTCTTTGTTCTCTTTGAAGAAGAATTGACATCCATTGCTGAGATACAAATGCAGCCACCAGTAAGTATACAACAACTTCTGATAACAATATGCAATAATACAACAACTTCTGCTAACAACAAAACTTGACAGGGTCAGATATTCTACATTGACGGTCAACTCACACTAACAAATCAGGACCAACTTTTCTGCACCATGGACTGCCTAGATTGCAACATTCCATTCCCAAGAAGTACTTCCTCAAGGCCATTCTACTACATACATTGTGATAGATCTTCTATGCTCATCCCAAGGTATAATCTACACTTACACTTTTAAGTTATTATCATCTGCACCTACTCTTTTACGCTATTTTCAAAATAATAACTACCACCCTCCCTTTCTACACGCAGAGTGCAATTTGACATCACAGTTACTGACAACACTAGTTCGGCAACGGCTTCCGCCTCTGACAAAATGGCTGAAAAAATGTTGTTTCTCTCAACAGAAGAGATTTACAAAATTTGTCAGGCGAAGGTATTTCTTAAATTGCACTTAAAACTGATAAACCAATCAGAATTAATCACTCACTTCTTCCTTATAGAACCACCAACAGCTTCACTAACAGTTGTGCAACCACCTAGGAGAACTGACATACAGAATTCAAATGAAAAAACTGTTCTCCAAAAATCGCGAAATTTCAGCTGCAAAATTGACTCTTCTCAATTATGAAGAAAAATGCAACCTCACTCAATCAGAACAAACGGTCATAGCCGAAGCAACAAAGCGCAAACCGATGGAAACGAGCACCAAACCGTCCAGCAGTAAACAGAAGACCGCCAACGCAGCCCCTTCAAAAGAGGACTGAAAGATAAATCCCTCTTCCTCAACTTGCCACTCTTCACCTTCTCTTTTTCTTCTTCCTTCTGTTAGATATTTTAATTAATTAATTTAGTTTCTTCTTTCCTAGTTTTAAGGGTATATGGTTTCTATTTCCAAGTTACTGGAAACGTGTGGCTTAGTAGGTCAGTTTTAATTTCTTTTATGGCTTAGTGGTTGAGATAATGTAGATTGTGTATTGCCTTTATAAAGGTTGTTCATTGTGTCAGTTCAGTAAGAAGTTTACCACCTCCCAAACTCTTCTACTTTTATTTTGATTTTCTTTCCAATTTTTCTAAAAGTGGTATCAAGAGTCAGTGAGGGTGAACGTGTTTTAATTGTGAGTGCGCCATGTCTTAAGAGAGTTTTGTTCAACCTGCTACTCCACGCTTTGATGACCATTCGAGCATGTTAATGGAAAACCTTTTGAGGTCCAAAGAGTTCTGGGAAGTCGTTGATGGTGGATTCCAAGAACCTGCGGCTGGTGATGTTCAAACAAATGCTCAACAGACAGATCTTGAAGCACTGAAGTTGAAAGATTTGAAGGCGAAAAATAATCTTTTCCAAGCCATTGATCGTTCAATATTGGAAACAATTCTTTGCAAGGATACATCAAAGCAAATTTGGGACTCCATGAAGAAGAAGTACCAGGGAAATGCAAGGGCAGAGCGAGCACAGCTTCAAACTCTACGAGGTGAGTTTGAGACCTTGTGTATGAAGCCGGGAGAGCCGGTGTCATTGTACTTCCCACGCACTATGACAATTGCCAACAAGATGCGGATTCATGGAGAGAGGCTTGAAGACGTCACCATTGTTGAGAAGATTATGCGGTCCATGTTGCCAAAATTCAGTTTTGCTATCTGTTCCATTGAAGAGTCCAAAGATCTGGATACTCTTTCACTTGATGAATTACAAAATTCTTTGATGGTTCATGAGCAGAAAATTGTTCAACAGGATGTTGAAGAGCAAGCATTACAAGTACCACAAACCTCCAAAGATTCTAGGCGCAGAAGGAGCAAGTGGAAGGGAAGAAACTCAGAGAAAACTGAAGAGGGAAATCGAAAACAGAATGGTCAGCATGATCGTTATCAACAACACTCGTCCAATGGGAAGGCAAGATTTACAGATAAGTCTCATATCGAGTGTTATAGATATCACATGTATGGTCATTATCGTTCAGAATGTCGTACAAATCTGAAAAATGTACGTGGGTAGAACTCTAATTTTGCAGAAGTAACTGAGGAGGAGGAGGTCTATTTGTTAATGGTGAGCCAATCCTCAAAACAATACCACAAAAGTTTATGAAATTTAGACACGGGTTGTAGCAACCATTTGACTGGAGAAAAATCTGCATTTTCTAAACTAGATGAAACTTTTTGCACAACAGTCAAGTTTGGCGATGATTCCCGTATAGCTGTCAAAGGGAAAGGGAAGGTGAAACTCCAAACAAAGTCATCATCTATGTAGATTATCTCTGATGTTTTATTTGCACCAGACCTGAAAACAAACCTTATCAGTGTGGGTCAACTTCAAGAGAACGGCTATGAGGTGTCTATCAAGCATGGAATTTGCAGGATCCGAGATTCTAATTTTGCATTGATCGCTGAAGCTAAGATGACGGCAAATAAGCTATTCCCACTTGATATACATAATATTGGCTCTACCAATTTTTGTTTTTCAACAAATTTGAATAGTCAAGCATGGATTTGCACTACATATATTGGCATTTGAATTTTGGAGGGCTGAAAATGTTGCAGCAAAAGAAGATGGTTACGGGTCTTCCTAATTTTGATATGCTTGTAGATATTTGTGAAGATTGTGTTATTGGAAAGCAATCTCGCGATAGCTTTCCAAAAGGAAAAGCATGGAGAGCAAAAAGGCAACTAGAGTTGGTTCACTTGGATATTTGTGGACCAATAAACCCAATATCCAATGGAGGAAAACATTTCTTTATAACGTTTATTGATGATTTTAGCCGAAATACATGGGTTTATTTTCTGCAAGAAAAATCTGAAGCTTTTACCATTTTCAAAAGCTTCAAAGCTCTTGTTGAGAAGGAGACAGGATGTTCCATTAAAATTCTTCGTACTGATCGTGGAGGGGAGTATCTTTCACAAGGATTTATAAATTTTTATGAGTTTCATGGAATACAACGACAACTTACTACATCTTATACTCCTCAACAAAATGGAGTATGTGAGAGGAAGATCGAACAATCATTAACGTTGTGCGAAGCCTTTTACAAAAGAGTCATGTTCCAAAAGCTTTTTAGCCTGTTTCTGCTAGAGCGTTTATGTGTTGAATCGAAGTCCTTCTCGTGTTGTTCAGAATATGACACCAGAAGAAGCTTGGAGTGGACAACAACCAGATGTTCAATACTTGAGAGTGTTTGGGTGCATTGCATTTGCTCGTGTTCCGGATCAGAAAAGGACAAATCTTGATGACAAAGCCAATAAGTGTGTCTTCATGGGTGTTAACAGGGAGTCGAAAGCTTATAAGTTGTACAATCCTATCAGTAAGATAGTGATTATCAATCGTGATGTGGTGTTTGATGAAGATAATTTCTGGTCGTTGAAAGAAAAGCCAAACAACCAACAACTTCTGTTGGATCTTGACGATGGAGATATGGAGCAAGAGAAACCAGTAGCCGATGAAGGTGTTTCTACCTTGGTACATCAAGAAGGCACCAGCTTTCGACCTCAACGAAATCGAAGAAGGCCAACATGGATGGCAGATTATGAGGTGAGTGAAA
Organism: Solanum lycopersicoides; assembly: GCA_022817965.1. NCBI lineage: Eukaryota > Viridiplantae > Streptophyta > Magnoliopsida > Solanales > Solanaceae > Solanum > Solanum lycopersicoides. The sequence continues at coordinate 86,815,190 of CM040629.1, read as the reverse complement.
ATGTTCAATCTGAAAATAAAGATTCATCTACACATTTAGCTTTATTTTCTGGTTGTGATACCGTAAGATTTGAGGATGCCTATAAAGATGTAAAGTGGCAAAAAGCAATGGATGTTGAGATTGCCACAATTGAAAAGAACAATACTTGGGAGCTTACAAATCTTCCAAAAGGCCAAACATTGATTGGAGTTAAATGGGTTTATAAAACCAAACTCAATGAGTCTGGTGAAGTTGATAAGTACAAGGCGCGTTTAGTGGTGAAAGGATACAAGCAAGAGTATGGTGTGGATTACAAGGAGGTATTTACCCCGGTAGTCAGACTTGATACCATCCGATGTGTGTTGGCATGGCAGCTCAAAACAATTGGCCGATTTATCAACTTGATGTAAAATCAACCTTTCTGCACGGAGAGCTGCAAGAGCAAGTATATGTTGATCAACCTCCTGGTTATGTGATGCATGAAAGTGAGCAAAAAGTTTATAGATTGAAAAAGGCTTTATATGGGCTAAAACAAGCTCCCCGAGCTTGGTATAGTCGCATTGATGCATATTTTAATCTAGAAAACTTTAGAAAATCCCTATGAGCATACACTTTATACAAAACTTGAGGATGGAAAACTTGTGATTGTATGCTTAGATGTAGACGATTTGACTTATACTGGGAGTGTTCCTGTATTTTTTGAAAAATTAAAGCTATCCATGATGACTGAGTTTGATATGTCTGATCTTGGCTTGATGTATTACTTTCTGGGAATTGAAGTAAAGCAATCAAGTAGTAAAATTTTTATTTCACAAAAGAAATATGTCCAGGAAACATTACAGAGGTTTGGAATGCAGAGTTGCAATTCTGTCACGACACCAACAGAGTTGGGACTGAAGTTGGAAAAGAATCCTATAGGAAAGAAGATTGACAACACTCTTTTCAAACAACTCGTGGTATGTCTGATGTATCTAACAGTCACCAGGCCTAACATAATGTATTATGTTAGTCTTGTTAGCAGGTACATGGAGCACCCAAAAGAGATTCATTTGTTGGCTGCTAAAAGAATTCTCATGTATTTGCAAGGTACCATTGACTATGTTATTCTATACAAGAAAGAAGGCAAGTCGGAGTAAATTGGCTTCACAGATAGTGATTTTGCTGGAGATAAAGAAGACAGGAAAAGCACTTCAGGTTATGTGTTTATGCTTGGATCTGGAGTTGTTTCTTGGTGCTCCAAGAAGCAACCAATTGTTACATTGTCCACTACAGAAGCAGAGTTTGTAGCTGCAACTGTGTGCGCTACCCAAGCAATTTGGTTGAAGAAGATATTGGCTGAGCTTCGTGTTCGATAGCAAGAACCAATTCCTATTTGCTGCGATAATGGCTCATCGATTAAGCTTTCAAAGAATTCAGTGTTGCATGGACGGAGCAAACACATAGATGTTAAGTTTCACTTCCTGAGAGATCTCACGAAGGAGAAAGTTATTGATGTTGTCTACTGTAGAAGTGAAGACCAAGCTGCTGATATCTTTACTAAGTCTCTCAAGCTGACAACATTCAGAAAGTTAAGGGAGCTACTTGGAGTTTGCACTTTAAGGGAAAGCTACTGTGAAAATGTTATTAAGCTGAAGTCGTAGACTTATCAGTTTAAGGGAGGGTTTGTTAGATATTTTAATTAATTAAGTTAGTTTCTTCTTTCCTAGTTTTAAGGGTATATGGTTGTTATTTTCAAGTTACTGGAAACGTGTGACTTAGTAGATCAGTTTTAATTTTTTTATGGCTTAGTGGTTGAGATAATGTAGGATGTGTATTGCCTTTATAAAGGATGTTTATTGTTTCAGTTCAGTAAGAAGTTTACCGCCTCCCAAACTCTTCTACGTTTATTTTGATTTTCTTTCCAATTTTTCTAATACCTTCTACTAGAATGACTACTCTCACACATGCTTTTGCAGGAAGTTTTTGCATCAAAGTGAACTTCAGCTTTTGTCAATACAATGATTTCACAAGAAGATTTGGTCAATGCACTACCAAAAAGGCAATAGACTACTTCCAACACAAAGGTAATTTACTACGTCACTATCTAACTGTGCTTTATACTTTCTTGTCACTGCTTATACAATTTGCTTTCGACATTTTTTTTTCCCACCTATTCATATCGTACTTTGTTAAACTTTTATTTGCCCCTTATTTTGTACCTTTCTACAACAAATCCACTGCTATATATTACTAAATATACTGAAATCTTGAACTTCTTTTAATGCCTTCAAAGTATTAAGACTCACACATTCCAGCAATAATATTTATATTATTCTTTTTTAGTATTCATTTGCAGTTATTTTAAGCTTTCCAGCTTCATTCTTCATAAACCTCCACAATCTAAACTTCTCTTCTTCGTAATTGCAGATATTTTGTGAACTACAAGGCATCAACATCGCTTGCTACCACCAACTATTTCCCCCTTTCTTTACAAATATGTAAATAAGTATAAAACATAGCCGAATCATGCACAGGGTTTCCCTTTTTCCGTAAATATGTAATTAAGTATGAAACATAGCCGAATCGTGCACCAATAACAAGTATGATAATATTTATATATGTATTGCAAATATAATATAAACTACTGTCAACAACAATCACGTGTACAGCCCCGTGCGATCACTATCTAGTTTTAAAACAATCGAGAGTAGATTTTACAAGTCAATCAAATAGTTTGTTATTTCTTTTTCACTACAAAAAAAAGTAACTTAATAATATTTTCACATTAATTTCTAATCTGAAATACTAAATCAATCATATGTTTAATTTTAAAATTAATTGAAAAAATAAATTTAACAAGTATTTTAAAATAGAAAGAATAATATTCCTTCTAGTCCATATCAAATAATTTGTTGTGATTTTGAGGAAAAATATTTAAGAATATAAATTAGAAATCTTATTATTATTTATTTTCTATTCAAATTCATGTTAATTCATTTTAAATATAATGTTTAAAATAAATTATATCTATATATTTTGAAATACATAAATCTTAACATATTTAAAAGTGCCTAAATTTAATAAAATATAATTTTAATTATTGAAACATATCTAAATAACTAGCTTCTAAACTGGTATGCCAAATAAGTATTAATACAGTGTAGTTTCTGGAACACTCTTTATTATGCACTAAACGGCGTCAATGAAGTGGCAAGAAACTTCTCAAAGCTTTGATACTCTACTACACTACACATCATCAAGCACATCCTAGAAGCTTGCTTAAGTATATTTTATCTTCACAACCGCCTATATAAATTGCCTCAATTCTCATCTATTGATAGAAACCACCAAGCTAGTCAGAGTAATTAGTGAGTGTTCTTATTAAAGTATATATATATAAAAAAAAAAAATTAATTTATTAGCAATGTCTTTGGCACGGTTAGCTTTGAAAAATCTCCATCAAAAATCGTATGCAAGTGTAAGGCATCTGAGTAATAATGTGCAGAAACAGGGCTGGTGCTCTGAACTTGTACGGCGTTTTTCTACAGAGTCTGAGAAACAACAAGTAGCTGAGAATGGAAAATCGGAGAAACAACAAGTAGCTGTTTCCGATAGTGGCAAAAAATCAAAGCTATTTCCAAGAAGACGCCGACGGGGTAATCTTTGGAGACGCAATGAATCGGATTTTGCACCTGCTCTTTTTGGTATGAAAACGATTTCCATTATTTTATATATAAAATGAAACGAAGGGAGTATTATTTTGTAATTTTAAAATTCCAAATTTTTCTAGAAGGAAAAGCATTTTTACTGATATAATACATATCATATTGACCCGGGCTTGGCGTTCGCTTACAGCTATGACTCTTAATTTGGGTGTGCATAAATAGATTTTTAAATTTATTTAAAATTCACAAGTAGATATATTTATCGTACATGATATCCTACATGATAATCTTGTATTCTGTATGACAATCTTGTATTCTGTGTGACGTCATGTATTATATGTCAGGTGTCTTATTATATGTCAGGTAAGACACGTGTGTCTATTTATTTAATTTTGTATCAGTTTAAGTGTGCAGACTCAAAATTAGAGGACATAATTGTTTGCTGAAATTAAGTTAAGGGACATGTTTATGTATTTTGTCTTTTTTTAACATTTAATTTTGTCTTTCAATAATTTATTTTGGGTACCAAACAATTTGTTTTCATAGAGCTAATTTAATTCAACTCCTAACATTTAACTTTCGGCTTAAGTCAACTATATGTTTGGAGGAGTCAAGATTCTTAATAAGAATCTTCAAAATCTGAAAAATCTTCAAACATCTGAAGAAATAGACACATAGAAGTATACACATAAAGTAGTTCAAATATATACTATATATATTTAAAAAATTGTTTTAATTATATATAAATAGTATAATTTTTTATGAATGTGTCTCTGCCACTGTTAGTTTATTTACCGACTCTAAATTTTAAATTCTCAATTTGTTTCTTTTTTGGTAAAGAAAACTTACCAACAGGACTTGGAAATGCATTATTACAAGCCACAGAGAATATCAACAAGATATTTGATAACCTCAACTTGAATCCCTCACAATTACTGGGAAGGTACAAGGAGGATGATAAGAATTACAAAATCCGTTACGACTTGCCAGGACTAGGCAAGGACGACGTGAAGATCATGGTTGAGGATGGAATTTTGACAATAAAAGGTGAACACAAAGAAGAGAAGGAAGAAGAAGGATCAGATGATGAGTCTTGGTCATCAACAAGTTATGGTTACTATAATAATAGCATTGTGTTGCCTGAAGATGCTAAGGTGGATGAAATTAAAGCTGAGATGAAAGATGGTGTTTTGACAATTACTATTCCAAAAAGTGAGAAAACTAAGAAAGATGTGAAGGAAATTGAAGTTATGTGAGGTTTATCTTTGGTTTAAAAGTGTTTTGACTATTATCTTTGATATGTTGTGGGTATTTTAATAATAATAATAATGAAAGTTTTCTTGAGTTTCAAGAGGGTATGACAAGAATGGCTTTGCTTTATTGAAAAAATTGGCCCAAATTTCGGCAGAACAGTTTCAAATAAAATTCTCTTTTTGTTATGAGCATTTATTATCTTTTTGTCATTTTACTTGTCCTTCTTGATTTTCTTGTGGCTCCTTTTATAATAAAATAATAGGTTGAAAATAAATAATTCTATTTGAACATTCAAATTAGAGAAAATTAAATTATTAATTCAAGTTAAATGTTATAACTTAGTTTAATTTAATTGTATTTCATAGCAAACTGTTGTTATTTCGTCTCTGTTGTTATTTCGTCTTTCTGTTGGTGAATTTCGCTCTCTTCCTTGTCTCTCTCACTTTTGTAAATGTGTTTTTTTTTTTCCTCTCTCGTTTTTATAAATATGTTTGTGTTTGTATAAAGCGAGAAAAATTATATATATATATATATATATATATATATATATATATATATATATATATATATAGATTAGTGTAGCACGGGCCCAACAACAATTTAATTTTAATATAATGTTGAATGTGTTTCGTGCATCGTGTTGAATGTGTCTCGTGCATCGTGATTAAGACTCTCAACGAATAATAAATAATTTATAAATAAATTAGAATAAACATGAAATATCACATGTATTCATCATTTTTTATCAAAGGTATAGCGAAAACAGTCTTTTTATACCTTTTGGAGAAAGACGTAAAGTAATAAAGATATATAGGTAGGGCGAGAGGTTCATCCGAACCCTCCTTCAATGAAACATTATATTATGTATACATAAAATTATATTGAACCTCTCCCTCCTTCAATGAAACATTATATTATATATACATAAAATTATATCTGACCTTTTGTGCGTTAACTTTTACATATTTTAAATATCTTTACTTCATTATATTTCAAATATCTTTACTTCATTATTGCACTTTTTGAAACTCCTTTATGAAATACACCGAATTTCTTCTTCTTCTTTTTTCTTCTTGTTATTATAGTAATAACAATAATATCATAAATACAAAGAAAAATTCCATGATAAACCGTGATGAACATATACCCAAAATTTATATAGAAGTTGTCTATTTTGTTTTGCCGTGCTTTTTTTTTTAATGCAATTACAAACTTTAATCCAAGCATATTACTTAGTTGCTCACTTCCTACCCACTATTCTATGCCACATGATCAATCAACCAAAGTGTATCATTTTACTATTAATGGTTTACACCATTTTCTTAAACAAAGGAAATTACAGAGTCCGATTGAGAGTCATATGAAAGTGCATAAAGAAAAAGAGTTTGCTCATTGGTTGCATTCCTTTTGAATTAAGCATTTTGATAAAAGTAATTGTGATTGATATTGAATTTAACATGTTAACTGTTTCATTAGGATAATTGAAAAGTGTGGAGCAGTTGAATTTTGCTGAAAATTGACTATATAGACAAGTCTCAAAAGTGATGTGTCCACTATGAAATAGTAAATTTTTACTTGTGTCTTATAATTATTTACAAAAGTAGGGTCATTATATGGAGAATTGATAAAATCAATATTGAAAATAACTACATTATTGGTTTTCTTAATAAGAGATCCTATGACGGAGTGTATAATATTTAAGACACAAATCAAATATAAAGGGCGAGGAATTTATTGATATAAGACATGAGAGGGGAGAATTGAGGAGTGAATGAAATGAAGAATGAGTTAATGTCTATTTATTTAAGTCATAGACTTAGGCCTCCTTTGTTTCTATTAAGATTAAGAGGTCTGAATCTGAATATACATCTGAATATTAAGATTTGCATTAAGATTCAGGTGTTTTGATCTGAATACACATCTGAATATTAAGATGTGGTCTCTAAATCTGAACACTAAATAACTATTATTGTTTGTTTTCAATATCTGAATGTGAAATTAACATTAAATTAATAAAATATCATAAAAATTTCATTTCAACAAAATATCACTTTTTATTTTAAAAAAAAAGGTTTAAAAACTTTAATAATCATGATTTGGAGTACTATTTTTTCATTCAAAAACCTTGATAAACACCAATATACCAACAGTGTTCTTGACACGGTCAATACAAGAAAATTATTAATATAAAATACTTGAAAAGATTTATGAAAATTTACCAATTCAAGAGGGAAAAACGGTGTTTGATTGAGAAAAGAGAGAAAGAAAGTTTTAAGTTATGAGATAAAAAGGCATGCACAAAGCAGAGAAGCGATGATTTATTAGTTGATAACTTATTAAATGAGTCTGAGTGTTATTAAGAGTCTCTTACAGACCTGATTCATTCAGACCTCTTCAGACCCATTAAGAGACTTTTTAAAAAATAAAAGAAATGAACTTAACGGGCTGAATCTGAATGATTCAGATTCAGACCTAAAAACCAAACGTACTTAATAGGCTAAATCTGAATGATTCAGATTCAGACCTCCATTAAGTGCAAACAAATGAGATCTTAGTTCTAGAAAAATCTTATGTTTATATTTTGCAGAAAAGGCATGCTCCAAAGCAGACAATAGTTCATAAATTTTTGGTGATTCAGAATTCCGATGTTTTTTTGCCCAATTTTTCATAGACGTCGGTTATAATGTTAGCTATGAAGCCAATTTATTCCGACGACCAAAATGACTCATTTTCAAATCAAACGAGCCTCAAAATAGGTATACCCCATTTTGTTAAAAAGGAGAAATGTAACAACCATAGAATAGTAATTAAAATGTTAATCTTATCAAGAGATCACATCACATAAAATAAAATAAATCAAGAAAAACATACTCTTACCAATTGGAGATTCATTATATTAGATTTTTTCAAAGATTAAATACTTCGTTCAGATCCTAAGATTTTTATTAACTAAATGAATTAAAAACTACATGTTATAGTGTCTCCGTTTACAATCTTCAAAATAAGTGAGGGTCCTAGATTCCCCCCCTGGCTTGATCCACACATCAGCCAAATAGTTGTGCAGTGAATTACCATCCTTGGCAGAGATTAACAATCGATAATTTAGTCCATCAACAACTTGATATTCTGCTTTTACTAATTCTTGAAAATGATAGCAACTACCACTAAGATTGTTCCAAGGATGGAGTTGAATTTCATAGTCATTTTTTTTCTTTGCAAGAAGAAAATGAATGAAAAATGTGAATTTTGTGACAATGAAAAGACTTCACTAAGTGGTCTTATTTATAATGGAGAATCCACCACTTGTTAAGAATTACTCATGTAGTTTGATAATTTAAAAAATATATCATTAATTTTTGTATCCTTAATTTATTATTGAAAATTTGGTAAATATCTAAGTAAGTTAATAAGTATTTTATTTTAATAAGACATAGTAATTGTTATTGTTATATATTTTTAAAAAAGTTAAAACAATAATAAATTGAAAATAAGTTACTACCTAATTTGACTAATTTATTTTATTTTTTATGAAGAAAAGTTAATTTGACTAATTTTCAAAGTTAATTTGACTATTTTTAAAGTTAAATTAGATTACATTAGTTTAATATTTTAAACAAAATATTTAGATACTCATAAACTGTACATTGTAATTTTTATATTAATATGATGAAAAAATATATCATTAAATCTTAGTCAAAGTTTTTATAATTTTATTCTAAAAATGGAAAAGTAGGATAATTAATAGTTGACGGAGATAGTAAGTGATGTGAAAATGTATATTTTCCTTTTTTATTGGCAGATTTTTTAAAAAAATTCAAGTGTCTTTACAATTGATGTGGGATAAAGATGCATTGATTATCTGTTAATTTGTTTACCTTTTTTATTGGTAGATTTTTGCTTTTTATTGGTAGATTCTAGTACTATTTGTTAGTTGACCAAATAACGCTATATTTAGGGAAATTTTTATATATGATAAACTTAATTTATGAAAATAACATTATATTGGTATAGTTTACATAATTACATTTTATATATATAGTTTAGTTTGTTATCTAGCTTTTAATTTGTATAAAATGTTTTTTTTTTTAAAAATAAAAATTGTACTATATTTTACTTTTCTATTAAATAGTAACAATAACCCTAAATACGGTAACAAACATTTATATAATCCCATAATTTAATCTAAACATTCAAAGTCAAATATTTTCTCAAAAAGAATTCTATAGCGACAGAAAGACTATAAAACTTGTTTCTGGGAAACTAAACTCTTTAATGTATATAAAGTTTATATACGAATGTAAATAAATTGAATATAAATTATTTAATTTGTACCAAATTGTAAAGTAATTATTATATACATATACATGTAATTGTATATGTATAAAATAAAAATATGAACATAATACTTGTATATACACAAATTTCTCAAAGAATTTTGTATATAATAACGTAAAATATAAAAAGAGTTGATTTAAAACAATTATTACACAAATAATTGTACTGAATATTGTAAAGTAATTACTTATATACATATATGACTAGTTGAATATACAAAAAATTATATATGTATAAAAGAAGTTTATATACGAATGTAAATAAAATGAATATAAAAATATATAAAAAAAATTGTATGCGTATAAACAAAGTTATATACGAATGTAAATAAAATGAATATAAATTGTTTGATTTGTATCAAATTGTAAAGTAATTATTATATACATGTACAAGTAATTGTATATGAATAAATAAAATATGAATATAGTACTTATATATACACAAATTCCTCAAACAGTTTTGTATATAATAACGTAATATACAAAAAAAATTATGATTTAAAATAAATAATTGTATCAATTTTTAAAGTAATTACTTATATACAAATATAACTAGTTGAATATACAAAAAACTTAAAATATGAATATAACAACACAAATACCTTGATCAGTTTTATATATAATAATTCGATGTAAACAACTATATACACAATATTCAAGCAAGTGATTCTTACGGGTGGAGATGAATCTTCCATTCTGATTTTGAAGAACTTGTAATTTTGACAAGAAAAAAAGATTTTTAAAAAAAAATATATGAAAAACTAAGAATTATAATACATAGACAATTGTTGATGAAGGAATTTTAAAAAATAAATAAATTCATGGGTCGATTTTGGCGATTACCTGCGAAAATTGAGAACAAGACGGAAGGGAGAACGTGAAATCTTCCTAATTTGAAATTAAAAATAGAGTGGAGGAGTGATTTTAGGAGAAAGAGATGTAATGGGGATATGAGAGATAAAATTAATTTTGTATCAAATTATATATAGAAAATCATAAATAAGTTTTTTACTGGTATACAAATAGGTGGTGGGTCCCATTAATTATGACAAAAAAATGAAACTATAATCACTGAGAGTAAATAAATTAAACTATACCCTTATTAATTAATTATTTAGTGTAGTTTAACATCTCAAGTAATTTTTCCTATTTAATACACTAGATGGTTCTTGCCTGTGCTAAGCACTGGCCAACAATTTTAGCATGTTCTTTTATTCAATCTACCTAAGAATATGTTTGAGAGCGGAAGTAGCAATAAAATTTTTTGATTAACATAATTTTATATAAAATGACAAACTAATAATGTAACATAAATATAGTAGCTATCGTTTGATTTATTTGTGTTCCATAGCAAACTGTCTCTGCCCAAGTCTCTTTTTCCTTTCTCTCTTTCTCATTTTATACAAATTCAAGTTGTATATAATTTCTCTCTTTCTCGTTTTATACAATTCGATTCAATTGTATATTCCCTACCCAAGTCTCTTTTGCCTTTCTCTCTTTCTCGTTTTATACAAATTCAAATTTGTATATAATTTCTCTCTTTCTCGTTTTATACAATTCAATTCAATTGTATATTCCCTGCCCAAGTCTCTTTTGCCTTTCTCTCTTTCTCGTTTTATACAAATTCAAATTGTATATAATTTCTCTCTTTCTCGTTTTATACAATTCAATTCATTTGTATATGTATAACGAATTATACATATATATGTTTGCTATGGAGCGCAATTATGCAAATTTTTCTATAGAATACAAATATGAATTTTTTGTTTGTTATATGTGAAAGTTGCCCAATTTAAAAAGAAAAATTTAGCAAATTAGTCACAATCCCTAACTTAATTAGTAAAAACATCTACACTTTAAAATAATTATTGAAAATGTCAAAATATCAATATTTTAGAAAATAATTTGTATTCAAATTTTATTTCTCAAAACTGTCCAACTTTGAATCAAATTCTATCTCCATTATCCATTTACACTTCTTACTATGCTTCAATACCATTAAATCTATTTTTCATCTTTCACTTTTCAATTTTTTTTCTCTTTCATCAATTTTTCAGTTTTCACCATCCCATCATTCATTTTCTCTTTTTTTTTCTTTCATCAAAATTTCACCATTATTCTCTCATTATTGAAGAAGAACTAATTACTCAAGTTCGTAACAATTTGTTCAGATCTACCAATTAATCAAGAAATCTCTCAATTGATTAAGGTATTTTTGAATTCATCATTTATTTTGCGAGATTTTGTTTTCAAAATTACACATTATGTTGAATTTTCGGATTGTATGTAATGAGAATTTTCTGTCATTTTTTTTAATTTTTATGTGAGTTTGTTAACATATTTATCAAATATTTATGTATTTCAGATTTTTAGTATTTAAAATAATTTTAGTCGATCTTTTTTTATAATATGTTTTTATATTTCAAATTTAGTAGAATCCACATTAGCAAAAGTATTTGAAAGTATTTTGAATGTTCTAGTATGTAGTCAAATTTGATTTTATAAAGTGACAATCTAAATACAAATCTGTATTTTGATTATTGAAAACTGTGAATGAATACGAAATCAAAGATTAACTAGTTGGTATAAATATATAATGAGCAAAATAAAATATAAAACTATTTGACTAATGCAATTATGATTAATACACATATAATGAATACATAAATAAACTGTATTTTGGCTATTTATAGTTGAGAATGAATACGAAGTCAAAATATAAATACAAAATTTTATGGTATACATTAGGACGAATACAAAATCAAATCTAAATACAAATTTTATGATATACATTAGGACGAATACGAAATCAAATCTAAATACAAACTCTTTGATATACAAAGTGATATTGGAAATAAGCAGAGTTTGATATACAAAGTGATATTGGAAATAAGCAAAATAAAATACATATGTAAGATGGATGAATACCTATATCATGAATACATGAGTATTGTATTCTGAATACTGGAAAATTTCTTAAAAGGAGATACATAAACTTCATAACCTTAACATGATAGTCAAATAACTTCATAAAATTTCAGATATTTTAAAAGATAAATTATAATTTCATAACGTCAAAATGATGCCTTAGTAGAATAAAGTGCTTCAAATATGATAATGTATGGTAAATAAACGTGTTTAGAAACAAACAAAAATTAAGACAATTGAATATTGAATTTTTAGAACAATGGTGATAGGCGTGTTAGAACATGGTGAAAGAAGAAGAAAGAGATGGAAGTTGGTGTATTTTGATAAATTGTCAATTACTTCTTTGTTTTTGAATTTTTGTAACTGATAAGACTTTTAAGCAATTATTTTTTTAAAATATTTTTCTCCCCTTAATTTCTCTTCTGTTTTTAACAATTATTTCTTTTTTGACATTTTTACTAAATATTAAAAGTATTGACAATGAATCCTATTAAATGTCAAAATATTGACATTTTGAAAATTTTCCCATTTAAAAACATAAAGCCCATCATTTAGTAGCAAATTGTATTTCATAGCTTACATAAAAAAGAATATGCATTCAATAAGAAACCGTTAAGGTGCATTGTCATTTCTCTTTAAGTTTCAACTATCAATTCAATTTCAAGTTCAGTCATATCCAGAATTTGTTGATAAATAACTCCATATGAAAATTTACAATGTGCTTAGTAACAAATCATATTTCTTAGCTTACGTAATAAAAGAATATACATTCAGTTAGAAACAGTAAGGTACATTATCATTTCTCTTTAAGTTTCAACGATCAATTCAATGTCAAATTCGGTCATATTCCGGATATATTGATAAATAGCTTCATATAAAAATTTACAATGTGCTTACAAGTCTCCTGCACCTTACTCAAAAATCAAAGCATGGCATTAGGTGTAGAATTTAGTTGATCCATTGAAAGTACAAAATATAAGGGGCATCTATCCGTGAACAAAAAAAAACTACAGGAGACTCGCATCCATTTTACAATCATGAAAGAAACGCAATAGAATTTACCAGATCTATTACGTTTTTTTACATAGATTATTCAATTAAAGGACCAATAAATATTCGTATTTTGAAATAGATTATCCATAGATACATTATTGATACAACATAGTATACAATGAAATATATATGTAGTTTCACTTCAACTCTACCAAGTATGAAATTTTCTCACCTTTAGTTCTTTAAAAATATGCAAATTCGTCGATTAAAAAAAATTAAAATTTCAGTGTCAAGCATAAATTATAAGTAAAGACAACATGATTCACGTAAGTACTAACTTGAATATCATAGTATGCATTATTAGCTGAAGTTCTGATGACTAATTTATTCATCATTATTCAATTAGACCACATGTCGCACATGGTATGTTAGCCAACAAAAAGCACAAAGAAAATGAAATAAAGTAGAACACAACATTTAGATTTAAGATTGAATTGAAATAGCTTGCTACAACATTTTAGGGAGCATGTAAATTATGACACATATGTATATCAGACCTAAGTTGTTCGGACTCTTCAAAAAATGATTACATCCGTATTGATCCTTCAAAAATATACTATTTTGGAGATATGACACACCGTTGACATTTTGAATGAGTCCGGGAACATAGTATCAGACAACAA
>CM040629.1:86757266-86800375 GCA_022817965.1 Solanum lycopersicoides | reverse complement strand
TATAGTAAGATATTTTGATAAACTTTCAAAAATTTGGGTCAAAGTCTTGGATCTTTTCTCCCAATATATATAGAGAGAGTTGGAGGGACCAAAAATTAACAAATTAAAAAGTCTACAAATCTAATTTTCAATGCATAAAACCATTTGTCAATATAACTTCAAAATAGAAAGATATTCACATTTTTGTGAGATTATAAACAGAAGAACATCGTGTGGGTTGTTGTGCATGTATTGTTTTCCTTCATATAACATTAGGTAAGGATTTCTAAGCCCTCCTCTGTCGTTAATTTTGAAGTTATATGCTTTTATCGACGTAGGAATCTTTTTTCTGATTGTTTTTATGTACGTTGTGGACTGTTTAGGTGGCGATTTAGTTTAGTGTGTTGTTCTTATTCTGCTCAAGTATCATATTGAATTATTGATTGATAAAATTTGAGTTATTGGATTGCTTACAAGGTCTGTATAGTACTTACAACATGCCATAATGCTTGTGGATGAAGTTGGCTACTGAGTTTTATATATATGTATACATGGGATCTTCCTTTTATCGGGATTAGAGGGTATTTTGATTGGCTTAAAAGTTGGTCAAACCTACTTTTTAAAGTAGGATTTTTGATTTCTGAAAGTGCTTGACAAATATAAAAATAAACTTAAAATAAGTCAAAAATGACTTGAAACAAGTTTCAAATGACTTATAATATGTTAAAAACCAAAAGTATGCTTCCTCTACTTTTTAGTTTTTGACTTAAAAGTTATTTAAGTTTGAATTTTTATTTTTACTTAATTATTTTTTAATAAGTTTGTCCAAACGGGCTCTTATTCTTGTTTAGTTGTTGCCACATGATAAAAGTGACATAAGAATCTTCTTGTAATCATCTATTGATAGTTCATTGCCTTACCAATGCCTTAAGGAATTTGTAATTAGTTGCTTAGCATTTCATATTGATATCGACAACACAACAATTGATTTGGCGTATATGATTACAATGCTTATTGGCCTTTGGCGTATCTTGACGCCGGTAGAACAAGAGGTCATACTCCGCCAACTACGTTTGATTAAAGCTTTAGAATAATTATTTTATCTTCGGATAAATAGCATTGTGGCTGCCTATTTGATAGCAACCTTGTAATTTGATACGACAAATAAATTGTTGTGTAGGTTGCTTAGAAAATCACCTTATTTGTTGATAAGTTAGAAGATTGTTTGATGCATATATGGTTATCTCATCATCTACTAGTTAGTATTAGGATTAAGTCTTTGAACCATAGACATATATATTTGTCTTTACATGTTGCCTACAAAGTTTATTGACAAGCGTACCTTCACTATGTGTCTATATTTTGTTTATAAGAGCTATAAAATGTCCATAAAGACCATCTTGATCATGTAGAGTCATATTGATGTCTACTTACTTATAGACTTTCTTAACGCCTAATTGACCTTTAGTAAAGCCTTGTTTGCTCGAGGTATCGTTTTAAATGCCCAAAAAGTCTCAAATACAAATATAGATGCCCAAAAGGCTCAAAATACAGATACATGAGCTGAGTGTACTACTCAAGATATGAAGATAGAATAAAACTTAGGAAATATATGACTACTTGTTATAATCAAATCAGTCGTAGCCTTATTCGATTGTTAGCTATTGGGATATATATAGACATTCTTCATTCGGATCTATATTCTATTATTAGTGACCACATATTTAGATAAAGTGTAATGATTTAGTCATATAAGTCACTTAAAGCCACATTGCTTTATTTGGGGCTATTTGATTGTTTGTTATGAGCTAGGGATTTGACTTGTGCCTGATGAGCTACATATATTTGCCTAAGGAATTATACACATATTTTGCCTAACGAGCTATATACAAATTGCATGCATATTGCCTTGGGTCTATATACAGATTGTCTTTGGGGATATATATAAATTGTCTAAGGAGATATATACAAATTACCTTAAGGGCTATTGAGGTATAACGATTGTCGTCATTGGGGCTACATATAAAATAGTAGAAAACGAAATTTATACATGATATTTCACGTTAATTGTCTCGAACATTTTACATTAATTTTGCTCTCCATCTTTCAAGTTCCAACACACCCCACTTTCACCCCCACCTACATACCCCCTCCCCCCCCATCCTACCTCCACCCCGCTTATATAACATTTTCCTAAATTATATATAAAATACTTTTTAAAAAATATTTTTGTTAATTACTTATCAAACATTTGAAAAATAAATAAAAACTTATTATTTATTTTTTAGGAAAATATTTTACAAAGAAAATATTTGTTTAGCAATTTCTTTTCTATTTCTCAACTTATCCTAAAAAAAGGGATCAAGAATTCCTTTTGATATGTTGTTAACCAATCCAAAGCCATAGTTCATGCTAGTACCAATCAAGTTTTTGAATTTTGTCCTCCATAAGTTAGAAAATGTATCCATTTAGCTCACCTTTGAGCACATAAATCCACCTATATATATTTTCCCACATATCAAATCATTTCATCAATTACTACCTTAACTTCATTACACAAACATAAATCACAAAATTAATTAACATGGCTAGCAAAGACTTTTATAGCAGTGCTAAGGTTCCTGGACAAGCTCAGGTATATATACTCGATTTATATATTATTATGCTCACTTTACCTCTAGCGAAGCAATCGATTTCATGTCTCATTACATTTACATGAGATATGTAGAATATAACATAAGAAATTGATGAATAAGACATAGGAGATATTTCAAAATTCAATTAATTGTAACTGATTATAGAAGATCATTTTTTGTTTCTGAAATTTGCAACAAGTGACATTATAATTTATTACCATAATTGGATCCATTTTGTTAAATTCTTGCAAAGTAGTGTTAGATGACACAATTCTATATAGTAAAAGTAACTTTTTTTCCCATCACTTGCAGATAAGAAGGGATGAATCGACAGACCAAGGCCAAGCAACCAATTTGGTTCAAGAGGTATGGGTTGCAAAATTAGTCATTGAAAATTATTACTTTATCTAATTTGATGTTTATGATTTATCTATTTATTAATTCAGGCTATTTTAATCGGTTCAAATTTCACCAATTTAAAAATTAAATTGATTTGTGTTACGTATGTAGTCTAAAATGATTCATCAGAAACTGCATCAAAATATTTAAATAAAGATAGGTGACTTTTTTTTATTATATTATTTGGTTATTAAATAAAATTTAGAAGAAAATAAACAATAAATTAAAATTCATTAAGTATTAGGAGGGTTGGATTATTTATGACCAAATTCAATTCAACCTAAGTAACTTTTAACCCATTTATTGATTCAACCATCTTTAAGCCAACAAATTCAATTTGAACCGTCTCTTTACAAATTCTCATGCTAGTATGATATTTCGTTAATTTTAATAATTAATCAAATAAAAAATTACCTAAATACACAACTTATTTTACTATGTTCTCTATAATTTCTTACCATTTGAAAAAATTACAAAAGTCTCTTCTCTCCCCTATTCTCGGATACATCACTTTACGTGATGTACTGGGACTTTGCGTGATATTTTCAAAATCGAAACGCGATGTATTCAGATGCTGAGGGATGTATTCGAAGTTGAGATGTGATGTATCGTGACGTTTTGAGATGTATTAACATTTCACCAAATTTAAGGAATTTTTCTAATTTGAGAAACAGTAGGGATAAGATGTAATCAGTTGTTAACACTATGAAATTTATGAGATTCGTATAAAATTTCCTTAATTAAATATGTCTGATTGAAGACCGGGACACAAGTGAAGAACATGGCTCAAGGAGCAGCACAAGGTGCAGCTAATGTGGCTCAAGGAGCAGCACATGGTGCAGTTAATGTGGCTCATGTAGCAGCACAAGGTGTAGCTAATGTGGCTCATGGAGCTGCTAACATGGCCCAAGGAGCAGCACAAGGTGCAGTTAATGTGGCTCATGGAACTGCAAATATGGCTCAAGGAGTAGCACAAGGTGCAACACAAGGTGCAGTTAATGTGGCTCATGGAACTGCAAATATGGCTCAAGGAGCAGCACAAGGTGCAACACAAGGTGCATCTAATGTGGCTCATGGAGCTGCTAACATGGCTCAAGGAGCAGCACATGGTGCAGTTAATGTGGCTCATGGAGCTGCAAATATGGCTCAAGGAGCAGCACAAGGTGCAACACAAGGTGCATCTAATGTGGCTCATGGAGCTGCAAACATGGCTCAAAACACTGCTGAAGCTGTTAAGAACACTCTGGGAATCAATCACCCTACAGGCACTGCTTCTACTGACAATATTACCGAAGGCGGATCCAGAATTTAAAATTGATGTTCAGTGAAACATTTTTTATAACGCTAAAATAAAATAATTTTTAATTTCGTCTTTATTTTTGTTATATTACTACTATGATTTGTTAACACTACAACAATATTTATCGAGTTATACTATTTCCAGCTTTCCAAGAAGCGTAGTTACTTTCTGTCTACTTTTAATTGTTATGTTGTACTTTCCAAAATTAATTTTCAAAGTTAAATTATTTAACATTAATTTAATATTTTAAATAACAAAATTTGATATTCAAAATTTACACGAAAAGTATTATAAATTATAATTTTTTTTACATATCAATATGATGAGAAAAAGTATGAAATGTTTGTCAAATTTTTTATTATTTGACAAAAAAAAAAGCATGTCAAGTTAAAAGTTGACGAAGAAAGTATCTAAGAATAACAAAAATAGAAACTTATTTTTTAAACAGATAAAGTTGTCAGAATATGAAAGAAAAGCTTAAGTAACCAATAAGAATTTATTCTAGTTTTAGTTAGCTTATACTTTTTTTTTTTCACAATGAATAACGTGGTTACAAATAACACTAATCCAAATCGAATCATTGAATGTCACCCTATAGATAATGTGGTCTATTCTTGTGTGTTTTATAATGAGTACTATAATTTTACCACCGAAATATATAGAGATGGATGAGATCCTGTATTTTTAAATAGAGATTTTGGATAAGTTTTGACACAATTTACGAGGTGAACAGATGAGTTTGGGTTATTTTTTTTTAGTTTTGAAGGTCTGAAAATTGATAAGCTTTGATCCAAGTCCACATTTTGGATAAACGGTATCAAAATGAAATTTCATCAATTTCATTAGACTTTTAAATTAATTACATTCTTGATTTGATACGATCCTCAAGCATTCACGCGTAATTTAAGTTGTTGATTGAAAATTCCAAGCATTCACACGTAATTCAAGTTGTTGATTAAAAATCAAAAGTTTAAAATATTTGAATTGACTTTATTTGACATTCAAAATTAAGTACTTAGCTTATTCAACATATTTTAATTGTGGCTTTATGTACCTAAATTATCAAACTCACATTTCAAATCAATAAAACTATCATCCATTTGAACATTTCAAATTTCAACATATAATTGCCAAATTAATTTATTATAACAACAATTCTGAATAAGTGTTACACTAATTAATTAACTTATAGTTTAAGGAATATAATTGAGTGGGACATAT
Organism: Solanum lycopersicoides; assembly: GCA_022817965.1. NCBI lineage: Eukaryota > Viridiplantae > Streptophyta > Magnoliopsida > Solanales > Solanaceae > Solanum > Solanum lycopersicoides. The sequence continues at coordinate 86,794,840 of CM040629.1, read as the reverse complement.
TCCATTTGTGATGTTGTGTGAAGATTATGTGTGGAGCAAGACCTAACCATCTCCCCAACAACAAGTGGAATAATAGGAAGTTTATCACAATTGCAAATTTCAACCATAAATCCATCTGGATCATGAAAAAATAGTTGATCAACATAGATACCTCCTTCTTCAACTAGCTGTTTAATGTACTTTATCCCCATTTCTATAAGCTTCTTCTCTATTCCATCTATGCTCTCACACTGCATGCATGCATGCAAAGTTTAATTAGAAACGAACGTCAATCTAAGTAATTATATGCACTAATATGGTAAAACGTAAGGTAATTTTGTTTAGTACGTAAAATAGAGTTATTCCGAGGAGGATCTAGAATTTGAACATGTGTTATTGGTTCAAGATCAATTAAAATGCTACTACGATCTATTTGAACTCAATCGAAGTCATAAATCTTTCATTACAATTTACACCCAACTACGCTATAACAAGTTCAATTATGAAACTATATGGAGTATATAAGTTTTTCTCTTATATATATAATATATGTTGTCTTGTCTTTTCATGATTTCAATTTGTATTTTTACGTTTTCCCAATCAATAGTTCTGTTTTTTCACGAAAACTTTATAACACTATATATATAAAGAATAACATGATCTCATGCATGAACAAATCGTGTCGATTAAGTGAGGCATGACGGAGGTAGGATTTTTATAAAGAGGTATAAAAGGTTAAAGAAAAATAAAAAAAGTAATTATAATATGAGCCTAGCGGGGCCTTGGACACACAACCTTAAGAAATTTTTGCAACCCCTTAACTACTAGACTAGACCTTTTACTTGTATCAAGGTGTGTCAATGCTTGTATAGATATTTATTAAACAAAATTTAACCTTACCTATATGTAATTTTTCGATAAAGTGGTGTCACTCCTCGGCCAAGGTGGGTCCGCCCCTAAAGTGAGGGTTCAGATCCACGGTTTGAACTCTATTATGATAAAGTTTTTTTTTTCCTAAAGGCATGTTTTGCCATACTTTTGTTTTCTTTAGAAGCCCAGACTCCTAAGTTCAAATCCTGGCTCCAACTCAAATTAATACTAGTATAAAAAATACACAAGTAAACAACAAAAGGGAAAAATAAAAAACAAGAACCTGAAAAGACATATGATTGTCTTTGGGATTAATTTCTGTTTTCTTTGGCAATTTTTCTGAATCTTCTAACTGAAGTAAATGAATCCCTATCCCATGACCAAATAACCTATTCGTTAAACAAGAATCCCACGTCAAAAACTTAATTATTCAAAATCCAAATATATAGGTCATGTCATATCAATTTATAGGGATAATTGTATATAATAGCAAATTAATAACCTAAAATAAATGGAGAAGCTAGGGTTTGATTTAATTGTGCTCCATAGCAAACGTTTGCAAAAAAATTGTCAGACGCCTCTCTCCCAAATATCTCGCTCGCCACTCTCCTCCAATCTCTCGCTCGCTTCCTCACTTTTTATACAAACACAAGTGTATAAAAATTGTTTCTAATTGTATAAAGCAGAGGAAATTGTATAAATATATATATTTTTGTTCCCCTCTCTCCCTCTTCCAGATCTCGCTCGCCACTCTCCCAAATCTCGCTCGCCACCCTCGCCTTTCTCACTTATACAAACAGAAGCGAAATGTATAAATTGCGTTTCTGTTTGTATAAAGCGTGAGAAAATTGTATATACACATGCAAGTACATATATTTTCGTCCTATACACTTATAATTATACAATAAAAATACTCCCCTGCCCAGTTTCTTTTGCCTTTCTCTCTTTCTCGTTTTATACAATTTTCAAATTGTATCTAATTTCTCTCTTTCTCGTTTTATACAATTCGATTCAATTTATATTCCTTGTCAAGTCTCTTTTGTCTTTCTCTCTTTCTCATTTTATACAAATTCAAATTGTATATAATCGTTCTATACACTTATAATAATACAATTCGTTTTATACACTTCGTTTTTATACAGTTCTCTGCCCAAGTGTCTTTCTCTTTCTCGTTTTATACACTTCGTTTTATACAATTTGCTTCAACTGTATATGTATAGCGAATTATACAGTTTCTATGTTTGCTATGGAGCGCAATTATGCAAACTTTGTTATAGCATACAAATATGAATTTTTTATTTGCTATATGTGAAAGTTGCCCAAATTTATATTACTACCTCCGATATAAAACTTTAAAAAATAAAAATAATTTTAAATGTTATGGTTTAAAATTTCATGTAGTTTTACTTTAAATAAATCAAAATATCATTTAATCTCATTATCTTAAAAATACTACAAACAATTTTATTGAGAAAAAAAATTGTGAAATTTATGTCCTAAAAATATAATTGTTAGATATTTATGTAATTATAAATCACTTTACAAAAAATAAAATTTAAATTATTTTAACTATAGAAAGTTTATAGTTTAACAGACTAAAAAAATATTACCACATAAAATGAGACGGACGTAGTATAACAATACGAAAGAAAGGAATTTATATGGTGAAATTACCAAGCGCCATTGAAATTGAAAGATGTAGGTCTTCTTACGCGGACAAATCCAAGGACATTTTTGTAAAATTCAATGGATTCTTCAAGTGATGTGCAAACACGGGATATATGATTTAAGGATGTTAAGCCTAGTGGATTTTCAATATTACCCTTCATCATTTTTTTCAACAAAATAAACTAATATTAAATAAATGGGTTTACGAAGGATATAAGAGTCAAGGGACAAATTTATTTAAAAGAAAAAAAATATAAAATAGAGGGATATATGGATATATTTGAATGTGTAAAGAGGGAAAATGAGTATATGCAAATATATAGAGGCCATGAGTAGCCATCTCTTCTTGTATGCCACTTGGAATTTGTTAAATCAACGTGTCACATAAAATAATATTTCCTCCGTTTTAATTTTTGTGCCATTTTTTTTTGAATGTTGGGCATGTAAATTTTTTATTTATTTTGAATTGTTAATTATTGTTATATATAGTATTTTTTAGATATTTTATAAATATATAAATTTTATTTTTAAAAAAGTTAAAAATTTTACGAGTAAATTTTTAATTAAACTTAAATTATTTAATTATCGGAAAATGAAAATTTGACATAAATTGAGATAGAACGAGTAAGATGGCACGTAGATCTCACGTTGGTTAATGAGTTGGACTATAGCTAGCAGATTGAATATGTAAACCGTAAGTTATATTATTGCTGTAAGCTGGCAAATTGAATATGTAAAATGTAAGATATATTATTGCTGTATGCTAGCATATTTGATATGTAAAACGTAAGCTATATTATTAAATCCTTCACCTCGAATAAAATCAGTAGAAAATTCTTGAAACATACCCATAAGTTCCATGGTCCTTTTGTCCATTTTAAAACACGAGTGATTCACGGGAGAGAGAAAAAAAGATTTGCATACGTATTTATTGTAACACCCCTAGAATAATAGACCATGATTTACATATCGATACATCATTGCTTAATTACTATAATATGATTTATTTTTATTTGGGGATTTGAAAATTTGTGATACTTACAACCTTGCTTAATATAATATTTTCGTAATTTAAGGTATTGTACGGGGGTATTTATGTAAATTGACTAATTAAAATTACAAATAAATTGAAAGTATTGGCATCAAGTATATACATATAGGTGTATATGTATGCATTTTGGGCAGCACACAATTATTTGGGCAGCACCTTTTAGTCACATCTGTCCATGTGATGAGGATCATTTGTGTAGCTATATATTTCACACTTGCTCTTATGAATTTCGTCTCACTTGAAGTATAGGAACCTTAGAACATTAAATAAAGAGTTGTTCTTCAAAATCAAGAGAAAACTAGCTCCTTTTGGCTGGAATTTGACACACACTTCATCTTGATAAGTGATAAAGAAATCTATTTCTATGTTGTGTAGTGTTTGATATTTCAAGGATCTCTCGTTCTATAGAACTTAGTTTACAGTGAATAAATATCTTTTGGAAAGCTAATTCATATACCTACAACTCCTATGTGTATGTTAAACTCTAATTTTGCTGTTATGGATTCAAAATATGGAACGCAATATATGACAAGTTCTGTCCAGATTCTGAAATTAGAAATCATGTATGTTACATTGTTAGTCTTTTGATTATATCTTTTTATACAAAACATATTTTGTGGTGATTCATGATTATTTGTAGGGAAAAAGAACGTGTTTATCCCCGAACTTTAATAAATGGTACATATATGTCCTCCGTTATACTTTGCGTCCATATAAGCCCTGTCGTCCAATTATATGTATATATATGCCCTCCGTTATACTTTGCGTCCATATAAGCCCCTGTCGTCCAATTATATGTACATATATACCTCTCTCACTAACGGACACCTAATTTTTTACACGTGTCTTAATCTTATTAAACTACCCGTTTGATCCCTTTTTTAAACCCATAACCCAACTATCCGCCCCATAACTCAATACCCACCCAATTTCCTTTAAAAGAAATCCACATTAAAACACCCAAATTCTCAATTTGTTACTGGTATGCTTGTTGACTGCGACGAAATTCAATTTGTAGACTTGTATGGCAACGAGAAGCCATCTCAGTTATTCGAGACGATGACTACTACTAATCGTCATCATGTGTTCACTCTGTTAAAGAAGAAAAAAAGGAATGGTAAGCACTTTAACAGGGGAATTGTTGGCGGTGGCGGCTCATGGAAAGGAATTGACAATAGTAAACCAGTTTACAACAAGAAAGGATTAAAGATTGGATTCAAGAAAACCTTCCTTTTGATGAAGAAAACCATGTCTGTATTATGAAAGAATATCGTGCTACGTGGTCAAATTCGACATGAGGAGGAATTTGTTGTATTTTGAATTACCACTAGCGTCAATTCTTCTCAGTTCCCTTCGGATCGCAATGTAGACAATTTTCTAGATTTTGTACTACTTTCTTCGTCACAATGTCAAGAATCCTTTGCTCAGAATCAATTTCAAGAAAATCAAGATTTGGGACAATCCTTTGGTCAATATCAGTTTCAAGAAAATTGGGACAATTTTTTGCTGAGAATCAGTTTCAAAATTTGGAACAATTCAGTACTACTAATGTAATTCCATCTGATGAGTCGAACATTGGCCCAATTACTTTAGTCTTGAAAGAATCAAACGTATATGTTGCAAAAGAAGAGGAATGTTCTGTTTCTGTGGTTCATCAACAAACTCCATCTGTAGAATGCTCTTATTATGACATTGCTACTTACCACAAACAACTTGATGCCTATGCTTCCTCTCAACTCAAATTAATGGTTCCTTGCACTCCGCAACAGCAAAAAGATGATGAAGCCGATTATATCCCACTTTTCTATGAAGATTTTTATATTGATTATACACATCTATTGACTTAAAAGGTAACAACCAAAACATTTTGAATAGTGGAGATCGTTTTTCACTGTGTTTCCAATCATAAAAAAGGCTGCCTTGCCAAATTGGTTGCATGCATAATATAATTTCAGGAGATTATATGCTAATACACTATAGCTTATATTTGGGTGTTTTAATTTGGATTCCTTTTAGAGGAAATTGGGTGGGTATTGGGTTATGGGGCGGATAGTTGGGTTATGGGTTTAAGAAAGGGGTCAAACGGGTAGTTCAATAGGATTAAGACACATGTAAAAATTAGGGGTCCGTTAGTGAGAGGGGTATATATGTACCTATAATTGGACGGCAGGGGCTTATATGGACGCAAAGTATAACGGAGGGCATATACGTACCATTTATTAAAGTTCGGGGGTAAATACGTCCCTTTTTATTTGTAAGATTAAGAGATATACCTATATCTTTCATGAAGATTATAACGTCCAATTTTGTCTTTTTTCTTTTCAAATCTAAGTTGCGATATGAAGTGCTTTTGTTTGACAGAATTGTTGTTTTGGGAGTTTAGTCGTATTTGTACAAGCTAGGCTTACTTGTGATGATAATCCTGTTTTACATTAACATTTTGAGCTGCTAGGAATTAAAGAAGTTATTTAATTGTATTTTTAAGGTTGTATATACTCATGAACAAGTTGAGGACCTTCATACGTTGGTTGGTTTATGATTTGAACTATTGAAATGGTGTTGGATTGTTTCTTTTCTAAAGAACTGAGGTTTATGTATAAACTTGTACTTATACTATTTTTACTTGTTGGTATGTCTGAAAGTTTATATTGGTACGTTGGTTACCTCTTGTCACTTTGCATTGGATGTGTTGTTGTCATTTAAGACGTTAAAGACTCTAGCGTAACTCGCCCACTTGTACGAATTGTTTGACCACTTGTCATTCTTGTTAGGACTTTGTCCTTCTTGTGGCTGTGACTTTGTCACTATTGGCATGCCTCTTGATTCGAATCATTTGTCATCTTGACTGAATTTTTGGTTCATCTTAAGATGGGAGTTGTCCATTTTAAGTACGAACTAGAAAGCCATTTTTAATATGGTTCTTGATTCTCTTGATTATTGGGTTTTGATCCTACTTGATACAGGGTGTCGACCTTCTTGATTTTGTTCGTGCTTGGTGTGATGACATGATGTATATATTGGGTGAGTCTTGTTATTGAACCTCTTGAAAAATGGTGTTATGAACGTGATAGACATTTGGAGCTTTAAATAACCAACTTGATACTCTTTGTATATTGTTTACTTGATTTACTGATTATGTTTCAATTATGATGCCCTTGACTTGAAAATGATGACTTGGTGAATCTAAGGCTCCGGATCTATAGTTTTTATATGACTAAGCTATGTGCTTAGCGATAGTTATTTCTATCGTAGAAAATGTTCGAGAGAACGCTTGAAGTTGGACATTGAAGATGGAGATTTTGAAAGCCTTAAGGAAGATCACACTTGCATATAGGCATATATATTTATATAAACATTGGGACTTGTGCACGTTCTATGTGTTGTATATTTATAATAGATTTTGAGGGTTGATTTGATCATGTCACCATGGGTTGTAATATAAGTATGTCATATACGTTTTAATCTTTTTGGTGTGTGCATACCCAAGTCTTGTAATATAATAATTTATTGTATGTTTTGTAAGTTGTGTGAGGCATGAACATACTGATTTTGCTACACGGAAGTTGATAATATTATTGTTATTTCGTCCTTAAGTGTGAGGATAATATATGCATGAAAAGCTTGTCGGTTATTTGCTTAGCAGATTTTGGGAGGCTTTTTCGTCATTAGTTAAAATTTCATGCCATATAAATTTTGACCTCAATTAAATATTTAAAATGGGCAAGATGCACATCCTTAACTAAATTATTCGTTATGAACGTAATCCCTCAACTAGATTAAAATCAGTATGCCTTCGTTAATCTCTTTTAAATGTCGCAAGTATTAATTATGGTTTTTGTAAGGTTGTAGTATCTCTCGGAAAGGGTCGCTACATTTATTTTGTATTTATTATGCATAATTATAATTTAAGTAGAGAAAAGGCTAGAATATGCTATCAAAGTTTAGAAAAAACTTTAATGTCATCCGTTGAAAGTTTGATTCATCTGTGCAATTTTTATTAAAGAAAAAGGTTCATTCATGCCATTTTTGTTTAACTCTGATTTTGCAAAACCACTTTTTACACTCCAAACAAGATTTAACACTTTTCAATTGAAGTTTGGATCGAATGTATTATTTTTGCTTGTTGTTCCTTAAGAACACATCAAGAACATAAATAACTCTCAAATTTTCAAAATATTAAATTCTTTAGGAAATCATCTCAAATTATTAAGCACTTCGTATTCAAGTTTTAAACCATAATGAATATGGTAATTACATGAACTATATAATGTAATAATTCAAGGGTAAGATTGGAAAAATATTTTTTTAGAGTTCTAAACCAAACACAATATTAGGTTAGAAATAATGATCGAACCAAACACTTTATAAAAAATAATCTCTGCATTGCTAATCTCTCTCTGTATTACTAATTCCTGCATTGATAATTCCTGTATTACTAATCTCTACATTACTAATCTTTGGACCAAACGATCCCTTAGAGTTTTGGTATTATAACTTTCAGATTATAGAGATTAAATTCCGTGATTTTTTAGGATAATATTGTTAAACAGTTGAGTTAGTGGGAACTCAATCTTTATTTATTAAAAATGTCGATTGGCTGCTTCCTTTCATGATTTGGTGTATAATTCGTCTCGATGAGTTAAGTTGAGTTGGTAATTAATTTTTCAGATGATTAGTGTGAGCATCACTCACAACTGGTCAGAATCGTGAAAATTTAATATCAGAGCTTTATATTTATCGATTTCATCGTATCAAAATGCGTCTAGTAGAGTCTTATTAAACGATACATAGAAGTCTATACTTTCTGCATGAGATTGTAGGACTTAAAGGAAATTCTCTCGTCTTCCTTCCTTCATGCTATAACTTGATTCTAATTAATATATGATGATACAAATTGATATCTAGCCTCTTTCACTCTTGTTTGCGCAGATGGTTAACATAAAACGTAACAGACAAGGATAAAAGCTCCAACAGCTTAGCCAACAATATAATTTGCAGCAGACACGACAGAGACATGTAGAGGTATAAATAAAAGTGATATGCATTTAATTTGATTGAGAAACAATTAGATGTAACATGAGTGTGATAAACTGATATACTAACGATTAGGATTGTTCATGGTTATAGTTAAAAAATTAAATTGAACCGCAATCCAAACCAAACCGATTATAAAAATTAATATTTGTATTGGCTTGGTTTTAAATTTTGAAAATCGATTATTTGGTTTGCTTTTGATTTAACTAAAAACAACCATGAAAATAACCAAACTGAACCGATAAATTAGATATGTAAATTTTATAATTATTATATTATTCATAAATAAAATATAAATATTTTATTAAATTTTAATTAATTTAAGTTTTTAACTTTGTCATTTTCTCAAGTCCAACACTTTAGCCCAACTATAACAATCCTAAGTCCAAATTTATCAAAATCCATTTTAATCTATACCGACCTTACTCCACATAAAATAGTCACACTTTTTTATAATTGAATCACTTTATTTGTATAATGATAATTCTAATATTGATTAATTGCTTAATTGAACTGACAATTGCTTTTTTGATGAACACAAGTAATTCTCTCTATTAATTTTAAATCAAGATATATTGTTGATCAACACAAGTTACAAATTGATTTCCAAAAGAAATTCCAAAATTCCTCATATTTCTCAATTTGTTTTGAAAATAAGTGACTGAAAGTAGATAACCATATATGGCTTATTTTCCCCTTATTCCCTATGAAATTCGATCGAACCTAATTAAGTTCTATATTTGATGAAGATCACTTTTTATATCTTAATTAAGGTGTAAATTTGGACTTTTCAAAGAGGACTTCTTAAAACAATTGATGGTAATTTTACAAGTCAATCAAATAGTTTGTTATTTCTTTTTCAGTACAAAAATAAAGAAAATATGTAACTTATAATATCTTCATATTAATTTCTAATTTGAAATATTAAATTAATTGTATATTTTAATTTTAAAAATAATTAAATAACTATCAAAATTTGATGACAGAAAGAATAATATTCTTTGTAATCCATATCAGTAACTTGTTGGGACTTTAAAGAAATTTTTTTAAGAATATAAATGAGAAATCATTTTTACTATTATTGTAATTTAATTTTGTCCAAATAACCCCATTAAATAATATAAAATGATTTTAAAATTCGTTATATAAAAAATATACATGAAAAACTAAGTTGTACCAATATTTCACTTTCAATGTCATATTCATTAATAAAAACGGTATTACTAGACTTACTTCATTATATATATATATATATCTTACTACTCCATTAATTAAGATTTTTTTTTGCGTACCATACACTTATTTTTGGCTGTCAATATACGAAAGTAGAAAAAAAGACGAGCTAACATTCTTTACATATCTCAAATATATGCAAATTACACTAGATACATGTATCAATGTATATCTAAAATAATTCATATGTATCTGTGATATCAAATACACGAAAGAGTGACAAGCAAGATGGAACAAAGCCAAATAAAATTATGTACTTAAAACAAATTACATTTAAATTTGACTCTGTATATTCAAAATAAATATATTTTAATATATTTAAAAATATCAAAATTTAATAAAATATATAATTTTAAAATTGAAAAGTATCTAAATAATTAGATACTAAACTGTTGTTTGTTGAGTTTTTAGCTAAAATCATCCCTCAATTATGAGTTCAATCTAAAGCACACCTTTGTGTTATAAATTGAACAAAAAACATCCTTGCACTACTTAAAAAGTTGCAAGATTCATCCTTTTGTCTATTTTTAAAGAAACTCAAGCGACGAACAAAAATGTGTCAAGTCGAATGAATATATGTACACACGGTTAAGCTAGTTAAGTTGGGTGACTTTTTTAATTTTTAGAAATTGAGAATTTAAATTATACTCAAACAAAATGTATTCAAATTCTAAATATTATTTGTAAAAAATATGTCCAAATACAACTCCAACTTTAAAATTTCAAATAAAGTAATTGTTATTTAATTTCACAACATAACACCTACATAATTTCACTAAGTTACCAGTATTTTATATATTGTATAAAATATGAATTGTATTGTTTATATAGTATATACGTACTATATATATTTTTTATTAAAGAGAATCTTTAAATAGTGCACATAATATTTTTAAAATGACTTTTTTTACATAATCATCCCAAACCATAGGATCCTACTGTATAAATATTTCAAAATTTATGTATTGTTGTAAGTCAATTTACTCGATTATATAAAAAAAATCATATAAACTAACAATACATAAAATTTAAATTATGATAATAAAATATTCATTTTCTATTCATATCCTTATTCTTTTTAGGTAACATTGATCTTCTTCTTTGTAGTTAAGACATGATCGAGTTAAAAAAATATTCATTTTATAGATTTAATTAATTTCTTAACAAAAATAAATTAGAGAATAATTTTTGTTATTTTTGAATAATACAAAAATATTTAAATAATATATTGAGGGATTATTTTAGCTAAAAACTCGTTGTTTGTTGATGAAAATGTGGTGGCAGAGAAGTATTAATACAGTGGAGTCTCTGGAACACTCTTTATTATGCACCAAAACGTCGTCACTTTTAGTGACTGAAGTAGCAAGAAACTTCTCAAAGCTTTGATACTATACTACACATCATCAAGCACATCCTAGAAGCTTAATTATATTTATCTTTACATTACAACCGTCTATATAAATTGCTTCATCAATTGATAGAAACCAACAAACTAATCAGAGTAACCAGTGAGTTGAGATATATCAAAAAGATTTAATTAATTTATTAGCAATGTCTTTGGCACGGTTAGCTTTGAAAAATCTCCAAAAAACATCGAATGCAAGTGTGAGGCATCTGAGTAATAATGTGCAGAAACATGGCTGGTGCTCTGAACTTGTACGGCGTTTTACTACAGAGTCTGAGAAACAACAAGTAGCTGGCAATGGAAAATCAGAGAAACAACAAGTAGCTGTTTCCGATAGTGGCAAAAAATCAAAGCTATTTCAAAGAAGACGCCGACGGGGTAATCTTTGGAGACGCAATGAATCGGACTTTGCCCCCGCTCTTTTCGGTATAAAAACAATATTTTCCGTCCTAATTTACTCTTAATAAAATGATTTAATTACAATTTCGTAATTTTAAATATCTTTCTTAAAAGCTAAATTAATTCATATATAAAGTGGAAGGGAGGAAGTATTATCGTCGTAGTTCTAAAATTCCCAATTTTTTCTAGATGGAAATACATTTTTTATTTTAACATTTTCTTTGGGTACCAAACAATTTAGTTTTCATAGAGATAATTCAATTTAACTCTAAACTTTTTACTTTCGGCTTAAGTCATGTATATCTATGGAGGAGCAATGATTTCCAATAAGAATCTTCAAAATCTGAAGATATAGACACACAAAGTAATGTCTTAATATATTTAAAAAATCATTCAAAAATTTGAAGAAATGGACGCACAAATTAATGTCTTAATACATCTAAAAAAAATTAATTCTGTACAAATAATATAATATTTCATCAAAAGTGACTTCGCAACTGTCATCGACTCTAAATTCTGAATTTGTTTCTTTTTTCGGCAGAAAACTTACCATCAGGACTTGGAAATGCATTATTACAAGCCACAGAGAATATCAACAAGATATTTGATAACCTTAACTTGAATCCCTCACAATTACTGGGAAGGTACAAGGAGGATGATAAGAATTACAAAATCCGTTACGACGTGCCAGGACTAGGTAAGAACGACGTGAAAATCATGGTTGAAGATGGAATTTTGACAATAAAAGGTGAACACAAAGAAGAGAAGGAAGAAGAAGGATCAGATGATGAGTTTTGGTCATCAACAAGTTATGGTTACTATAATAATAGCATTGTGTTGCCTGAAGATGCTAAGGTGGATGAAATTAAAGCTGAGATGAAAGATGGTGTTTTGACAATTACTATTCCTAAAAGTGAGAAATCTAAGAAAGATGTTAAGGAAATTGAAGTTGTGTGAGGTTTATCTTTGGTTTAGAAGTGTTTTGACTATTATCTTTGATATGTTGTGGGTATTTTAATAATAATAATAATTAAAGTTTTCTTGAGTTTCAAGAGGGTATGACAAGAATGGCTATGCTTTATTGAAAAAATTGGCCCAAATTTCGGCAGAACAGTTTCAAATAAAATTATCTTTTTGTTATGAGCATTTATTATCTTTTTGTCATTTTACTTGTCCTTCTTGATTTTCTTGTGGCTCCTTTTATAATAAAATAATAGGTTGAAAATAAATAATTCTATTTGAACATTCAAATTAGAGAAAATTAAATTATTAATTCAAGTTAAATGTTATAACTTAGTTTAATTTAATTGTATTTCATAGCAAACTGTTGTTATTTCGTCTCTATTGTTATTTCGTCTTTCTGTTGGTGAATTTCGCTCTCTTCCTTGTCTCTCTCACTTTTGTAAATGTGTTCTTTTTTTCTCTCGTTTTCTCTCGTTTTTATAAATATGTTTGTGTTTGTATAAAGCGAGAAAAATATATATATATATATATATATATATATATATATATATATATATATATATATATATATATAGATTAGTGTAGCACGGGCCCAACAACAATTTAATTTTAATATAATGTTGAATGTGTTTCGTGCATCGTGTTGAATGTGTCTCGTGCATCGTGATTAAGACTCTCAACGAATAATAAATAATTTATAAATAAATTAGAATAAACATGAAATATCACATGTATTCATCATTTTTTATCAAAGGTATAGCAAAAACAGTCTTTTTATACCTTTTGGAGAAAGACGTAAAGTAATAAAGATATATAGGTAGGGCGAGAGGTTCATCCGAACCCTCCTTCAATGAAACATTATATTATGTATACATAAAATTATATTGAACCTCTCCCTCCTTCAATGAAACATTATATTATATATACATAAAATTATATCTGACCTTTTGTGCGTTAACTTTTACATATTTTAAATATCTTTACTTCATTATATTTCAAATATATTTACTTCATTATTGCACTTTTTGAAACTCCTTTATGAAATACACCGAATTTCTTCTTCTTCTTTTTTCTTCTTGTTATTATAGTAATAACAATAATATCATAAATACAAAGAAAAATTCCATGATAAACCGTGATGAACATATACCCAAAATTTATATAGAAGTTGTCTATTTTGTTTTGCCGTGCTTTTTTTTTTAATGCAATTACAAACTTTAATCCAAGCATATTACTTAGTTGCTCACTTCCTACCCACTATTCTATGCCACATGATCAATCAACCAAAGTGTATCATTTTACTATTAATGGTTTACACCATTTTCTTAAACAAAGGAAATTACAGAGTCCGATTGAGAGTCATATGAAAGTGCATAAAGAAAAAGAGTTTGCTCATTGGTTGCATTCCTTTTGAATTAAGCATTTTGATAAAAGTAATTGTGATTGATATTGAATTTAACATGTTAACTGTTTCATTAGGATAATTGAAAAGTGTGGAGCAGTTGAATTTTGCTGAAAATTGACTATATAGACAAGTCTCAAAAGTGATGTGTCCACTATGAAATAGTAAATTTTTACTTGTGTCTTATAATTATTTACAAAAGTAGGGTCATTATATGGAGAATTGATAAAATCAATATTGAAAATAACTACATTATTGGTTTTCTTAATAAGAGATCCTATGACGGAGTGTATAATATTTAAGACACAAATCAAATATAAAGGGCGAGGAATTTATTGATATAAGACATGAGAGGGGAGAATTGAGGAGTGAATGAAATGAAGAATGAGTTAATGTCTATTTATTTAAGTCATAGACTTAGGCCTCCTTTGTTTCTATTAAGATTAAGAGGTCTGAATCTGAATATACATCTGAATATTAAGATTTGCATTAAGATTCAGGTGTTTTGATCTGAATACACATCTGAATATTAAGATGTGGTCTCTAAATCTGAACACTAAATAACTATTATTGTTTGTTTTCAATATCTGAATGTGAAATTAACATTAAATTAATAAAATATCATAAAAATTTCATTTCAACAAAATATCACTTTTTATTTTTAAAAAAAAGGTTTAAAAAATTTAATAATCATGATTTGGAGTACTATTTTTTCATTCAAAAACCTTGATAAACACCAATATACCAACAGTGTTCTTGACACAGTCAATACAAGAAAACTATTAATATAAAATACTTGAAAAGATTTATGAAAATTTACCAATTCAAGAGAGAAAAATGGTGTTTGATTGAGAAAAGAGAGAAAGAAAGTTTTAAGTTATGAGATAAAAAGGCATGCACAAAGCAGAGAAGCGATGATTTATTAGTTGATAACTTATTAAATGAGTCTGAGTGTTATTAAGAGTCTCTTACAGACCTGATTCATTCAGACCTCTTCAGACCCATTAAGAGACTTTTTAAAAAATAAAAGAAATGAACTTAACGGGCTGAATCTGAATGATTCAGATTCAGACCTAAAAACCAAACGTACTTAATAGGCTAAATCTGAATGATTAAGATTCAGACCTCCATTAAGTGCAAACAAATGAGATCTTAGTTCTAGAAAAATCTTATGTTTATATTTTGCAGAAAAGTCATGCTCCAAAGCAGACAATAGTTCATAAATTTTTGGTGATTCAGAATTCCGATGTTTTTTTGCCCAATTTTTCATAGACGTCGGTTATAATGTTAGCTATGAAGCCAATTTATTCCGACGACCAAAATGACTCATTTTCAAATCAAACGAGCCTCAAAATAGGTATACCCCATTTTGTTAAAAAGGAGAAATGTAACAACCATAGAATAGTAATTAAAATGTTAATCTTATCAAGAGATCACATCACATAAAATAAAATAAATCAAGAAAAACATACTCTTACCAATTGGAGATTCATTATATTAGATTTTTTCAAAGATTAAATACTTCGTTCAGATCCTAAGATTTTTATTAACTAAATGAATTAAAAACTACATGTTATAGTGTCTCCGTTTACAATCTTCAAAATAAGTGAGGGTCCTAGATTCCCCCCTGGCTTGATCCACACATCAGCCAAATAGTTGTGCAGTGAATTACCATCCTTGGCAGAGATTAACAATCGATAATTTAGTCCATCAACAACTTGATATTCTGCTTTTACTAATTCTTGAAAATGATAGCAACTACCACTAAGATTGTTCCAAGGATGGAGTTGAATTTCATAGTCATTTTTTTTCTTTGCAAGAAGAAAATGAATGAAAAATGTGAATTTTGTGACAATGAAAAGACTTCACTAAGTGGTCTTATTTATAATGGAGAATCCACCACTTGTTAAGAATTACTCATGTAGTTTGATAATTTAAAAAATATATCATCAATTTTTGTATCCTTAATTTATTATTGAAAATTTGGTAAATATCTAAGTAAGTTAATAAGTATTTTATTTTAATAAGACATAGTAATTGTTATTGTTATATATTTTTAAAAAAGTTAAAACAATAATAAATTGAAAATAAGTTACTACCTAATTTGACTAATTTATTTTATTTTTTATGAAGAAAAGTTAATTTGACTAATTTTCAAAGTTAATTTGACTATTTTTAAAGTTAAATTAGATTACATTAGTTTAATATTTTAAACAAAATATTTAGATACTCATAAACTGTACATTGTAATTTTTATATTAATATGATGAAAAAATATATCATTAAATCTTAGTCAAAGTTTTTATAATTTTATTCTAAAAATGGAAAAGTAGGATAATTAATAGTTGACGGAGATAGTAAGTGATGTGAAAATGTATATTTTCCTTTTTTATTGGCAGATTTTTTAAAAAAATTCAAGTGTCTTTACAATTGATGTGGGATAAAGATGCATTGATTATCTGTTAATTTGTTTACCTTTTTTATTGGTAGATTTTTGCTTTTTATTGGTAGATTCTAGTACTATTTGTTAGTTGACCAAATAACGCTATATTTAGGGAAATTTTTATATATGATAAACTTAATTTATGAAAATAACATTATATTGGTATAGTTTACATAATTACATTTTATATATATAGTTTAGTTTGTTATCTAGCTTTTAATTTGTATAAAATATTTTTTTTTTTTAAAATAAAAATTGTACTATATTTTACTTTTCTATTAAATAGTAACAATAACCCTAAATACGGTAACAAACATTTATATAATCCCATAATTTAATCTAAACATTCAAAGTCAAATATTTTCTCAAAAAGAATTCTATAGCGACAGAAAGACTATAAAACTTGTTTCTGGGAAACTAAACTCTTTAATGTATATAAAGTTTATATACGAATGTAAATAAATTGAATATAAATTATTTAATTTGTACCAAATTGTAAAGTAATTATTATATACATATACATGTAATTGTATATGTATAAAATAAAAATATGAACATAATACTTGTATATACACAAATTTCTCAAAGAATTTTGTATATAATAACGTAAAATATAAAAAGAGTTGATTTAAAACAATTATTACACAAATAATTGTACTGAATATTGTAAAGTAATTACTTATATACATATATGACTAGTTGAATATACAAAAAATTATATATGTATAAAAGAAGTTTATATACGAATGTAAATAAAATGAATATAAAAATATATAAAAAAAATTGTATGCGTATAAACAAAGTTATATACGAATGTAAATAAAATGAATATAAATTGTTTGATTTGTATCAAATTGTAAAGTAATTATTATATACATGTACAAGTAATTGTATATGAATAAATAAAATATGAATATAGTACTTATATATACACAAATTCCTCAAACAGTTTTGTATATAATAACGTAATATACAAAAAAAATTGTGATTTAAAATAAATAATTGTATCAATTTTTAAAGTAATTACTTATATACATATATAACTAGTTGAATATACAAAAAACTTAAAATATGAATATAACAACACAAATACCTTGATCAGTTTTATATATAATAATTCGATGTAAACAACTATATACACAATATTCAAGCAAGTGATTCTTACGGGTGGAGATGAATCTTCCATTCTGATTTTGAAGAACTTGTAATTTTGACAAGAAAAAAAGATTTTTTTAAAAAAATATATGAAAAACTAAGAAGTATAATACATAGACAATTGTTGATGAAGGAATTTTAAAAAATAAATAAATTCATGGGTCGATTTTGGCGATTACCTGCGAAAATTGAGAACAAGACGGAAGGGAGAACGTGAAATCTTCCTAATTTGAAATTAAAAATAGAGTGGAGGAGTGATTTTAGGAGAAAGAGATGTAATGGGGATATGAGAGATAAAATTAATTTTGTATCAAATTATATATAGAAAATCATAAATAAGTTTTTTACTGGTATACAAATAGGTGGTGGGTCCCATTAATTATGACAAAAAAATGAAACTATAATCACTGAGAGTAAATAAATTAAACTATACCCTTATTAATTAATTATTTAGTGTAGTTTAACATCTCAAGTAATTTTTCCTATTTAATACACTAGATGGTTCTTGCCTGTGCTAAGCACTGGCCAACAATTTTAGCATGTTCTTTTATTCAATCTACCTAAGAATATGTTTGAGAGCGGAAGTAGCAATAAAATTTTTTGATTAACATAATTTTATATAAAATGACAAACTAATAATGTAACATAAATATAGTAGCTATCGTTTGATTTATTTGTGTTCCATAGCAAACTGTCTCTGCCCAAGTCTCTTTTTCCTTTCTCTCTTTCTCATTTTATACAAATTCAAGTTGTATATAATTTCTCTCTTTCTCGTTTTATACAATTCGATTCAATTGTATATTCCCTACCCAAGTCTCTTTTGCCTTTCTCTCTTTCTCGTTTTATACAAATTCAAATTTGTATATAATTTCTCTCTTTCTCGTTTTATACAATTCAATTCAATTGTATATTCCCTGCCCAAGTCTCTTTTGCCTTTCTCTCTTTCTCGTTTTATACAAATTCAAATTGTATATAATTTCTCTCTTTCTCGTTTTATACAATTCAATTCATTTGTATATGTATAACGAATTATACATATATATGTTTGCTATGGAGCGCAATTATGCAAATTTTTCTATAGAATACAAATATGAATTTTTTGTTTGTTATATGTGAAAGTTGCCCAATTTAAAAAGAAAAATTTAGCAAATTAGTCACAATCCCTAACTTAATTAGTAAAAACATCTACACTTTAAAATAATTATTGAAAATGTCAAAATATCAATATTTTAGAAAATAATTTGTATTCAAATTTTATTTCTCAAAACTGTCCAACTTTGAATCAAATTCTATCTCCATTATCCATTTACACTTCTTACTATGCTTCAATACCATTAAATCTATTTTTCATCTTTCACTTTTCAATTTTTTTTCTCTTTCATCAATTTTTCAGTTTTCACCATCCCATCATTCATTTTCTCTTTTTTTTTCTTTCATCAAAATTTCACCATTATTCTCTCATTATTGAAGAAGAACTAATTACTCAAGTTCGTAACAATTTGTTCAGATCTACCAATTAATCAAGAAATCTCTCAATTGATAAAGGTATTTTTGAATTCATCATTTATTTTGCGAGATTTTGTTTTTAAAATTACACATTATGTTGAATTTTCGGATTGTATGTATTGAGGATTTTCTGTCATTTTTTTTAATTTTTATGTGAGTTTGTTAACATATTTATCAAATATTTATGTATTTCAGATTTTTAGTATTTAAAATAATTTTTGTCGATCTTTTTTTATAATATGTTTTTATATTTCAAATTTAGTAGAATCCACATTAGCAAAAGTATTTGAAAGTATTTTGAATGTTCTAGTATGTAGTCAAATTTGATTTTATAAAGTGACAATCTAAATACAAATCTGTATTTTGATTATTGAAAACTGTGAATGAATACGAAATCAAAAATTAACTAGTTGGTATAAATATATAATGAGCAAAATAAAATATAAAACTATTTGACTAATGCAATTATGATTAATACACATATAATGAATACATAAATAAACTGTATTTTGGCTATTTATAGTTGAGAATGAATACGAAGTCAAAATATAAATACAAAATTTTATGGTATACATTAGGACGAATACAAAATCAAATCTAAATACAAATTTTATGATATACATTAGGACGAATACGAAATCAAATCTAAATACAAACTCTTTGATATACAAAGTGATATTGGAAATAAGCAAAATAAAATACATATATAAGATGGATGAATACCTATATCATGAATACATGAGTATTGTATTCTGAATACTGGAAAATTTCTTAAAAGGAGATACATAAACTTCATAACCTTAACATGATAGTCAAATAACTTCATAAAATTTCAGATATTTTAAAAGATAAATTATAATTTCATAACGTCAAAATGATGCCTTAGTAGAATAAAGTGCTTCAAATATGATAATGTATGGTAAATAAACGTGTTTAGAAACAAACAAAAATTAAGACAATTGAATATTGAATTTTTAGAACAATGGTGATAGGCGTGTTAGAACATGGTGAAAGAAGAAGAAAGAGATGGAAGTTGGTGTATTTTGATAAATTGTCAATTACTTCTTTGTTTTTGAATTTTTGTAACTGATAAGACTTTTAAGCAATTATTTTTTTAAAATATTTTTCTCTCCCCTTAATTTCTCTTCTGTTTTTAACAATTATTTCTTTTTTGACATTTTTACTAAATATTAAAAGTATTGACAATGAATCCTATTAAATGTCAAAATATTGACATTTTGAAAATTTTCCCATTTAAAAACATAAAGCCCATCATTTAGTAGCAAATTGTATTTCATAGCTTACATAAAAAAGAATATGCATTCAATAAGAAACCGTTAAGGTGCATTGTCATTTCTCTTTAAGTTTCAACTATCAATTCAATTTCAAGTTCAGTCATATCCAGAATTTGTTGATAAATAACTCCATATGAAAATTTACAATGTGCTTAGTAACAAATCATATTTCTTAGCTTACGTAATAAAAGAATATACATTCAGTTAGAAACAGTAAGGTACATTATCATTTCTCTTTAAGTTTCAACGATCAATTCAATGTCAAATTCGGTCATATTCCGGATATATTGATAAATAGCTTCATATAAAAATTTACAATGTGCTTACAAGTCTCCTGCACCTTACTCAAAAATCAAAGCATGGCATTAGGTGTAGAATTTAGTTGATCCATTGAAAGTACAAAATATAAGGGGCATCTATCCGTGAACAAAAAAAAACTACAGGAGACTCGCATCCATTTTACAATCATGAAAGAAACGCAATAGAATTTACCAGATCTATTACGTTTTTTACATAGATTATTCAATTAAAGGACCAATAAATATTCGTATTTTGAAATAGATTATCCATAGATACATTATTGATACAACATAGTATACAATGAAATATATATGTAGTTTCACTTCAACTCTACCAAGTATGAAATTTTCTCACCTTTAGTTCTTTAAAAATATGCAAATTCGTCGATTAAAAAAAATTAAAATTTCAGTGTCAAGCATAAATTATAAGTAAAGACAACATGATTCACGTAAGTACTAACTTGAATATCATAGTATGCATTATTAGCTGAAGTTCTGATGACTAATTTATTCATCATTATTCAATTAGACCACATGTCGCACATGGTATGTTAGCCAACAAAAAGCACAAAGAAAATGAAATAAAGTAGAACACAACATTTAGATTTAAGATTGAATTGAAATAGCTTGCTACAACATTTTAGGGAGCATGTAAATTATGACACATATGTATATCAGACCTAAGTTGTTCGGACTCTTCAAAAAATGATTACATCCGTATTGATCCTTCAAAAATATACTATTTTGGAGGATATGACACACCCGTTGACATTTTGAATGAGTCCGGGGAACATAGTATCAGACAACAAAATGCTATGAGCTCAATTTCTTTTGTTTTAGACCTAAAGTCCTAATTATCGACTTTAATATAATGAAACTCCTACTTTTCTATATATATATATATATATATATATATATATATATATATATATATATATATATATATAAAACAATCATCAGCAATTATTACAAATGTGATGTCGTGATCCATTTGTTAATGTAACCGATTGAATTTTTGAAAAATTAAACATAAAACTTACTGGCAAATGGGAGAAAACAAGAAAAATCAAGATAGAAAAGTGATTTAAGTATTTCTGATGCTAAATGGCTCTAAAACTGTAATTCTGTTTTACATTAAAAAAAAAATTACGATTTTTCCTCGAATATAACAGCACAAAAATGTGACATCAATGTACATAATAAGAAGTCATAATAAAGTCATTGTTTACATAAAATAGTCTCATGCTTCAATTGAATTGTCATGTTTGCCTCTTGAGTCTTAATAGAGCTAATATAAAAGTCTTCACTAACCAAAATATCTAGTCCAATTATAACATATGAACTTATCAACACCATTGGAAATCCCTGGTGGAACACTTCCGCCTCCGACAACTCTCACTTGCATAAAAGTTAAAAGATCAGATATCTTCACTCTTTAACCTTCTAAATCTCCATACTAAGCAATATAAATGGGTAAAATAGAAAGTCTATCAGCAATGATTTTCAATTACTAAACATCTAAAATTATCTCCAAAATGAATGAGAACTCATATAGTTGGCGAAATGATCTGAACTTCTAGCAGAATCAATAAACTGTAATGTTATATATAAAATTCTAATAATACATTTTTAAATGTTGTAGAAAAGAATTCAGGAATACTACTACTTTTAAGTTTCTAATAGGAAAATCAATTAAAGGACTGGAAATTAAGGAGTTCTGGGACGGTAATATTGTTAGGCGGAATACACCCACTTCTTCCCTTCTTCCTCAATTCAATAAGGCAAATCAACAAAAAATCAAAGTTTAGTCTGCAGTAACCAAAAGCTTATCCTCTGGCAAGACTCTTAACTTTGAAGTAATACTCTTCACAAAATTGAAATTTTAAAATTTCAACAACAACATATAATTGAAAGTTCAAAAGTTCAACAACAACATAATACCTGTATAGTCCCAGAAATAGGGTCCGAAGAGGGTACAATGTATGTAGACTGGGTACACTTCAAATTAGTTAAAAACTATTGATTTTAAAGATTATTAAATAATAATCAAGAAACGAATTTATTGGTCATATTCTGTAACAAATATTAAAAATATGTTTACGCAATAATTCTTTAAAGTATTTTTAGGAACAAAATATTAACTATTCAATCACATTTTATTTTAAATTAGTTCGAAATTTTCTTTCAAAAACATGTCAAAAGAAGCTTAGCATTTATTAATGTTTGTAAAAAGTTAAATAATAGAAACTCTTCATTTTAACACAATTATAAAATTATCTTTATGGGTCAATTTTAAAAATAAAGACATGTATGGATTCTTCTAGATTTTCATTTTGATAATTAATTATACAATAATTATTTTACCATTAAATAATATTAAAATTACTAAAATGTCATTGTTTAATAGATATTTTGGTTTAATGAAAATTTCACACTACAAAAAAAAAATCTATAGAATATGTGGGTCCAAATTAAATGTCACATCATTAGGATACACGTGACATATAAGAAAAGATATTTGATTGTATTGTTATTATAAATCTATTACCACTTTTTTGATGTCATAACATAAAAACAAAACATTCTATAATATTTATGAAATGACAAATTTGCCCTTGATCGTCCTCAACTTGGCTCTTCAATAATAAAACCTAGATAATTTAAGGCCCGTGATATGGGCCAGATATAATGAAAAACTCGTTTACGGGCTCAATATTGCAATATTATATATATTTATAATAGAAATTTAATTAGTTTTCAAAAAGAAATTATTATGACATTTTCAAATAAACATGATAAAAAATAATAATAAAATATCACATGCTCCAGTGATTATTTTAACATTGTGTCAAATAATATATTCAAATTAAATAATTAATTTAATGATATTCTTTTTCTATGTTATTTGAAAATCATCAAGAAAATAAATTAAAATATCGAATCTCAATATATTAACAATTTTCATAAACTATCTAACGATAGAATCTATTGATCAATCTATAGATCAATTCTGAATACATTTAAAATTTGTTTTATAGGTGTTTAACAAATAAACATAATGACCTACTTTTAAAATATATATTTTAAATATTGAAACTTAATTTTATTTATTTTTTAATTTCAATTTAATATGTATTATTAATTTATATTCACACTTATTTCTTTTCAGGTATAATAATTAAAACTAAAATAAAAGTGACAATAATTAATTTGTTATAAAATCTAGGCTCAGAATAATATAAGTATAAAGGAAGAAGATAAGAGAAGTAGATGTATGAGAAGACTTTCTTCTTATTCAAGTGTATCTTCCAAATGGTGAGTGATATCTCTATTTATAGTGTTGAGATATCACTCCCAAAGGTCACAAATGAGTAGATACGTAGTTATCCAAATGGCTCTTATCACCTTGGAAACATGTATACATGAATACAATTATGTCTTGAGTATATCTAAAGGACAATCCACATAATTCAATGGATTTATAACACTCCTCCTTGGATATCCACAGATAATGTGCCTCGTTAAAACTTTACTAGAAAAAACTCTGTGGGAAAAAAAATTCTAGTGAAGGAAAAAAAGTACACATATCTTTTGATACGCACTATTTGTTGCCTCATTAAAAACCTTGTCAGGAAAACCCCAGTGGAAAAAACCTCGATCAAGGAAAAAAGAGTGCAACGCGTATTATACTCCCCCTGATTAAAACATCACTTAATTTTTTGAGATGATGTCTCCAATCTTCGTACATTGTGGTTGGTATATTCTTTTTCGAAGAAAAATCACACATTTTCTGAATATGGTGTGTCATTTATCTCAACCAGACACACTCTCGACTTGATTCATGGAGGACTTTTATTTCTGCATAGCAATATTTGCTTCATTGATTTCCAGGATATTATTGTGGCTCCACATGCAAACAAGTAACTTTTTTGAGACAGTGCTTTATGCGGATCAGATGAATATTTTGTATCTGCGTAACCAATCAGCTCTGACTTGAATTCTTCGCAATAGAATGAACCCATGTCTATGGTCCTTCAAAGATATTCAAGTATATACATAACACCATTTCAATGTCCTTTTGTTGGGGAGGAACCGAATCTTGCCAGTAAATTTACTACAAAACAGATATCTGGTTGAGTATTGTTAGCAAGATGCATTAATACCCTGATTGCACTAAGATATGAAGTTTCATCACCAAGAAGTTCTTCATCCTTCTTTTGAGATCAAATGAATCATCATTATTTCAAGCGATCTCATAATCATTGGGGTACTCAATTAATGTGAATTATCCATATAAAATTGCATCAAAAATTTTCTGTGTATGTTGATTGATGGACACATATTTCATTCGTCAAATTATCAATCTGTAGGTCAAGACAGCATTCTGTCTTACCAAAATCTTTTCACCATTTCAAACACTCAACAACTTTTAAAATCTCTTTAAGAGTGCTAATGACGTTCAAGTCATCAACATACACAACTATAATAACAAATTCATATTCTGACCTTTTCATAAAAATTCAAGGACAATTAGGGTCATTTTTTTTGTACCTTTTTCTTTCTTGATTATTTCAATCCATATAAGAATTCTTGAAGCTTTATTGAAAAAGTTTCCTTCAAACTTTTATATGCTTCAGACACCTCGATTGCTTCAAGGATTTTCATATAACCTTCATTGTCTAGCTAGACATTACAATTATTCATTACATGCATTCAAGTTTTTCATATGTTGCCAGATCAAAACAAACTTCATTGCATCCGCCATAGGAGAAAACATCTCCAATAATGTCAGGATCTTTACGACAAACCTATGCCCCAAGACACAAATCATATTTGATATCTTACGGTTATACTATCACATAATAATTTATTTGTACCCCACTGACATTATACCTTGATTTATGAACTAAAAATACAAAAAGTCACTTTTCTAAGTGAAACAAAATATATTGAATTATGCATTTTACTTGGCCAATCATTTATCTGTTCCAACTCTATGACATATTTGAATTTAAGATCCTCTTCACAATTTATATCATTGAGCGCTATCTCATATCAAAAATATCGACGACGATTATTTGATATCGATTTCAACTAGACATAACTTATCGAGATCTCTTCATTTTTCATCATTTTTTAGGTACCTAAATCTTTTCCGAGATTTTATAAAGTATTATGTCAATGTGCTCTTTTATAGCACTTGCCTCGTTATCATGACCATATTGATCATTTGCTCCTTCCTTCTTCAAGAGATTTTATATTTGGAATCGATTGGTCTATTACGCTTCCGGCGTATTATAGACTCTATCCTTCAAGGACTTCAAATGGAGCATTTGCAGCTGAATTATTTCATAGGGTCAGTACATTCATCTGGCAATTGATTTTCAATATTATGCAAATGAATTATCCATTGAACTTTAAGTTCACATATTTATTTAACGAGGATCTATATAATTCATAATTAACCTCACACATAATTTTCAGCTGTCAATCATCTCTCCCCATAATGTTAGAAAATCTAACGTTCATCTCAATCTTATTTGGGAATTTATTTTTGTGCGTGGTGGAGCAATTAAAATCATAACCGCACATTCAACATTTTAGATGAAAATTATTTGGTTCCTGACCCTGAACCAATTATGATGGGGAAACTTTGTTGGCTTGATGCATACATGTGTTGCTACATGTTAAATAAAATTATCTCATACCAAATATTATTTGGGAGTTCTGTTCTCATAACCATGATTTAGTTATAATTGGAGGCATACAATTTCTGCTAAATCAACCAGCATTATCAATATAATTTCATAATTTGGAACTATGCTCTTAATTTAACAATTCGAGCAAACAACCTTACAAACACCAATTTGTAAGTTGACAACAAAGCACACGTGATCATCGCATAGATACGTCTATCATATAGTTGCAAATGATCCACATGGCAGATGAATGAGTTCATATTCACCTTTTTATATGTTCCAAAAATTTCAGAAAATTACAATCCAACCTTAGCTGGTACAATGAAAACAAGCAACACAAGAGAATTCTTGAAGAATCTTTTATTTCTTCATCATATAAGTCACATGAATTCTCAATTATATTTGCATCACATTTAATCGCAATGGACAACTGATCATGCCAATTGATCTTTATTTCAGTACACTTATAGTTTACTTTTACATGTGATTTCATCAGCATGTCCATGTTTATATGCAACAAACAAGAGGAAAAAATGGGTAATCGTTTACATCAATATTTATAACCCGCTTCGATTGTAGTAATTTAAAGATATTAAATCTTTTCGTAATTTATAGTCTCAATATTTCTTTTTAATTCATCTGAAACTTAAAAAGTTTCTTCTGAGACTTAATACAACCCCAATATTATTCCTCTGGTAATAACACAACTCGTTAGAGCTTGCTATTAATTTTGTGTACTATCACATATTGCATGACACCATTCATATGGTGAACATCTCCTTCAAGGAGGAAATTATATTATTATTGTCATGGTCAAAACATTACGAGCAAGATATGTTTCTTGCTTTACTTTTGTTGTACCATAGGTACACAACCAATAACAAATTTGTATTGTCACACAATAATGACCACAACCCTAATAGGCAAGAACTATTTCTTTCTTTTGTTCTTTCGGTAGTTCACAATTAACATACCATAGTGACGTATAAACATACAATACCATCAACCATTTCTGTCAAATAAAATTTATTCCTCTAAATCTTTCGTAGATGTGAATTTTGACATATATCATTTTTCTCAAACCTCCCATAGAGGTGAGTTGTGGCATATATCCAATCCATAATGATTTTATCACATTTTGACCCATTCTCTTATAGAATGATCGAGCATTCACGATACTCATCACAAGTTACATTCTCTTCAAGGAATGGACTAATCATTTATATGTACTTCATAAATTTGCATTATAAGTACATTGTCACAATTTTTATAATTCATCATATTTCCATGACACACATCGGCATCACTTTGAAAGATCAAGTGTACCATCACTTTATCTTCTTGTCTTTTGATGGAGGATTTATAAACTTGTCAAATAATTGGGTCGACAACATTCACAACCCAATGACCTTTCATACCTTATTTATAATAAAAATTACCTTCACATTTTGAAGGACTCTTTGGAGAACCCATAGTGTTCTTCATTTAGCCATATTGATGACTATTATAATTTTGTCCCTTCACGCCCTTATTCATACATTTAATCACATGTCCTCTTTCAGACTTACTGTTCACTGCTACCACATCCATATGATAGAATGGAGCAATTGGGCGAATTTCAAACTTATCATATACTGCTACCACATTCGATTTAGGAATGGAGCAAATTCAATGAGACGAATTTCATTTTATCAAAAGTATATTATTTTTCCTTAATCATCATTTTATCACCACTATGGTGCATTGAGACTCAAACTCAATGTCTTATCCATACAAGGCACATTAGGCCATAAATCTGTGGGACTTGAACCCAATACATTATTATCACGGTGCATCAAAACTCAAATTGATCTCTTACCCTCTTGGTGCGATAGAATTTGAATCTATCGTCTTATCCTCAAATATTTTTCATTATGTGCATCTGGACTTAACCTGATGTCTTACCCTTTTGGTGCGATGAAACTTGAATCCACCGTCTTACCCTTAACCAACGACATAACAAACGAAGTACAAAATGACAGCCTTTGAGTTTTTCAAAAACAATCAAAATAATATTCAAACTCATGCTATTAAAACTTTATACCTTCTTCCATATAATTTCTATTTTTTTTGTATAGCATGTCATATTCAAACAATAGTAGTATATGCCTTTGGTTCCCGATCAATGTTAGTGACTGAACACTATTGTATTCTAAATCATAAAAAGATTTTAGAAAATACTTACATGATTTTATACATATAATACCTTGATTCTCATAACGAGATCAACCAAAACATGAGCTAATGAAAAACTAAAACTCACTCTCAATTGGCTAGAGTCTCGTGCTGATAACGTGTTATAAAATCTAAGCTCAGAATAATATAAGTATAAAGGAAGAAGATAAGAGAAGTAGATGTAGGAGAAGACTTTCTTCTTATTCAAGTGTATCTTCCAAATGGTGAGTGATATCTCTATTATAGTGTTGAGATATCATTCCCAAAGGTCACAAATGAGTAGATACATAGTTATCCAAATGGTTCTTATCACCTTGGAAACATGTATACGTGAATACAATTATGTCTTGAGTAGAGTACATCTAAAGGACAATCCACATAATTCAATGGATTTATAACATAATTATATTTTTAAATAATGAATTTTTATATCAAAGTAGACATTTTTAGTAAGTATAATGAATAGAAAAATATTAAGAAATAAATTAAAGTAATAGTAAAATAGAGAAATGAATAGATACACAATAACTCATAAAAAATGAAGTAAATAACAAAATGAGTTAATAATAATAACAATAACTAAAGATGTTTCTAACCGTGTCATCTCGTAGTAAATATTAATAAAATAATTCTCTTTGAAGCGGCTTACACTTCACACTCACATAGGTGATTTCCAACCGTGTCATCTCGTAGATACACTATTTGGTCAAATCTGCCAAACTTAGCAAATCATTAAAAACTTTAAGATGTATTAACTCATTAACAAGCCTTAAAGTCTTAACCTTGTTCCTGAGTCTTCATCATGAGAATGGATTGAGTTAATTGACAATGTCGAACCGTCAACCACAACTTTGTTTTTCTCTTTGAATCTAGCTCTTGGGATCTCCAGTCTGCTAGATAGAGTTACCGCCATGCTGACTTGTCCTAAGCCATAAACCAATTCCCTTAGATGATCTTTCAACTGCCTCTCTCAATAGGCCTTTCATTAGTGGATCTGACACATTATCGCTTGACTTTACATAGTCAATTGTGATAATTTTACTAGAGAGTAGTTGTCCTACGGTGTTATGTCTCCGTTGTATATGATGAGACTTTCTGTTGTACATGACGCTCCTTACCTACCTATTGCTGCTTGACTATTACAACTAACAGCGATCAACAACAATTCAATCAACAAGAACTTCAAACGTTTCATTAAAAGTTTCAAGATTTCTTTTCAATTTAACTCTAATTGCTGTAATAAATCAAGTTGGAGGGTGGATGAAAGAACCCATCACCGAATAATTTCACATACCTTGTTAGGGATCACCCCCGACGAAATTCACGAAGCTAAAACTTGGTGTTCTTGCGTCTTCTTCTTCCTTCTCCTCTTTTCTCCTTTCTTTCAAAGCCCTAGTCTATTTTTTTAAGTGCGTAAACTGAATGAGATCAGTTTTGACCCCAACATATACCCCAAAACGAAATTAAATAATGACTTTAGGAAAAGACCAAATCACCCTTAACAAAACCGGATTTGGAACTTTCCCTGCTCAACAGCCCATCTTTCGAAGATCATATCTCACTCATACGACCTCAGAAATTCGCAAGCTTGGCGTTGTTGAAAAGATCTTCCAACGAGGTTTCCATCCATATAAATAACTCACCCAAACTCTTCCTGAGCTGGAAGTTATGGCTTTTTAAAAATGACCAAAACTTACTTTTGAAATCTAGAAATTTTCCAGATTTCCTTACTTATTTCCAAATTTGATTATTCTTGTTTTTCTCAGCTTAAACTTAGTTCATTCTAAAATACGAGATGTTACAGCTTTGGAGTCCACATCCCTGAGTCCATCTTCCCCACGCTAGTAGAGATTTGAAGACAAACTACAGTTTATACATAGGAGGTCCAGATAACTCTGAAAATTCTAAAAGCAATATAATTACTTTAGAGGTGGTTCAAATACCAATAATTCCTATGCACAAAACAAGTGTGACTTGTTTTGTGACTATTGCAAAAGATCTGGACATACCAAAGACAAATGTTATTCATGTCTATCCATCCAACTCCAGATTTCTCAAAGGAAAGGGTTCAGCCTCTACAACATATGCTTACAAATCGAATAAAGGAACAATCGGGGTGGTGAGGAAAATCTTGAGTTGAGGAGACAAAATGCCACTAAATCTATCTAACGGTCTATATGAGCAGCTGCTCAACCTCTTGGCGACCTTGCAGGCTAGAAACAAAGACAATGACAATTCATGCAAGTTAAGTGGAGTTGTGAACCTGGCAGGTATACTTGCTTGTTATTCTCCAATGACTGAGATCATAGGTAACTTGTCATGTATTGACTGCTAATCTTAGATTATAGACCTCAGGAGCATCACACCATTTGACTTATGATAAAACTGTCCTAAAAACACTAGACCACTGCCATATCCTTTTCTAATCACCTTACGAAATGAATACAAGGTTAAAGTAAATGAAATTGGATATGTATGTTTGAATCCTGCCTTGACTTTATATAGAGTGTTACTTGTACCTAGTTTCAAATTCAATTTAACATATGTCCGTTGTTTAGCATTACAACTCAAAGGAATAGTCAACAGTTGGTAAAAGAACTCTCACATAAATGAGAACCTTCTTGTTATGAGGAAGCAATCTTGAATCTTGCCTGACAAATGGCAATGACACAATAGTTTGAAGCATTGTATGCAAATAATACATGTGAGCTTGTTCCCCTACCAACAGAAAAAAATGCTATTGAATGTAAATGGGTATACGAAATCAAACATAAGGCAGATGGAAGTGTGAAAAGGTTCAATGGTAGGTTGGCAGTCAAAGGATTCACACAACAAGCTGGAGTTGATCACATTTTTAACATTGTCAATTTTAGATAGAGCACGGTAATCCACAATCTCTCCGAAGAGTGAAAAATCTCTTCATGGGGTATTATAGTTGTATACTCATAGTACCATAGGGATGGAAAGAGTTTATAAGAGTTTGTTTTCCACTAAATACAGTGTGATATGTATGAGGAAAAACAACTAAGCAAATATGCTACATTGATACCCTAAATTAAAAGACTAAAAAAGTTTCCAACTCATTTCATACCCTTCTAAATTAATCCAATTATATTATAATATATTTTTAATTAACAGTTGGTTTCAGTGGATCCGGCTAACTTATATTAATGGTGTGGTCAGTGATGGTAGATGTTGTATTTTAAAATCTTTTCATTTTTTTCCTAATTGCTGTTTCATGTAGCAAAACAATAGAGTCAATAGCTTAAGGTATTTTTAGATTTGATTTTACTGGAAAGGTAATTATTTGAAACAAATGTGAATGCGGACGACAAGAAGAGTGTAGGATGTTTGAACAAATTTTATATTACATACTTAATATATTCACGTCCTACTTCATATCATACTAACACATTACACGTGTAGAAATGTATATGCAAAATAAAGTACAAACAACTCCTTTTGTTAATCAATTACAATTCAAATCTATTTCAATCAAAATAGAGTAGTCAAAGTTTTAACTTCTAAACATTTAGTTTATACTAATACTAGGTTGCATATTTGTTAGTATTTTAATAATATGTGTATGCGTGTGTGCGTGCGTGTGTGCGTGTGTGCGTGCGTGTGCGTCTGTGTGTTATTTATGTAACTATATACTTCGGTATGGTATTAGGTATTTTGATATATTATTTTTAAATATCAAATATCGTACCGAATACTAAAAAAAAAAAATGTATACCGTAGACCTAATCAAATACCATAATACTAAAACTACGATTTTGAGAATTTCGGGATGGTATGATGATTCAGTGTATACCATACCATGTGAGTCTCAATTTATGTCTCACTTTTCAAATTTTGATATTCAAACAAGTGTACCTTTTACTGTAAAAAATTTCATATATCTTTAAAATATTTGAATTATCAATTATCATGACTTAAAATATTTTTTTGTATAGTTTACAAATATATAAATTTTTCGAAAAATTTAAAAATTCAATGTATAAATTTCTGTCAAACTTAAATTATTTGACTATCGAACAATAAAATAATTGTTCTAGATGGAAAGTAGTGGCTGCGCGCTCTTGCTGCTAATGGAGTGGATTTCCTTTAACATCAAGTTAAGACCAATTAAAAATTCTTTCATTATACATATATATATATATAGCAAAAAAAGATTTATAACAAATAAGCATAGGTCTCAGATAGGATATCTCTAGTAACCTACAATCATTTTTTTTTTTTTCTGGTTGCAAAAAACTAGAGCATTTTCTATCACACATATTTTTTAAAAAAAGAAAGAAAAAGAGAGAAGATGGAGAAAATTGTTTGTGGTGCTTTAATTATGGCTATTTTGCTACAAATCACAATTGCACAAACAGAACATATAGTTGGGGATAGCTTTGGTTGGTCTATACCAATTAATGGTGCTGCAGCTTATTCAATGTGGGCTGATGCAAATTCAATCAAAATTGGTGACACTTTAGGTATTCTTTCTGTTTCAATTCGTTTGATTGTTTTTTGTATTTTATAATTTAAAATAAAAGATAATTATAAAAATGTTATTTAATTGGATGGTTTTAAAATATATCAGGTGAAAAGTTAAAATTGAAAATTTACTTTTTTTAAAAAAGGGGAAAGAATTCATTTTGAGATGAACAAAAAAAAATAGGTCAAACACAGTAAAAAGTAAATAAGTGAATAAAATCATCCCTTCTTTTGATTTTAAAAGATCACGTATCTTTTAGTTTTTTTATTCTCTTTTCTCATCCGGTGTTCAATACTCACATTGAGTCTGGTTAAATTCGGATTCACGCCAAAAAATTCCGTAAAACATTTTCTAACAAAAGCGACTCTATATCCAAGAAGACTCGAACCCAAAACCTCTTGACTAAGGATAAAAGGAAAGAAATAGTGCTTACCACTCCACCAAACAAGTTACTTTTCTTTCTCATGTGTTAGAATGGTGCTAATTTTTTGTTAATTCACTTAAAGATCACACTTATTCAAAAAATGATACATTCGACCACTTTTTAATAATGTGACATCTAATTTTCTAAGCCAAAAAATTAAAAATATTAAACTCAACCCATTTAAACAAATATCTCTAGAACTCTATTTATGTATACTAATTAACAAATGTCTAGAAATTCCTTATACGATTAAAAAAAACTCTTTAATATTAAAACTATAAACTCTCTAATATTTGTAAAACGAAGTTTGAGTTTAATTACTCAAATCTCATCATGGTTCTTATACTTCTGTATTACTTGAGCATGCTCATTTATAATATCATTATAGAGTGTAATAGAGTGTATTATAAACTCTATAATGATTATAAAATACTTAATTTTTCTAACTCTTATTTACTTCATGCGCGTTAATTATTAGAGGTTTCGTACCTCATTAAAATTGGAAAGGTAAGGTCTACCCCTACTTATCTCTATTAGGGTTTTCTTTTATCTCTATTATTAATAAAATACCGCTAGACATTGTCTGATATAAATTCAAAAAAAATAAAAATAGAACTCTTTCAATAAAAACGCTTAAATACGAAGTGGTTAGAATCACCATTTTGTGATTATTTTGAACTTTAAGAAATATGCTTCACAAAAAGGTACTATAATATATTACTTTTAATTGTCAGTTTTGACTGTAGAGTCAAAGTTATAAAACTTTTGACTAACATTTTACGATGAATTTTGGATCAGTATTCAAATTTACGGAAGGAAGCCATGACGTACAAGAAGTATCAAGAAGTTCATATGAAGAATGCAGTACACAAAATTCTATAGGTGAAGCAATCAAGAAAGGGCCTGCAAAAATAACCGTTCAAACTCTTGGTGAACATTATTATATTTGCACTGTTGGTGAGCATTGTTTAGCTGGTCAAAAAATGACAATTAAAGTTTCAAGTTCAAATTCCTCAGCCTCAAATACTCCAGGGGGCAGCATCCCACCTCCTTCATCTTCCTCAAATGTCGTGTTCGCGAGTTTTCTGCTAAGTTTATCTTCTATTGCATTCACCATTTTTCTCTAAGCAGATTTGTAGAGGTTTATTCTCAACCTGATGATATGGTATATAGTACACATAATTTGATTCAGTTTGGGTTAAATTCTACTATTTTGAAGATTTTTGCCAAAATCTTCTGCACACTACTTGTGATATTATTATGTGTGTAATAATTTAGCAACAAAGAAATATATACTTATTGTACTCACTCTTGAATCAATGGTTCTGTAATTTAATATTAGATACATGAGAGTTAATATCTCAAAAGGTCACTGATCTAACAAAGGTATTAGACTTTATTTTATATTAATAAAATCACTCAATTTTAGCTTTTGCATTAACAAAACATGATAAAATAAATTAGTTTTTTGTCTTATTCATAATTAAAATAATAAATAAACAAATGATTCAAAATTAGTATTTAAATACATTTTAATCAATATAGAGTAATCAAAATTTTAACTTCTAAAATATTTAGTTTATATCAATACTAGGTTATATGTTTCTGTAACTATATATTTCGGTATGGTATTTAATATTTCGTCATGTTATTTCTAAATATCAAATATCATATCGAATATCAAAAAATTAAAATGTATGTGAAGTGGGAGGACGACCAAGGGCAAAATGTAATTTCACGCTAATAAATATCTATTAGAAAAATAATAAGTAATATAGAAACATCTTTTTATATATGAAATGAATAATGATAAATGGCATAAATGTAATTTCACACTAATAAAAATCTACCAAAAATAATAATAAGAAAATTAAATAATTTTGTAAACATCTTAAGTTATTGTTCTTACCATTAACTTATTTTATTATGGAATTTGTTATTACTTCACTTTCTTTTCTTGAGTGAGTTATTGTGATATCTATTTTATTAATCCTATTTTATTATTACTTTATTTTAATTCTTAATATTTTTTCAATTCATTATGCTTATCAAAAATGTTATAATTTTTATATAAAAGTTTATCATGAGTTAATTATTTCCATCTTTATTTTGGTTCTAATTAATATACTTGAAAATAAATAAGTGATAAAATTAATAATATATATTAGATTGATATATTTGTATAAAGACGACCAAGAATAAAAATGTAATTAATAAATAATTCTAGAAACATCTTTTATATATGAAGTGAATAATGATCAAGGGTATAAATGTAATTTCACACTAACAAAAATCTACCAAGAATGATAACAAGAAAATTAAATAGTTTTAGAAACATCTTAATTTATTGTTATTACCATTAACTTATTTTGTTATTACTTCAATTTCTTTTCTTTTGTGAGTTATTGTGATATCCGTTTTATTATTACTCTATTTTACCATTACTTTAATTTAATTCTTAATATTTTTTCAATTCATTATGCTTATCAAAAATGATTACTTTTTATATAAAAGTTTATCTGAATTAATTATTTCCATCTTTATTTTGGTTCTAATTAATAAACTTGAAAATAAATAAATATGATAAAATTAATAATATATATTAGATTGATATATTTGTATAAAGACGACCAAGAATAAAAATGTAATTACATACTAACAAAAATCTATCAAGAATAAATAATTTTAGAAACATCATTCTATATATGAAGTGAATGATGATCAAAAGTAAAAATGTAACTTCATGCAAATAAAAATCTACCAAGAATGATAACAAGAAAATTAAATAGTTCTAGAAACATCTTTAATTATTCTTATTAGTATTACCTCATTTTTTAATTTCTTCATTTTTTATGAGTTATTGTGATATCTATTTATTATATAAAAGTAAATATATTATTATTACACTTAGCTCTTAGTAATTATATATCAAGCATAATATTAGGTGAAATCAATCAAAATTAAAACTAAAATTTAAATGTATATTTAAATTTTGTGTATTGATATACTTTTTAATTTTGTGATATTAAATATGCTATATAAAAAATTAAAATTCAGAAATTATTATATTTTTGAAAAGAAATTAAAAAATAAGTTCATATAAATCGAAAAGGAGGGAGTTATATATTTAAAATGAAATATAATGATTTGAAAACTTTAATTCTTCGTTTTAATTTTTAATTTGTTACATAATTGAAAATTACATAAAAAAGAAGCTTAAAATGCAATGTAACAATTTAAGATATTTTTAGAAAAACATAGTTAAAAACATAATGAAATTTGGTTGATTTCCTTATTTTTATCGAAACAAAAAAAGTTACATATATTATTTGAAAATAACGTAAGAACTAAAAAGTATTATGAATCACAGTAAAATGACAACTAAAAATATGTGAGAACCATATAAAAAATTTCGTTGATTTTCCTAAAATCACTTGTATCACTAAAATGAAACAAATAGAGTAACATATATAATTTGAAATGACAAAAAGGGTATATAAATTAACAATCAAAAATATATTTCTTAAAAAATCACATATAAATATTCAGTTCGCTTTTTAAAATTTCATTTGTGTCACATAATTGGAAGAAAAAAACTAACATACGTTGAGCCTGCGCTGGCGCGGACACCTGATATCTAGTATATATATATACCATACCAAATATCATAATACCAAAATCATGATATCAAAAATTTTATGGTATAGTAATTCGATTTGCTTATAACAAACTTTAATGTATGAAATATAACCAACCATGAACAAAATATAAGAAACATAATTTTATTGATAAACAATATGAGTGCAATTGTGTTTGTTTTTCTTATTTTGCTTGCTGAATTTTTTCTATAATTCGAGAATTTTTTAATAGCGTATTTCTCGATGGCTACAATGAAAAATATCTGAGCACTTAAATCTCAGTCTTTAGATGATAATTGAATAAGTTAATTTTAAGATGAAGATTTTTTGGGAGTTAGAAGATTCATGCTAAAGTTTGAAAATGAAGTGATTTGTCTTGTTTTGGGGTTAAGAGATATTTTTATTTAA
>CM040629.1:86684664-86756266 GCA_022817965.1 Solanum lycopersicoides | reverse complement strand
TCGATAGATAGACTTGACAGGGGATTAAGTTCACAAATGGCCTTAAAAAGGATGGTCTTTGTTTTGTTTTTTAATCATGAGCTTGACGGATTTAATATTAATAGTCTTCGCTTAAAAAGAATTAATTACGAAAATTTCACCTTTTAATTTACGTATTATCATTATCTCCTATAAGTTTTACAAATTTTCAAAATTTCTCATTTTCGCACATCACATTAATGTATCTCGCGCATCAGATTAGTGTATCTCACGCATCAAATTAATGTATCTCGTGCATCAGATTAGTGTAACTCGCGCATCAAATTAATGTATCTCGCGCATTAGATTAATGTATCAACACTTACATTATTGTATCCGTTTTGAGAGATTTTGTAATTATACACTTTTAAGGAATAGATTGTAAATTTGCTTTAAAAGTATGTGATTTCTTTAATTTGCCCAAAAAAATCTGCTAGGCAATGTTTCTATTTTCGGTGGGCATAAGTTGTGGATATAAATTAGTTTATAGATGAACTTTCGCAAATAGTCATTATAATTCTAAAATTATACAAAAATGAGAATTATACAAAAGTAAAAAGTTAAGCCGCGTAATTATAACTAAAAATAGTCGCGTAATTTCGCAT
Organism: Solanum lycopersicoides; assembly: GCA_022817965.1. NCBI lineage: Eukaryota > Viridiplantae > Streptophyta > Magnoliopsida > Solanales > Solanaceae > Solanum > Solanum lycopersicoides. The sequence goes on along the minus strand of CM040629.1, from coordinate 86,755,643 downwards.
AAGTTCTTTCTTACAGACTAGAATTTATTTCTAATACAAACATAACTCTTCCAAGCGGAAATTTTTAAAGAAAAAATATTTTCTAAAGAATCTATACACTTTTCGAGACACCCGCTTTTATGAGTTTTGAGAGTTTCGGCCCAAAACGTGACCCTTTGATGGAGCCCAAGCAAGCCTACTTGTATGAGGAGGCTCAAACCCCGTGACAGTAATAAATGTTCATTAACAACATAAACTCATGCATTTATTTCATCTCCTCCTCATACTCGTGAATCCATTATTATCCTACTTTAATTTATGCACCCACCAATTTTCATTCACTTGTCACACTACCCAACCTGGTCATTGTCATAAATATTTATATTATATGTCACTTATAAAACACCCCTAAAAATATAACCAACTTTGTCACTTCATTCATATTCCAAAAATGGCCCTTTTTCTCTCAATACAAATACCTCTACTACTATTATCTTGTTTCTTCTTTCCTCTAGGGTTGTCATTCACCGTTATAATGTCGGATTCCGGTGCACCTTCTGCTCTAGTCGATGCTCCACAAACCGGGTTCTCGATGAATAATAATCGTGCACGAACCGATCCTCGTGAACAAGAAGCTGTTTACGACATTATGAGGGCTACGGGGAACGATTGGGCCACCGATATCCCTGATGTTTGTCGTGGTCGATGGCATGGTATTGAGTGCATGCCGGATAATGACAATGTGTACCATGTTGTGTCACTTTCCTTCGGTGCATTGTCCGATGACACAGCGTTTCCTACGTGTGACTCGAGTCATTCGTTCATTTCACCTTCAGTTAGGAAACTTCCACACCTTCGGACTTTATTCTTCTATCGTTGCTTTAGTAACAATCCTCAGCCCATTCCAGGATTTTTAGCCCAATTAGGGCCCACTTTGCAAGCACTAGTTTTAAGGGAAAATGGGTTCACAGGGACCATTCCTAATGAATTGGGTAACCTAACCCGTTTGAGAGTTCTAGATCTTCACAAAAACAATCTTAACGGTTCAATACCGATCTCTCTAGGCCGGATCACCGGTTTGAGGTCATTCGATTTGAGTGACAACAAACTAACCGGTTCTATTCCGAGTTTAACCTTCCCTCAGTTAAATATCTTGGACCTCAACCAAAATCACCTTACAAGTTCAATTCCATCCACACTGATGAGCAGTCATTCGCTTATAAAGCTAGACCTAAGCCGTAATCGCCTCTCTGGTTCAATACCTGACTCGATCCACAACTTAAACAATCTCATCCTTTTGGATTTAAGCTATAATAGTCTAACAAGCCCATTCCCAATGTCGCTCAAGAAATTAAATTCTCTACAAACCTTAGTCCTCAATGGAAATCCAATGGACTCAACTACTCTACCGGATAACACATTTGATGGTTTCAACGACTTAATGATTTTAGGGTTATCAAACATGAACCTTCAAGGTCCAATACCAAATTCACTAGGCCGATTACCTAAGCTACGAGTCCTTCATCTCGATGGGAACAAGTTAAATAGCTCGATCCCATCGAGTTTTGGTAATTTAAATAACATAAGTGAGCTTAGGCTTAATAATAACATGTTGAGTGGTCCTATTCCATTTCAAAGAGACATGGTTTGGAGAATGAGAAGGAAAATGAAGCTTTCAAATAATGATGGGCTTTGTTACAATAAAGAAAATGGGCTTGGAGATGATTTAGAGACATTGTTGGATTCAGGGATTGGACATTGTGGGGACTCTAAAACAGTGCCAATAAAAACAGTACAACACATTTCAACACTCAACAGAGCAAGTTTTGTAAGATCAAATAGCAACAAATTATTATCATCTCTTGGATGCTTGCTTTGGTCAGCTTTAGTTTTTGTTGTAGTTTGTTTGTTGTGAGTAATTGTTTAGAGATTTTGGTACAGTTTTTTTTCCCTTTCTGTTTTTAAATGTAACAAAGCTTAATCAGTATTAAGGCATATATAATCCATAAATGTATCCTTTAATTTGACTTCATTTCACATTTATACAATTTAATTTTGGGTGTGTACACAAGATCACAGTCCACAAGTAGACACTTTAACTTGTATAGACTTGAATAAGTAGGCACATGAGTTATAATACACATAGGACACCACGTAGGATGAAAATTTTTATGTACTGTCTATTTGTTCAACTTTATATAAAATTTAAGTATTTACTTGTGTACATACAAAGTAGGAAGATATACATGTGATTTAAAGTTAAGTTAAAGGGTATATTTATGTTTTATGTGTAGCATTAAATAGGAGTGTTACTACTTTAATTCTTCAGATTTTTTGAGTAACAAACTTGAATGACAATTGTAAATATTTGTTCAAGTCTTAGAATTTAATTTTAACTAGATAAATATTTCGCACTTCGTGCGATGGTGAACTACGTCAATAATCTACTTCTGAACATTTGATAATATAAGTGTTTTTGAGGTACAACTCTATGATAAATTATCAAGAATATTTTATTCAAAAATAAAATGAAATATTTTTTTAATCTTAAAATAAAAAAAATTGATTCTAAGCGTTTATGCATTTTTTTCCATTAATTTTTCATTTTAATTTAATGAAAAAAATATTATATATAAAGCTGGATAATAAAAATAGGACGTGGGGCCTTGCTTTGGCCAGAATTTTTTTTTTTTTTATCTCTAAAATATACTAAAAGAGGGGTGGGGGGTGGGGTGAATATAATAAAATAACTTTTTTATCTCTCCTTATCATTACTACTACAATTTATTACTCTGCATCTCTCATCTTATTATAATTTATTGTTTTCCTTAAATTCTCTCATCTTACCTTTTAGGTTACTATCCTACATGTTTTTCTTTTCAATATTTTTTTATCTCAATTATCTCATTTAATTTATTGTCATAAAAAAATTTTGAAAATGAAAAATATATTTTTAATTAATTTCATCATCTCTCATCACTATTATTATAATATATTATTTTCCTTAAATTCTCTCATTTTACCTTTTTGTCTATATATATATTTTTTTTTGAAAAAACAGTTTTCTACTATCCTACACGTAATTTCATTATTTTTTATCTCAATTAACCTCATTTATTGTTGTCATAAAAAAATTTCAGAAAAGTCTATTTAAAAAAATTCTTCAAATATTATTAATTGATCTTTCCTAAAACGCTTCCTCTTCCTTCTCTCATATTTCTTTCATTCATAAAAAATTATAAAACAAATAAATTAAAGTTAGTGATAGTAGAATAAGACGATTGAAAAGAAAAAAATATTGACAAAAAAATGACAATATAAATATAATATTATAGTGAAAAGCATAACGGTTGGTTTCCTATTTATACATATTTCAATTGAGCAATAAATGAAAACACTTATTATTATTTTTAAAATGATAGGTAATTTATTTTTTATGCAATTAATTTTAAAAACATATAAGAATCTATATCAGACTAAGGAATAATTTAACAATGATAAGGAAAAAGTCAAAATTAATTTCTGTAAAAAGATTGTAATTCTTATATAGTTATAATAAGTAATGTTTAGAATTAAAAAAATAGAATTAACGAAAAAGTACAAAAAAGGGAAAATAAGTAATTTAAGGAAATAATATAAGGAACATTAATAAGGATATTTAAGGGAAGGAAGTAAAAGAAATCAATAGCATTGATGGTGATAAGAATTAAATATGGTCATCATTCATATTTTATAAGATTTTAAGTTTTTTAAAATTAGAAAAAGATGCTAAAAATAAAAAGCCTGGCCCATTCTAGCGGGGAGTAATCTCAATCCGTAGAAGGTCAAGGCCCAGGAATCCGCTGGACATCTCAGCGGCGTCACTTTTTTCTAATTGTTCAGTTTGGTCTATGTGACCAAATAGGATCGTCCAGTTCAATGTTTTAAAAGGCGGGGGCGTGAGGCGAGGCGTTTTATACAGTACGGGGCGAGATGTAAGCCTCGAGACACGGGGCGTACTCTCATGTGTATTCAATTTTATAGTTTTATTACTAATTAAATTCCTTTCAATGATTTTACGTATAATCTTTTATTAAAAACCTATAATATATAGAAATTATATTATGATTTTTATTTGCGATAAGTATTGATAATCTATAATAAAGAAAAAAAGTATCATAATTACTATTTGAGAAATATCATTACACCAATAACAATAAAACATGACTATACAAGTGTAAATAATCTAATATCTTAACTTTCTAATAATAAAAGAATCATTATTTCTAAAAAAATATATATATCGTACTATACAAAATTTTATGGTATACATTAGGACGAATACAAAATCAAATCTAAATACAAATTTTATGATATACATTAGGACGAATACGAAATCAAATCTAAATACAAACTCTTTGATATACAAAGTGATATTGGAAATAAGCAAAATAAAATACATATATAAGATGGATGAATACCTATATCATGAATACATGAGTATTGTATTCTGAATACTGGAAAATTTCTTAAAAGGAGATACATAAACTTCATAACCTTAACATGATAGTCAAATAACTTCATAAAATTTCAGATATTTTAAAAGATAAATTATAATTTCATAACGTCAAAATGATGCCTTAGTAGAATAAAGTGCTTCAAATATGATAATGTATGGTAAATAAACGTGTTTAGAAACAAACAAAAATTAAGACAATTGAATATTAAATTTTTAGAACAATGGTGATAGGCGTGTTAGAACATGGTGAAAGAAGAAGAAAGAGATGGAAGTTGGTGTATTTTGATAAATTGTCAATTACTTCTTTGTTTTTGAATTTTTGTAACTGATAAGACTTTTAAGCAATTATTTTTTTAAAATATTTTTCTCTCCCCTTAATTTCTCTTCTGTTTTTAACAATTATTTCTTTTTTGACATTTTTACTAAATATTAAAAGTATTGACAATGAATCCTATTAAATGTCAAAATATTGACATTTTGAAAATTTTCCCATTTAAAAACATAAAGCCCATCATTTAGTAGCAAATTGTATTTCATAGCTTACATAAAAAAGAATATGCATTCAATAAGAAACCATTAAGGTGCATTGTCATTTCTCTTTAAGTTTCAACTATCAATTCAATTTCAAGTTCAGTCATATCCAGAATTTGTTGATAAATAACTCCATATGAAAATTTACAATGTGCTTAGTAACAAATCATATTTCTTAGCTTACGTAATAAAAGAATATACATTCAGTTAGAAACAGTAAGGTACATTATCATTTCTCTTTAAGTTTCAACGATCAATTCAATGTCAAATTCGGTCATATTCCGGATATATTGATAAATAGCTTCATATAAAAATTTACAATGTGCTTACAAGTCTCCTGCACCTTACTCAAAAATCAAAGCATGGCATTAGGTGTAGAATTTAGTTGATCCATTGAAAGTACAAAATATAAGGGGCATCTATCCGTGAACAAAAAAAACTACAGGAGACTCGCATCCATTTTACAATCATGAAAGAAACGCAATAGAATTTACCAGATCTATTACGTATTTTTACATAGATTATTCAATTAAAGGACCAATAAATATTCGTATTTTGAAATAGATTATCTATAGATACATTATTGATACAACATAGTATACAATGAAATATATATGTAGTTTCATTTCAACTCTACCAAGTATGAAATTTTCTCACCTTTAGTTCTTTAAAAATATGCAAATTCGTCGATTAAAAAAAATTAAAATTTCAGTGTCAAGCATAAATTATAAGTAAAGACAACATGATTCACGTAAGTACTAACTTGAATATCATAGTATGCATTATTAGCTGAAGTTCTGATGACTAATTTATTCATCATTATTCAATTAGACCACATGTCGCACATGGTATGTTAGCCAACAAAAAGCACAAAGAAAATGAAATAAAGTAGAACACAACATTTAGATTTAAGATTGAATTGAAATAGCTTGCTACAACATTTTAGGGAGCATGTAAATTATGACACATATGTATATCAGACCTAAGTTGTTCGGACTCTTCAAAAAATGATTACATACGTATTGATCCTTCAAAAATATACTATTTTGGAGGATATGACGCACCCGTTGACATTTTAAACGAGTCCGGGGAACATAGTATCAGACAACAAAATGCTATGAGCTCAATTTCTTTTGTTTTAGACCTAAAGTCCTAATTATCGACTTTAATATAATGAAACTCCTACTTTTCTATATATATATATATATATATATATATATATATATATATATATATATATATATATATATATATATATAAACAATCATCAGCAATTATTACAAATGTGATGTCGTGATCCATTTGTTAATGTAACCGATTGAATTTTTGAAAAATTAAACATAAAACTTACTGGCAAATGGGAGAAAACAAGAAAAATCAAGATAGAAAAGTGATTTAAGTATTTCTGATGCTAAATGGCTCTAAAACTGTAATTCTGTTTTACATTAAAAAAAAAAAATTACGATTTTTCCTCGAACATAACAGCACAAAAATGTGACATCAATGTACATAATAAGAAGTCATAATAAAGTCATTGTTTACATAAAATAGTCTCATGCTTCAATTGAATTGTCATGTTTGCCTCTTGAGTCTTAATAGAGCTAATATAAAAGTCTTCACTAACCAAAATATCTAGTCCAATTATAACATATGAACTTATCAACACCATTGGAAATCCCTGGTGGAACACTTCCGCCTCCGACAACTCTCACTTGCATAAAAGTTAAAAGATCAGATATCTTCACTCTTTAACCTTCTAAATCTCCATACTAAGCAATATAAATGGGTAAAATAGAAAGTCTATCAGCAATGATTTTCAATTACTAAACATCTAAAATTATCTCCAAAATGAATGAGAACTCATATAGTTGGCGAAATGATCTGAACTTCTAGCAGAATCAATAAACTGTAATGTTATATATAAAATTCTAATAATACATTTTTAAATGTTGTAGAAAAGAATTCAGGAATACTACTACTTTTAAGTTTCTAATAGGAAAATCAATTAAAGGACTGGAAATTAAGGAGTTCTGGGACGGTAATATTGTTAGGCGGAATACACCCACTTCTTCCCTTCTTCCTCAATTCAATAAGGCAAATCAACAAAAAATCAAAGTTTAGTCTGCAGTAACCAAAAGCTTATCCTCTGGCAAGACTCTTAACTTTGAAGTAATACTCTTCACAAAATTGAAATTTTAAAATTTCAACAACAACATATAATTGAAAGTTCAAAAGTTCAACAACAACATAATACCTGTATAGTCCCAGAAATAGGGTCCGAAGAGGGTACAATGTATGTAGACTGGGTACACTTCAAATTAGTTAAAAACTATTGATTTTAAAGATTATTAAATAATAATCAAGAAACGAATTTATTGGTCATATTCTGTAACAAATATTAAAAATATGTTTACGCAATAATTCTTTAAAGTATTTTTAGGAACAAAATATTAACTATTCAATCACATTTTATTTTAAATTAGTTCGAAATTTTCTTTCAAAAACATGTCAAAAGAAGCTTAGCATTTATTAATGTTTGTAAAAAGTTAAATAATAGAAACTCTTCATTTTAACACAATTATAAAATTATCTTTATGGGTCAATTTTAAAAATAAAGACATGTATGGATTCTTCTAGATTTTCATTTTGATAATTAATTATACAATAATTATTTCACCATTAAATAATATTAAAATTACTAAAATGTCATTGTTTAATAGATATTTTGGTTTAATGAAAATTTCACACTACAAAAAAAAAAAATCTATAGAATATGTGGGTCCAAATTAAATGTCACATCATTAGGATACACGTGACATATAAGAAAAGATATTTGATTGTATTGTTATTATAAATCTATTACCACTTTTTTGATGTCATAACATAAAAACAAAACATTCTATAATATTTATGAAATGACAAATTTGCCCTTGATCGTCCTCAACTTGGCTCTTCAATAATAAAACCTAGATAATTTAAGGCCCGTGATATGGGCCAGATATAATGAAAAACTCGTTTACGGGCTCAATATTGCAATATTATATATATTTATAATAGAAATTTAATTAGTTTTCAAAAAGAAATTATTATGACATTTTCAAATAAACATGATAAAAAATAATAATAAAATATCACATGCTCCAGTGATTATTTTAACATTGTGTCAAATAATATATTCAAATTAAATAATTAATTTAATGATATTCTTTTTCTATGTTATTTGAAAATCATCAAGAAAATAAATTAAAATATCGAATCTCAATATATTAACAATTTTCATAAACTATCTAACGATAGAATCTATTGATCAATCTATAGATCAATTCTGAATACATTTAAAATTTGTTTTATAGGTGTTTAACAAATAAACATAATGACCTACTTTTAAAATATATATTTTAAATATTGAAACTTAATTTTATTTATTTTTTAATTTCAATTTAATATGTATTATTAATTTATATTCACACTTATTTCTTTTCAGGTATAATAATTAAAACTAAAATAAAAGTGACAATAATTAATTTGTTATAAAATCTAGGCTCAGAATAATATAAGTATAAAGGAAGAAGATAAGAGAAGTAGATGTATGAGAAGACTTTCTTCTTATTCAAGTGTATCTTCCAAATGGTGAGTGATATCTCTATTTATAGTGTTGAGATATCACTCCCAAAGGTCACAAATGAGTAGATACGTAGTTATCCAAATGGCTCTTATCACCTTGGAAACATGTATACATGAATACAATTATGTCTTGAGTATATCTAAAGGACAATCCACATAATTCAATGGATTTATAACACTCCTCCTTGGATATCCACAGATAATGTGCCTCGTTAAAACTTTACTAGAAAAAACTCTGTGGGAAAAAAAATTCTAGTGAAGGAAAAAAAGTACACATATCTTTTGATACGCACTATTTGTTGCCTCATTAAAAACCTTGTCAGGAAAACCCCAGTGGAAAAAACCTCGATCAAGGAAAAAAGAGTGCAACGCGTATTATACTCCCCCTGATTAAAACATCACTTAATTTTTTGAGATGATGTCTCCAATCTTCGTACATTGTGGTTGGTATATTCTTTTTCGAAGAAAAATCACACATTTTCTGAATATGGTGTGTCATTTATCTCAACCAGACACACTCTCGACTTGATTCATGGAGGACTTTTATTTCTGCATAGCAATATTTGCTTCATTGATTTCCAGGATATTATTGTGGCTCCACATGCAAACAAGTAACTTTTTTGAGACAGTGCTTTATGCGGATCAGATGAATATTTTGTATCTGCGTAACCAATCAGCTCTGACTTGAATTCTTCGCAATAGAATGAACCCATGTCTATGGTCCTTCAAAGATATTCAAGTATATACATAACACCATTTCAATGTCCTTTTGTTGGGGAGGAACCGAATCTTGCCAGTAAATTTACTACAAAACAGATATCTGGTTGAGTATTGTTAGCAAGATGCATTAATACCCTGATTGCACTAAGATATGAAGTTTCATCACCAAGAAGTTCTTCATCCTTCTTTTGAGATCAAATGAATCATCATTATTTCAAGCGATCTCATAATCATTGGGGTACTCAATTAATGTGAATTATCCATATAAAATTGCATCAAAAATTTTCTGTGTATGTTGATTGATGGACACATATTTCATTCGTCAAATTATCAATCTGTAGGTCAAGACAGCATTCTGTCTTACCAAAATCTTTTCACCATTTCAAACACTCAACAACTTTTAAAATCTCTTTAAGAGTGCTAATGACGTTCAAGTCATCAACATACACAACTATAATAACAAATTCATATTCTGACCTTTTCATAAAAATTCAAGGACAATTAGGGTCATTTTTTTTGTACCTTTTTCTTTCTTGATTATTTCAATCCATATAAGATTCTTGAAGCTTTATTGAAAAAGTTTCCTTCAAACTTTTATATGCTTCAGACACCTCGATTGCTTCAAGGATTTTCATATAACCTTCATTGTCTAGCTAGACATTACAATTATTCATTACATGCATTCAAGTTTTTCATATGTTGCCAGATCAAAACAAACTTCATTGCATCCGCCATAGGAGAAAACATCTCCAATAATGTCAGGATCTTTACGACAAACCTATGCCCCAAGACACAAATCATATTTGATATCTTACGGTTATACTATCACATAATAATTTATTTGTACCCCACTGACATTATACCTTGATTTATGGACTAAAAATACAAAAAGTCACTTTTCTAAGTGAAACAAAATATATTGAATTATGCATTTTACTTGGCCAATCATTTATTTGTTCCAACTCTATGACATATTTGAATTTAAGATCCTCTTCACAATTTATATCATTGAGCGCTATCTCATATCAAAAATATCGACGACGATTATTTGATATCGATTTCAACTAGACATAACTTATCGAGATCTCTTCATTTTTCATCATTTTTCAGGTACCTAAATCTTTTCCGAGATTTTATAAAGTGTTATGTCAATGTGCTCTTTTATAGCACTTGCCTCATTATCATGACCATATTGATCATTTGCTCCTTCCTTCTTCAAGAGATTTTATATTTGGAATCGATTGGTCTATTACGCTTCCGGCGTATTATAGACTCTATCCTTCAAGGACTTCAAATGGAGCATTTGCAGCTGAATTATTTCATAGGGTCAGTACATTCATCTGGCAATTGATTTTCAATATTATGCAAATGAATTATCCATTGAACTTTAAGTTCACATATTTATTTAACGAGGATCTATATAATTCATAATTAACCTCACACATAATTTTCAGCTGTCAATCATCTCTCCCCATAATGTTAGAAAATCTAACGTTCATCTCAATCTTATTTGGGAATTTATTTTTGTGCGTGGTGGAGCAATTAAAATCATAACCGCACATTCAACATTTTAGATGAAAATTATTTGGTTCCTGACCCTGAACCAATTATGATGGGGAAACTTTGTTGGCTTGATGCATACATGTGTTGCTACATGTTAAATAAAATTATCTCATACCAAATATTATTTGGGAGTTCTGTTCTCATAACCATGATTTAGTTATAATTGGAGGCATACAATTTCTGCTAAATCAACCAGCATTATCAATATAATTTCATAATTTGGAACTATGCTCTTAATTTAACAATTCGAGCAAACAACCTTACAAACACCAATTTGTAAGTTGACAACAAAGCACACGTGATCATCGCATAGATACGTCTATCATATAGTTGCAAATGATCCACATGGCAGATGAATGAGTTCATATTCACCTTTTTATATGTTCCAAAAATTTCAGAAAATTACAATCCAACCTTAGCTGGTACAATGAAAACAAGCAACACAAGAGAATTCTTGAAGAATCTTTTATTTCTTCATCATATAAGTCACATGAATTCTCAATTATATTTGCATCACATTTAATCGCAATGGACAACTGATCATGCCAATTGATCTTTATTTCAGTACACTTATAGTTTACTTTTACATGTGATTTCATCAGCATGTCCATGTTTATATGCAACAAACAAGAGGAAAAAATGGGTAATCGTTTACATCAATATTTATAACCCGCTTCGATTGTAGTAATTTAAAGATATTAAATCTTTTCGTAATTTATAGTCTCAATATTTCTTTTAATTCATCTGAAACTTAAAAAGTTTCTTCTGAGACTTAATACAACCCCAATATTATTCCTCTGGTAATAACACAACTCGTTAGAGCTTGCTATTAATTTTGTGTACTATCACATATTGCATGACACCATTCATATGGTGAACATCTCCTTCAAGGAGGAAATTATATTATTATTGTCATGGTCAAAACATTACGAGCAAGATATGTTTCTTGCTTTACTTTTGTTGTACCATAGGTACACAACCAATAACAAATTTGTATTGTCACACAATAATGACCACAACCCTAATAGGCAAGAACTATTTCTTTCTTTTGTTCTTTCGGTAGTTCACAATTAACATACCATAGTGACGTATAAACATACAATACCATCAACCATTTCTGTCAAATAAAATTTATTCCTCTAAATCTTTCGTAGATGTGAATTTTGACATATATCATTTTTCTCAAACCTCCCATAGAGGTGAGTTGTGGCATATATCCAATCCATAATGATTTTATCACATTTTGACCCATTCTCTTATAGAATGATCGAGCATTCACGATACTCATCACAAGTTACATTCTCTTCAAGGAATGGACTAATCATTTATATGTACTTCATAAATTTGCATTATAAGTACATTGTCACAATTTTTATAATTCATCATATTTCCATGACACACATCGGCATCACTTTGAAAGATCAAGTGTACCATCACTTTATCTTCTTGTCTTTTGATGGAGGATTTATAAACTTGTCAAATAATTGGGTCGACAACATTCACAACCCAATGACCTTTCATACCTTATTTATAATAAAAATTACCTTCACATTTTGAAGGACTCTTTGGAGAACCCATAGTGTTCTTCATTTAGCCATATTGATGACTATTATAATTTTGTCCCTTCACGCCCTTATTCATACATTTAATCACATGTCCTCTTTCAGACTTACTGTTCACTGCTACCACATCCATATGATAGAATGGAGCAATTGGGCGAATTTCAAACTTATCATATACTGCTACCACATTCGATTTAGGAATGGAGCAAATTCAATGAGACGAATTTCATTTTATCAAAAGTATATTATTTTTCCTTAATCATCATTTTATCACCACTATGGTGCATTGAGACTCAAACTCAATGTCTTATCCATACAAGGCACATTAGGCCATAAATCTGTGGGACTTGAACCCAATACATTATTATCACGGTGCATCAAAACTCAAATTGATCTCTTACCCTCTTGGTGCGATAGAATTTGAATCTATCGTCTTATCCTCAAATATTTTTCATTATGTGCATCTGGACTTAACCTGATGTCTTACCCTTTTGGTGCGATGAAACTTGAATCCACCGTCTTACCCTTAACCAACGACATAACAAACGAAGTACAAAATGACAGCCTTTGAGTTTTTCAAAAACAATCAAAATAATATTCAAACTCATGCTATTAAAACTTTATACCTTCTTCCATATAATTTCTATTTTTTTTGTATAGCATGTCATATTCAAACAATAGTAGTATATGCCTTTGGTTCCCGATCAATGTTAGTGACTGAACACTATTGTATTCTAAATCATAAAAAGATTTTAGAAAATACTTACATGATTTTATACATATAATACCTTGATTCTCATAACGAGATCAACCAAAACATGAGCTAATGAAAAACTAAAACTCACTCTCAATTGGCTAGAGTCTCGTGCTGATAACGTGTTATAAAATCTAAGCTCAGAATAATATAAGTATAAAGGAAGAAGATAAGAGAAGTAGATGTAGGAGAAGACTTTCTTCTTATTCAAGTGTATCTTCCAAATGGTGAGTGATATCTCTATTATAGTGTTGAGATATCATTCCCAAAGGTCACAAATGAGTAGATACATAGTTATCCAAATGGTTCTTATCACCTTGGAAACATGTATACGTGAATACAATTATGTCTTGAGTAGAGTACATCTAAAGGACAATCCACATAATTCAATGGATTTATAACATAATTATATTTTTAAATAATGAATTTTTATATCAAAGTAGACATTTTTAGTAAGTATAATGAATAGAAAAATATTAAGAAATAAATTAAAGTAATAGTAAAATAGAGAAATGAATAGATACACAATAACTCATAAAAAATGAAGTAAATAACAAAATGAGTTAATAATAATAACAATAACTAAAGATGTTTCTAACCGTGTCATCTCGTAGTAAATATTAATAAAATAATTCTCTTTGAAGCGGCTTACACTTCACACTCACATAGGTGATTTCCAACCGTGTCATCTCGTAGATACACTATTTGGTCAAATCTGCCAAACTTAGCAAATCATTAAAAACTTTAAGATGTATTAACTCATTAACAAGCCTTAAAGTCTTAACCTTGTTCCTGAGTCTTCCTCATGAGAATGGATTGAGTTAATTGACAATGTCGAACCGTCAACCACAACTTTGTTTTTCTCTTTGAATCTAGCTCTTGGGATCTCCAGTCTGCTAGATAGAGTTACGCCATGCTGACTTGTCCTAAGCCATAAACCAATTCCTTAGATGATCTTTCAACTGCCTCTCTCAATAGGCCTTTCATTAGTGGATCTGACACATTATCGCTTGACTTTACATAGTCAATTGTGATAATTTTACTAGAGAGTAGTTGTCCTACGGTGTTATGTCTCCGTTGTATATGATGAGACTTTCTGTTGTACATGACGCTCCTTACCTACCTATTGCTGCTTGACTATTACAACTAACAGCGATCAACAACAATTCAATCAACAAGAACTTCAAACGTTTCATTAAAAGTTTCAAGATTTCTTTTCAATTTAACTCTAATTGCTGTAATAAATCAAGTTGGAGGGTGGATGAAAGAACCCATCACCGAATAATTTCACATACCTTGTTAGGGATCACCCCCGACGAAATTCACGAAGCTAAAACTTGGTGTTCTTGCGTCTTCTTCTTCCTTCTCCTCTTTTCTCCTTTCTTTCAAAGCCCTAGTCTATTTTTTTAAGTGCGTAAACTGAATGAGATCAGTTTTGACCCCAACATATACCCCAAAACGAAATTAAATAATGACTTTAGGAAAAGACCAAATCACCCTTAACAAAACCGGATTTGGAACTTTCCCTGCTCAACAGCCCATCTTTCGAAGATCATATCTCACTCATACGACCTCAGAAATTCGCAAGCTTGGCGTTGTTGAAAAGATCTTCCAACGAGGTTTCCATCCATATAAATAACTCACCCAAACTCTTCCTGAGCTGGAAGTTATGGCTTTTTAAAAATGACCAAAACTTACTTTTGAAATCTAGAAATTTTCCAGATTTCCTTACTTATTTCCAAATTTGATTATTCTTGTTTTTCTAAGCTTAAACTTAGTTCATTCTAAAATACGAGATGTTACAGCTTTGGAGTCCACATCCCTGAGTCCATCTTCCCCACGCTAGTAGAGATTTGAAGACAAACTACAGTTTATACATAGGAGGTCCAGATAACTCTGAAAATTCTAAAAGCAATATAATTACTTTAGAGGTGGTTCAAATACCAATAATTCCTATGCACAAAACAAGTGTGACTTGTTTTGTGACTATTGCAAAAGATCTGGACATACCAAAGACAAATGTTATTCATGTCTATCCATCCAACTCCAGATTTCTCAAAGGAAAGGGTTCAGCCTCTACAACATATGCTTACAAATCGAATAAAGGAACAATCGGGGTGGTGAGGAAAATCTTGAGTTGAGGAGACAAAATGCCACTAAATCTATCTAACGGTCTATATGAGCAGCTGCTCAACCTCTTGGCGACCTTGCAGGCTAGAAACAAAGACAATGACAATTCATGCAAGTTAAGTGGAGTTGTGAACCTGGCAGGTATACTTGCTTGTTATTCTCCAATGACTGAGATCATAGGTAACTTGTCATGTATTGACTGCTAATCTTAGATTATAGACCTCAGGAGCATCACACCATTTGACTTATGATAAAACTGTCCTAAAAACACTAGACCACTGCCATATCCTTTTCTAATCACCTTACGAAATGAATACAAGGTTAAAGTAAATGAAATTGGATATGTATGTTTGAATCCTGCCTTGACTTTATATAGAGTGTTACTTGTACCTAGTTTCAAATTCAATTTAACATATGTCCGTTGTTTAGCATTACAACTCAAAGGAATAGTCAACAGTTGGTAAAAGAACTCTCACATAAATGAGAACCTTCTTGTTATGAGGAAGCAATCTTGAATCTTGCCTGACAAATGGCAATGACACAATAGTTTGAAGCATTGTATGCAAATAATACATGTGAGCTTGTTCCCCTACCAACAGAAAAAAATGCTATTGAATGTAAATGGGTATACGAAATCAAACATAAGGCAGATGGAAGTGTGAAAAGGTTCAATGGTAGGTTGGCAGTCAAAGGATTCACACAACAAGCTGGAGTTGATCACATTTTTAACATTGTCAATTTTAGATAGAGCACGGTAATCCACAATCTCTCCGAAGAGTGAAAAATCTCTTCATGGGGTATTATAGTTGTATACTCATAGTACCATAGGGATGGAAAGAGTTTATAAGAGTTTGTTTTCCACTAAATACAGTGTGATATGTATGAGGAAAAACAACTAAGCAAATATGCTACATTGATACCCTAAATTAAAAGACTAAAAAAGTTTCCAACTCATTTCATACCCTTCTAAATTAATCCAATTATATTATAATATATTTTTAATTAACAGTTGGTTTCAGTGGATCCGGCTAACTTATATTAATGGTGTGGTCAGTGATGGTAGATGTTGTATTTTAAAATCTTTTCATTTTTTTCCTAATTGCTGTTTCATGTAGCAAAACAATAGAGTCAATAGCTTAAGGTATTTTTAGATTTGATTTTACTGGAAAGGTAATTATTTGAAACAAATGTGAATGCGGACGACAAGAAGAGTGTAGGATGTTTGAACAAATTTTATATTACATACTTAATATATTCACGTCCTACTTCATATCATACTAACACATTACACGTGTAGAAATATATATGCAAAATAAAGTACAAACAACTCCTTTTGTTAATCAATTACAATTCAAATCTATTTCAATCAAAATAGAGTAGTCAAAGTTTTAACTTCTAAACATTTAGTTTATACTAATACTAGGTTGCATATTTGTTAGTATTTTAATAATATGTGTATGCGTGTGTGCGTGCGTGTGTGCGTGTGTGCGTGCGTGTGCGTCTGTGTGTTATTTATGTAACTATATACTTCGGTATGGTATTAGGTATTTTGATATATTATTTTTAAATATCAAATATCGTACCGAATACTAAAAAAAAAAAATGTATACCGTAGACCTCATCAAATACCATAATACTAAAACTACGATTTTGAGAATTTCGGGATGGTATGATGATTCAGTGTATACCATACCATGTGAGTCTCAATTTATGTCTCACTTTTCAAATTTTGATATTCAAACAAGTGTACCTTTTACTGTAAAAAATTTCATATATCTTTAAAATATTTGAATTATCAATTATCATGACTTAAAATATTTTTTTGTGTAGTTTACAAATATATAAATTTTTCGAAAAATTTAAAAATTGAATGTATGAATTTCTGTCAAACTTAAATTATTTGACTATCGAACAATAAAATAATTGTTCTAGATGGAAAGTAGTGGCTGCGCGCTCTTGCTGCTAATGGAGTGGATTTCCTTTAACATCAAGTTAAGACCAATTAAAAATTCTTTCATTATACATATATATATATAGCAAAAAAAGATTTATAACAAATAAGCATAGGTCTCAGATAGGATATCTCTAGTAACCTACAATCATTTTTTTTTTTTCTGGTTGCAAAAAACTAGAGCATTTTCTATCACACATATTTTTTAAAAAAAGAAAGAAAAAGAGAGAAGATGGAGAAAATTGTTTGTGGTGCTTTAATTATGGCTATTTTGCTACAAATCACAATTGCACAAACAGAACATATAGTTGGGGATAGCTTTGGTTGGTCTATACCAATTAATGGTGCTGCAGCTTATTCAATGTGGGCTGATGCAAATTCAATCAAAATTGGTGACACTTTAGGTATTCTTTCTGTTTCAATCCGTTTGATTGTTTTTTGTATTTTATAATTTAAAATAAAAGATAATTATAAAAATGTTATTTAATTGGTTGGTTTTAAAATATATCAGGTGAAAAGTTAAAATTGAAAATTTACTTTTTTAAAAAAGGGGAAAGAATTCATTTTGAGATGAACAAAAAAAAATAGGTCAAACACAGTAAAAAGTAAATAAGTGAATAAAATCATCCCTTCTTTTGATTTTAAAAGATCACGTATCTTTTAGTTTTTTTATTCTCTTTTCTCATCCGGTGTTCAATACTCACATTGAGTCTGGTTAAATTCGGATTCACGCCAAAAAATTCCGTAAAACATTTTCTAACAAAAGCGACTCTATATCCAAGAAGACTCGAACCCAAAACCTCTTGACTAAGGATAAAAGGAAAGAAATAGTGCTTACCACTCCACCAAACAAGTTACTTTTCTTTCTCATGTGTTAGAATGGTGCTAATTTTTTGTTAATTCACTTAAAGATCACACTTATTCAAAAAATGATACATTCGACCACTTTTTAATAATGTGACATCTAATTTTCTAAGCCAAAAAATTAAAAATATTAAACTCAACCCATTTAAACAAATATCTCTAGAACTCTATTTATGTATACTAATTAACAAATGTCTAGAAATTCCTTATACGATTAAAAAAAACTCTTTAATATTAAAACTATAAACTCTCTAATATTTGTAAAACGAAGTTTGAGTTTAATTACTCAAATCTCATCATGGTTCTTATACTTCTGTATTACTTGAGCATGCTCATTTATAATATCATTATAGAGTGTAATAGAGTGTATTATAAACTCTATAATGATTATAAAATACTTAATTTTTTCTAACTCTTATTTACTTCATGCGCGTTAATTATTAGAGGTTTCGTACCTCATTAAAATTGGAAAGGTAAGGTCTACCCCTACTTATCTCTATTAGGGTTTTCTTTTATCTCTATTATTAATAAAATACCGCTAGACATTGTCTGATATAAATTCAAAAAAAATAAAAATAGAACTCTTTCAATAAAAACGCTTAAATACGAAGTGGTTAGAATCACCATTTTGTGATTATTTTGAACTTTAAGAAATATGCTTCACAAAAAGGTACTATAATATATTACTTTTAATTGTCAGTTTTGACTGTAGAGTCAAAGTTATAAAACTTTTGACTAACATTTTACGATGAATTTTGGATCAGTATTCAAATTTACGGAAGGAAGCCATGACGTACAAGAAGTATCAAGAAGTTCATATGAAGAATGCAGTACACAAAATTCTATAGGTGAAGCAATCAAGAAAGGGCCTGCAAAAATAACCGTTCAAACTCTTGGTGAACATTATTATATTTGCACTGTTGGTGAGCATTGTTTAGCTGGTCAAAAAATGACAATTAAAGTTTCAAGTTCAAATTCCTCAGCCTCAAATACTCCAGGGGGCAGCATCCCACCTCCTTCATCTTCCTCAAATGTCGTGTTCGCGAGTTTTCTGCTAAGTTTATCTTCTATTGCATTCACCATTTTTCTCTAAGCAGATTTGTAGAGGTTTATTCTCAACCTGATGATATGGTATATAGTACACATAATTTGATTCAGTTTGGGTTAAATTCTACTATTTTGAAGATTTTTGCCAAAATCTTCTGCACACTACTTGTGATATTATTATGTGTGTAATAATTTAGCAACAAAGAAATATATACTTATTGTACTCACTCTTGAATCAATGGTTCTGTAATTTAATATTAGATACATGAGAGTTAATATCTCAAAAGGTCACTGATCTAACAAAGGTATTAGACTTTATTTTATATTAATAAAATCACTCAATTTTAGCTTTTGCATTAACAAAACATGATAAAATAAATTAGTTTTTTGTCTTATTCATAATTAAAATAATAAATAAACAAATGATTCAAAATTAGTATTTAAATACATTTTAATCAATATAGAGTAATCAAAATTTTAACTTCTAAAATATTTAGTTTATATCAATACTAGGTTATATGTTTCTGTAACTATATATTTCGGTATGGTATTTAATATTTCGTCATGTTATTTCTAAATATCAAATATCATATCGAATATCAAAAAATTAAAATGTATGTGAAGTGGGAGGACGACCAAGGGCAAAATGTAATTTCACGCTAATAAATATCTATTTAGAAAAATAATAAGTAATATAGAAACATCTTTTTATATATGAAATGAATAATGATAAATGGCATAAATGTAATTTCACACTAATAAAAATCTACCAAAAATAATAATAAGAAAATTAAATAATTTTGTAAACATCTTAAGTTATTGTTCTTACCATTAACTTATTTTATTATGGAATTTGTTATTACTTCACTTTCTTTTCTTGAGTGAGTTATTGTGATATCTATTTTATTAATCCTATTTTATTATTACTTTATTTTAATTCTTAATATTTTTTCAATTCATTATGCTTATCAAAAATGTTATAATTTTTATATAAAAGTTTATCATGAGTTAATTATTTCCATCTTTATTTTGGTTCTAATTAATATACTTGAAAATAAATAAGTGATAAAATTAATAATATATATTAGATTGATATATTTGTATAAAGAAGACCAAGAATAAAAATGTAATTAATAAATAATTCTAGAAACATCTTTTATATATGAAGTGAATAATGATCAAGGGTATAAATGTAATTTCACACTAACAAAAATCTACCAAGAATGATAACAAGAAAATTAAATAGTTTTAGAAACATCTTAATTTATTGTTATTACCATTAACTTATTTTGTTATTACTTCAATTTCTTTTCTTTTGTGAGTTATTGTGATATCCGTTTTATTATTACTCTATTTTACCATTACTTTAATTTAATTCTTAATATTTTTCAATTCATTATGCTTATCAAAAATGTTTACTTTTTATATAAAAGTTTATCTGAATTAATTCTTTCCATCTTTATTTTGGTTCTAATTAATATATTTGAAAATAAATAAATATGATAAAATTAATAATATATATTAGATTGATATATTTGTATAAAGACGATAAAAATAAAAATGTAATTACATACTAACAAAAATCTATCAAGAATAAATAATTTTAGAAACATCATTCTATATATGAAGTGAATGATGATCAAAGGTAAAAATGTAACTTCATGCAAATAAAAATCTACCAAGAATGATAACAAGAAAATTAAATAGTTCTAGAAACATCTTTAAATATTCTTATTAGTATTACCTCATTTTTTTATTTCTTCATTTTTTATGAGTTATTTTGATATCTATTTATTATATAAAAGTAAATATATTATTATTACACTTAGCTCTTAATAATTATATATCAAGCATAATATTAGGTGGAATCAATCAAAATTAAAACTAAAATTTAAATTTATATTTAAATTTTGTGTATTGATATATTTTTTAATTTTGTGATCTTAAATATGCTATATAAAAAATTAAAATTCAGAAATTATTATCTTTTTGAAAAGAGAAATTAAAAAATAAGTTCATATAAGTCGAAAAGGAGGGAGTCATATATTAAAAATGGAATATAATGATTTGAAAACCTTAATTCTTCGTTTTAATTTCTAATTTGTTACATATTTGAAAATTACATAAAAAGAAGCTTAAAATGCAATGTAACAATTTAAGATATTTTTAGAAAAACATAGTTAAAAACATAATGAAATTTGGTTGACTTTCTTATTTTTATCGAAACAAAAAAAGTTACATATATTATTTGAAAATAACGTAAGAACTAAAAAGTATTATGAATCACAGTAAAATGACAACTAAAAATATGTGAGAACCATATAAAAAATTTCGTTGATTTTCCTAAAATCACTTGTATCACTAAAATGAAACAAATAGAGTAACATATATAATTTGAAATGACAAAAAGGGTATATAAATTAACAATCAAAAATATATTTCTTAAAAAATCACATATAAATATTCAGTTCGCTTTTTAAAATTTCATTTGTGTCACATAATTGGAAGAAAAAAAACTAACATACGTTGAGCCTGCGCTGGCGCGGACACCTGATATCTAGTATATATATATACCATACCAAATATCATAATACCAAAATCATGATATCAAAAATTTTATGGTATAGTAATTCGATTTGCTTATAACAAACTTTAATGTATGAAATATAACCAACCATGAACAAAATATAAGAAACATAATTTTATTGATAAACAATATGAGTGCAATTGTGTTTGTTTTTCTTATTTTGCTTGCTGAATTTTTTCTATAATTCGAGAATTTTTTAATAGCGTATTTCTCGATGGCTACAATGAAAAATATCTGAGCACTTAAATCTCAGTCTTTAGATGATAATTGAATAAGTTAATTTTAAGATGAAGATTTTTTGGGAGTTAGAAGATTCATGCTAAAGTTTGAAAATGAAGTGATTTGTCTTGTTTTGGGGTTAAGAGATATTTTTATTTAAGAATAAAAAAAAAAGTTTGTATTTTGTGTGGTTGCCAATTAATACCTTACAATATGTTATCCTTCTTTTATTTATTATATTTGGAATAATTTCTATCTTTCTCATCTTACAGCTTCCAAAATGTCTGCAGCATCAACAAGTCCCTCTTTATTTTCTGCAACTCGTTCTGCTTCTAATACTAATACAAGTCCCTCTGTTTCAAATATATATGGTAAGATACACATTTTTTTACCATCTTTTTTTCTGTTTCAACTTTTTCAACAAGAACTTTCTCGATTGGAGCAACAACAAAGTTGTCTATGTGTATTATAGGTCACGAGTTTGAGCCGTGAGAATAATCACTAATACTTACAATTAGGATAGACTGTCTACATCACATCTCTTAGGGTCGGGTGCGGCCCTTCCCGAGACTCTGCTAACGCGAGATGCTTGTGCCAGGAGCGGCT
The DNA here is from genome assembly GCA_022817965.1 of Solanum lycopersicoides. NCBI lineage: Eukaryota > Viridiplantae > Streptophyta > Magnoliopsida > Solanales > Solanaceae > Solanum > Solanum lycopersicoides. The sequence goes on along the minus strand of CM040629.1, from coordinate 86,733,008 downwards.
CTATGCTTTGGCTTTTAAGGCCTTTGCCTTAGGCCCCCAAATTTTGGGGGCCCTAAATTTTGGTTAAGATTAAATTATGTGTTAAAATTTTTATTGAAAAATTAATTATTTATGATAAAAGGTATAATTTTTTTAAGAATAAATTATTTTATTTACTTTAACATTTTTTGTACTTTGTTAAAAATAAGAATTAAAAGTGAAAAGTGTTTCAAAAATTTAATTACAAATTCTTTTTTATTTCTTTTTAAAATTTTAGTTTCAAGCATTACTAGAGTATAATCATATTAAAATGAGTTATACCAAGTCATCAACTTCTTGAGTCAAATTCTATGATTTTTAGTCTCATCTTTATTTAATATTTATCAACTTTTACTTATAGCACTATGTTAACAATTCATATAATAATTGTCTCACTTAAAAAATGTTTTTCAATGTTGAGTTGATAAAATCTTACCTAAAACTAATAACTGAAAAAACAATATTAAGTACTAATAATTTCCATCTAAATAGTGTAAAAAATAAATTTTGAACAAATATGCATATAAAGTGTATTATATAGTAGGCCGCGAATTGAAATTTCGCTTTAGGCCCCCAATTACATTGAGCCGCCCTTGCTTTGTGCACCTTGTTGCCTTGTCCCTTTTTTTTTTCTTGATCTGCATATATTTACTTTAATATGCTGTAATTTGGATAATTTTGTATTTGAATAAAAAATATAATACAATGAATACAGAGGATTCATATAGTCAATCCCAACGAATTAAGGATTATAGCATAGTTTAATTGATTCTCTGATATTACTTTGATTTGATCTAACACACAAATTACCCAATAGAGACTCAATCAGTGCAAATTAGTCGGGCTCCAAAGCTGATACGGAACACTCCGTGTAGGAAACAAATCAAAAAGAAAAAAAAAACAGAACTCAACCATTTCATTGGCATAATTTCATTTCTCTAATGTATCTGTATATTCAAAATGCAGCTACAAGTTTTATGGGCGCGCACTTGAGAACGTATTATCCAGCTACAAGGAAACTAGTAAGGATTCATAGGGGTATAGTTGCTGCAGCCGTTGCAACTTCCCCTGCAGAGGAAATCAAAGAGTAAGCTCATTCGTTCTCTTGTCTTCCGTCTTCTGATGAGACATACTGAGTTTTGTTAGCATCGATTCGATGAACTAACATATATATACTGATAAAGTAACGACAGTATCTATTGTAATTTAACGGAAAGTGATTGCTCTATCTATATATACATGATATAGAACTATGTAAGTTTGACATTCGCCAACGTTGGTGTTACAGATATGCGCTTCCTTCATGGGCTAAATTTGACCTTGGAAAATCACCAGTATATTGGAAAACAATGAATGGTCTTCCTCCAACTGCAGTATGTTCAAATATCCGAAAAAAATGAATATATCTTTTATAGCATAACGTTTCTGAATGCTTAGTAATCCAGGTCCTAAATGTTTCTTATTTTCTTTTTTTCGACAGGGAGAGAGACTGAAGCTTTTTTACAATCCAGCTGCAAGCAATATGGTACCTAATGAAGATTTTGGAATCGCGTTCAATGGTAAGTTCATGTCTATTTCAAATTCACATAACGTATTCAACATGTTTCGTTCTCCTTTTCGTTCCTATTTGCAATTTTCTTCATTCTAAAATTAGAACCAAAATGCTGAATTCTTGAGATTCGAATTCAGGAGGTTTCAACCAGCCTATCATGTGTGGTGGTGAGCCTAGGATAATGCTCGAGAAAATCAGAGGAAAAGCCGATCCTCCTATTTATACGATTCAGTTATGTATTCCCAAGCATGGTGAGTTTTAGAGTTTAATTTAAGAAACTTGCCTTGGTTGCATTTTCTTAGAACAAATCGTTGCCTCGGATTTTTACATTTTATTTATCTGTTTGCAGCTCTTAGTTTGATCTTCTCGTTCACAAATGGAACCGAATGGGATGGTCCTTATAGACTACAATTCCAAGTCCCCAAGGCTTGGAGAAATAAACCAACTGAATTCTTCACTGAGGTAACAAACATTCAGTTCTAGTCTTTTAGTTAACAAACTGAGGTACTTGTATTATGAACGAGTTTGACCTATTTATATGACACTAATTACTTAAAGTTTGGTTCTTGAATTGTGCTGCAAGCGCGATGAATTACAATACAAATTTTGGTATGGACTTACTGTTGGTGTCCCATGTCGGTTGTGGGATGGTAATTTGGTCTCTTTATTTCTTTATCACCTATCGATGTTACTCTTGTGCTCGAGGAAAAAAAATGTGAACAAGGTAGTCCTAAGTGGTTCACAAGGGATTCCTTGTTACCGTCATGTACTAGGGTGTGAGAGCCTAAGCTAGTGATGCTATCGGTCATTGGACTTTTGCCATCTAGGGTGCAGTATTCGTACTGCATATGATAGCCTAGTTGTATGATGCTTTTAGTTTCTTTTGAAGAGTGATATGTCATTATTTTGTTATGCAGGGTCTTACACAGGAGTTGAGCCAGGAGGGTGCCTGTGACAGGGCAATCTTCCCGGACTCGAGTATCTTGATCACAAGATGTGCTATGGTTGGTAACTTGAATGTGGACGGAGTAAGTAGAATCATCTTTCTCTCTATTTATTTTTCGAGTTTCATTTCAAACCTAGTATTGATAAGAAGGGACACGATTCTAATGCAGGGTGATCGTTGCAATCTTGATCTAGTACCGGGATGCGTTGATCCAGATTCTCCCCAGTATAATCCACTAGCCAATGTAGATGATGGATCTTGTCCACCATATTCAGACTCTGAGGATTAACTTTCAGTACATATATACGACTCATGATGTTTATAGTTTAGTGTTATCGATGGAAGTCTTTCACACGTGTGTGGATTCGATTTCAACTATTTACCTTTGTGATAAAGAAAATGTGTAGAATTACTAAAAGGAATGAATCTCCAACCTTATACTGTGAAATATCTAGTTATGGTGTCTCTAATGGTTGGTTTGTAATTTGTATAGAACTTTGATACTTCACTTTTGGCATGCAGCAAAAACAAGTTATTGATAAAAACTCTGTATTTTGGATATTTATACCTAGTTCAAAGTGAGTTCAATTTCAACATTCTAGATCCAAAAACCATACTAAAATTATTGTTATTACAATTAGTTCCAATGATCCATCAATGCAAAAATTATAAAATAAAAACGATAGTAATTTATTATTAATATAATTTTCTCATATTCTACGAATAATTTCTTTAGTAAGAATGCATTTTGACGAGGGTCTTATCCCTACTCTTTTTCAAATTACACCTTAGATTTGGTTGAATTCGGATAAACCCCGATACATCGTGTTTCGGTTTCGAATACATCTCTCAACGTTTTGATACAACGCGTACACCACTCAATGTCCCGATGCACGCATCTCTGTTTCGGATACATTACTCAATGTCCCGATACATCATGTATGTCTCGATGCATAGTGTAAAGTGATGTGTTCGACTGATACATCGCGTAAAATGATATATCCGAACGATACATCATGTAAAGTGATGTATACGAGAATATGAGAGAGTAAGGTACGTCTCAAAACGTCCGATGCATCGTGTAAAAAGTGATGTATATGAGAATAGGAGAGAGTAGGGATTTATTTAATTTTTCAGACGGTATGAAATTTTAGAGAATATGGTAAAATAAGTTGTGTATTTAGATAATTTCCCCCTTTTATATATAAAATATAAAAACTTAAAGGTAAATTTTAAAAGAATCCAAAAGTTAGAAAAAAAATTCTCAAAATCACTTGCTCTCTTTCTTTCTTTCTTTTTTTTTAGAATTTAGGATCTTGGGTTTTTGCCAATTAATTTTCGGCCAAAACTGGATTTTGATTTTGCCAAATTTTCCCCCAAAAACCTAAGATTTAAGTTAGTCTTTTCTTCTATTTGAAAAAAGAAAATAGATGCAATTAGACATCTATTGAGACTTGAGACTAATTCTGATTTTCAATCTTTTGGACCTTGCATTATTCTTTGAAGTTTTATTTTGGAGTGGTCTATAACATTTATTTTAAAATTCTATGGTCTTTAATTTTTGTTTATACAGCTTATTTAACGGAAATTTATTGACCATAATATTCATTTATTCAAACCTAAATTGCTCGACACAAACTTAAAATGTTGTAGAATAAATTTAAAAATAAAAAATTGAATATCACCTAAAATAGGAGCATTTGTATGAATGACCCTTATTCTTTCTATTTTTTCTTTAGCATATCTATCATTTCGATAGATAGACTTGACAGGGGATTAAGTTCACAAATGGCCTTAAAAAGGATGGTCTTTGTTTTGTTTTTTAATCATGAGCTTGACGGATTTAATATTAATAGTCTTCGCTTAAAAAGAATTAATTACGAAAATTTCACCTTTTAATTTACGTATTATCATTATCTCCTATAAGTTTTACAAATTTTCAAAATTTCTCATTTTCGCACATCACATTAATGTATCTCGCGCATCAGATTAGTGTATCTCACGCATCAAATTAATGTATCTCGTGCATCAGATTAGTGTAACTCGCGCATCAAATTAATGTATCTCGCGCATTAGATTAATGTATCAACACTTACATTATTGTATCCGTTTTGAGAGATTTTGTAATTATACACTTTTAAGGAATAGATTGTAAATTTGCTTTAAAAGTATGTGATTTCTTTAATTTGCCCAAAAAAATCTGCTAGGCAATGTTTCTATTTTCGGTGGGCATAAGTTGTGGATATAAATTAGTTTATAGATGAACTTTCGCAAATAGTCATTATAATTCTAAAATTATACAAAAATGAGAATTATACAAAAGTAAAAAGTTAAGCCGCGTAATTATAACTAAAAATAGTCGCGTAATTTCGCATAAGTTCTTTCTTACAGACAAAAGCTAGAATTTATTTCTAATACAAACATAACTCTTCCAAGCGGAAATTTTTAAAGAAAAAATATTTTCTAAAGAATCTATACACTTTTCGAGACACCCGCTTTTATGAGTTTTGAGAGTTTCGGCCCAAAACGTGACCCTTTGATGGAGCCCAAGCAAGCCTACTTGTATGAGGAGGCTCAAACCCCGTGACAGTAATAAATGTTCATTAACAACATAAACTCATGCATTTATTTCATCTCCTCCTCATACTCGTGAATCCATTATTATCCTACTTTAATTTATGCACCCACCAATTTTCATTCACTTGTCACACTACCCAACCTGGTCATTGTCATAAATATTTATATTATATGTCACTTATAAAACACCCCTAAAAATATAACCAAGTTTGTCACTTCATTCATATTCCAAAAATGGCCCTTTTTCTCTCAATACAAATACCTCTACTACTATTATCTTGTTTCTTCTTTCCTCTAGGGTTGTCATTCACCGTTATAATGTCGGATTCCGGTGCACCTTCTGCTCTAGTCGATGCTCCACAAACCGGGTTCTCGATGAATAATAATCGCGCACGAACCGATCCTCGTGAACAAGAAGCTGTTTACGACATTATGAGGGCTACGGGGAACGATTGGGCCACCGATATCCCTGATGTTTGTCGTGGTCGATGGCATGGTATTGAGTGCATGCCGGATAATGACAATGTGTACCATGTTGTGTCACTTTCCTTGGTGCATTGTCCGATGACACAGCGTTTCCTACGTGTGACTCGAGTCATTCGTTCATTTCACCTTCAGTTAGGAAACTTCCACACCTTCGGACTTTATTTTCTATCGTTGCTTTAGTAACAATCCTCAGCCCATTCCAGGATTTTTAGCCCAATTAGGGCCCACTTTGCAAAGCACTAGTTTTAAGGGAAAATGGGTTCACAGGGACCATTCCTAATGAATTGGGTAACCTAACCCGTTTGAGAGTTCTAGATCTTCACAAAAACAATCTTAACGGTTCAATACCGATCTCTCTAGGCCGGATCACCGGTTTGAGGTCATTCGATTTGAGTGACAACAAACTAACCGGTTCTATTCCGAGTTTAACCTTCCCTCAGTTAAATATCTTGGACCCCAACCAAAATCACCTTACAAGTTCAATTCCATCCACACTGATGAGCAGTCATTCGCTTATAAAGCTAGACCTAAGCCGTAATCGCCTCTCTGGTTCAATACCTGACTCGATCCACAACTTAAACAATCTCATCCTTTTGGATTTAAGCTATAATAGTCTAACAAGCCCATTCCCAATGTCGCTCAAGAAATTAAATTCTCTACAAACCTTAGTCCTCAATGGAAATCCAATGGACTCAACTACTCTACCGGATAACACATTTGATGGTTTCAACGACTTAATGATTTTAGGGTTATCAAACATGAACCTTCAAGGTCCAATACCAAATTCACTAGGCCGATTACCTAAGCTACGAGTCCTTCATCTCGATGGGAACAAGTTAAATAGCTCGATCCCATCGAGTTTTGGTAATTTAAATAACATAAGTGAGCTTAGGCTTAATAATAACATGTTGAGTGGTCCTATTCCATTTCAAAGAGACATGGTTTGGAGAATGAGAAGGAAAATGAAGCTTTCAAATAATGATGGGCTTTGTTACAATAAAGAAAATGGGCTTGGAGATGATTTAGAGACATTGTTGGATTCAGGGATTGGACATTGTGGGGACTCTAAAACAGTGCCAATAAAAACAGTACAACACATTTCAACACTCAACAGAGCAAGTTTTGTAAGATCAAATAGCAACAAATTATTATCATCTCTTGGATGCTTGCTTTGGTCAGCTTTAGTTTTTGTTGTAGTTTGTTTGTTGTGAGTAATTGTTTAGAGATTTTGGTACAGTTTTTTTTCCCTTTCTGTTTTTAAATGTAACAAAGCTTAATCAGTATTAAGGCATATATAATCCATAAATGTATCCTTTAATTTGACTTCATTTCACATTTATACAATTTAATTTTGGGTGTGTACACAAGATCACAGTCCACAAGTAGACACTTTAACTTGTATAGACTTGAATAAGTAGGCACATGAGTTATAATACACATAGGACACCACGTAGGATGAAAATTTTTATGTACTGTCTATTTGTTCAACTTTATATAAAATTTAAGTATTTACTTGTGTACATACAAAGTAGGAAGATATACATGTGATTTAAAGTTAAGTTAAAGGGTATATTTATGTTTTATGTGTAGCATTAAATAGGAGTGTTACTACTTTAATTCTTCAGATTTTTTGAGTAACAAACTTGAATGACAATTGTAAATATTTGTTCAAGTCTTAGAATTTAATTTTAACTAGATAAATATTTCGCACTTCGTGCGATGGTGAACTACGTCAATAATCTACTTCTGAACATTTGATAATATAAGTGTTTTTGAGGTACAACTCTATGATAAATTATCAAGAATATTTTATTCAAAAATAAAATGAAATATTTTTTTAATCTTAAAATAAAAAAAATTGATTCTAAGCGTTTATGCATTTTTTTCCATTAATTTTTCATTTTAATTTAATGAAAAAAATATTATATATAAAGCTGGATAATAAAAATAGGACGTGGGGCCTTGCTTTGGCCAGAATTTTTTTTTTTTTTATCTCTAAAATATACTAAAAGAGGGGTGGGGGTGGGGTGAATATAATAAAATAACTTTTTTATCTCTTCTTATCATTACTACTACAATTTATTACTCTGCATCTCTCATCTTATTATAATTTATTGTTTTCCTTAAATTCTCTCATCTTACCTTTTAGGTTACTATCCTACATGTTTTTCTTTTCAATATTTTTTTATCTCAATTATCTCATTTAATTTATTGTCATAAAAAAATTTTGAAAATGAAAAATATATTTTTAATTAATTTCATCATCTCTCATCACTATTATTATAATATATTATTTTCCTTAAATTCTCTCATTTTACCTTTTTGTCTATATATATATTTTTTTTTGAAAAAACAGTTTTCTACTATCCTACACGTAATTTCATTATTTTTTATCTCAATTAACCTCATTTATTGTTGTCATAAAAAAATTTCAGAAAAGTCTATTTAAAAAAATTCTTCAAATATTATTAATTGATCTTTCCTAAAACGCTTCCTCTTCCTTCTCTCATATTTCTTTCATTCATAAAAAATTATAAAACAAATAAATTAAAGTTAGTGATAGTAGAATAAGACGATTGAAAAGAAAAAAATATTGACAAAAAAATGACAATATAAATATAATATTATAGTGAAAAGCATAACGGTTGGTTTCCTATTTATACATATTTCAATTGAGCAATAAATGAAAACACTTATTATTATTTTTAAAATGATAGGTAATTTATTTTTTATGCAATTAATTTTAAAAACATATAAGAATCTATATCAGACTAAGGAATAATTTAACAATTATAAGGAAAAAGTCAAAATTAATTTCTGTAAAAAGATTGTAATTCTTATATAGTTATAATAAGTAATGTTTAGAATTAAAAAAAATAGAATTAACGAAAAAGTACAAAAAAGGGAAAATAAGTAATTTAAGGAAATAATATAAGCAACATTAATAATGATATTTAAGGGAAGGAAGTAAAAGAAATCAATAGCATTGATGGTGATAAGAATTAAATATGGTCATCATTCATATTTTATAAGATTTTAAGTTTTTTAAAATTAGAAAAAGATGCTAAAAATAAAAAGCCTGGCCCATTCTAGCGGGGAGTAATCTCAATCCGTAGAAGGTCAAGGCCCAGGAATCCGCTGGACATCTCAGCGGCGTCACTTTTTTCTAATTGTTCAGTTTGGTCTATGTGACCAAATAGGATCGTCCAGTTCAATGTTTTAAAAGGCGGGGGCGTGAGGCGAGGCGTTTTATACAGTACGGGGCGAGATGTAAGCCTCGAGACACGGGGCGTAATCTCATGTGTATTCAATTTTATAGTTTTATTACTAATTAAATTCCTTTCAATGATTTTACGTATAATCTTTTATTAAAAACCTATAATATATAGAAATTATATTATGATTTTTATTTGCGATAAGTATTGATAATCTATAATAAAGAAAAAAAGTATCATAATTACTATTTGAGAAATATCATTACACCAATAACAATAAAACATGACTATACAAGTGTAAATAATCTAATATCTTAACTTTCTAATAATAAAAGAATCATTATTTCTAAAAAAATATATATATCGTACTATACAATTTATTCCTCCCCCCCCCCTCTCAAATCCCTAAAAGAAAATAATCAATAAACTTACAAGTATTATAGTATAAACATCATTGTTTCATGAATAAAAATAAAATTACTTTTAAATAATTAAATAAAATATGATAATTTTGAGACATATGACAAAATCATGAAGACCAATGATAAGTGAACAAGTAAAATTTCGCTACATATTTTTAAGAGAAATGTTACGTAATATATAATTTACCTTCATAGTGTTACCAAATAGTAAATATGTGATACTGTATTTGTTGTTTAGGTTACTCTCAATCTTGTTATCTTTATAGATTAAAAAGTTGTGTATCATTCATTTATTCAAGAATTATGAAGGTCAACAATGTTAATTAAAGATTTTAACACATAATTTGTGTAAGATCTGTTAGGCGAGTCCCGAGCGTTAGGCGTGCTTAGGGCGTACAGTCGGGCGCTTAGGGCGTAAGTCTTCTATAACTAAGTCCCAAACTTGAGTCTCGAGGCGTTTTGCTAGAGCCCCGCCCCAGGGCGAGCCCCAAGGCGAGTCCCAGAAGAGTCTTTAAAACACTGGTCCAGTTCCTAAAATTCGAGGCACAATTTTCCATAGAAGAATAATTTTAATTTTGAGCAATTATTTTAATAAAAATGTTTGAAAGAATATCTGAAAAAATAAAATTAAATAAATATGAGATTTTTGTTTATAAAACATATAATTATCAATGTTGGACTAAGAAATGATCTAAAAATTTTAAGAAAAATTTTAAAATCATATTCCGTAAAAAAACACTGTAATTCTTAAGTAGTTATAATAGTTAGATTTTACAAATAAACAAATAAAATTTCAGACATTAGAAATTATAAAATATATATGAAAACGTTAATACAAAATAAATACGACAAAACAAACTTAATTAGAGACAAAAAAAAAGTTAGTAGACTAAAGAAGAACAAATAATATCGTTAGTAAATTTTAAGTTAAGCTAAATAATAAAAAATAAAATATAATTTAATTAAAGATATATATATAAAGAAATTATGACATAATAAAATAAGAAAGGAGTTTGTAGAATACTAATTCTCCTCCTAAATTTAAAACTAATTTACTAAATTGATTGATTTTTTCTCTAAATAAATCTTCTTACATACTATGAATTTTTGTTCTCAATATAAAACAAATCAACATTCTTTCAAAAAAGGCTTCTACTTTGAAGACAATTTTTTGTTACATAATCTTTTTCTTTTCACCAATATCTATACAAGGTTCTTGAGATATGCTTTCTTTTTTTTTTCTTGAAAAACTCACAAGATCTAGAATTTCGCTGGACATCTCAAAGATTAAATTTGATATCCGTATAATCATCACCATCAATATCTTTAGAAGTTTTATCATCACCAATATCTTTAGATCCTGAGATACTCTCTCTTCCCCTTTTCAAGAAATTTGATATCCGTATATTCATTACCACCAATATCTTTAGAATTTTTATCATCACCAATATATTTAGATCTTGAGATACTCTTTCTTTCCTTATCCTGAAAAAATCACAAGGCCTAAGAATTCACTGGATATCTCAATATCAAAATTTGATACCCATATTCATCGTTAGAAGAAGAAGAGAGAAAGTGAAGGTTTCCACTATTGTTGTACAATAGTCAATTTTTTTATTTTATTTTATAGGCTAAATAATTATAAATTGTTATGAAAAATGAAAAGGATTTAATCTTTTCATCTTCCATTTTCTTAAATGTGTATTAGTATGATGGAAGTTTGAAAGGAACATTATGTAATGCATTAAATATTTTTTTCAGTTTTTTAAACAAAAAATTACAAATAAAAATAAAATATCAAAACAATGAAATAGAACATAAATAGAAATGCTGGCCATAGAGAGGTGCCACATCAGATTTTCTATATCCAACTTTATATATGTATATAGATTACATTACTGATGAAGTTGACACTACAGTTGGCATTAAAAAATTTAAATTTCAAAGAGAATGTAACCTCTCATTTCCAATTATTTTCTAGGTTTAATCCGTCCCAAATAAGGGAGTTAGTAGTCTAATTTTTCTTATATTCTTTAATTATTATAAGTTCTTGCAATCATCCCACTAGTTAGGAGTTAGGACGTAATTTGGCGCATTTTGGGATTAGCGAACTCTTTGAGAGAGAATTGAGACCTCTTGGTTCGCATTTCACTTTTATTTGTCATGTTACGTTTTTTAAAAGTCAATTTAACTAATTTTCAAAGTTAAATAAAATTACATTAATTCGATATTTTAAACAAAAAATTTAGATATTCAAAAGCTATATGAAAAGTACTATAAATTACAATTTCTTGCATATCAATGTGATGAAAAAATGTATCTCAAAATTTTAATCGAAGTTATTATAGTTTGACTCTAAAAATAGAAATCATTACAAAGATTTTATTTTGTCATTTTGGAGGGGTATATTATTGTTGCTTGAGACATTCATTTAAGGCTCGAAATTTCTTCTCTGTTTTTAACAAAATATGAACGCAAAAACTCATAACCTTATTAGTGAAACCAAAGTTAAGAGGAAAAAAGGGAAAGAAAATTGTATTGATCATTATTTGTGTGTGTTAGCCCCAATCTCCAAAATATCTTATAATTGAATTCTAACAAATTATGTCAGTATCACTAGTTAACCACTAAACAATCAACTAACTAATGAATTAGCAATTAACTAATGGAATGAACAATAACTAAGTAATGGACCACTAGGTTCATTGTGTGATGCATTTGAACGCACACACTCAAGGTGAAATTAAAGGGTGCAAGATATTGAGCACACCAAGCTTGTCTAGAATATGCAAATGTTGGGTGTGACCTAATTCTTTAGTCAACAGATCTGCAACATGCTCCAGAGTATGTAGATAGTTTCAACCAGTCCTGCTTTCATCTTTCTAATTAAGTGACATGTTTGGTCATTTCATGAAAGACTGAATTAATTGCTAACTGAATAGCTGATCAGGGATGACTTGATAGTGTTAAAAAAAAGACATGTGTCTTAGGCCTTCAAATTTAAGGGGCCTTATTTTTAATAATAATAGGTTATAAGTTATTATTTTTTAACAAATATTGAATACTATTTGCAGAAAAAGTAAACTTTTCATGAAAATGAAGCAATTATTAAAAGAAATTTGACATATTTGGAGTACTATATCTCATGAAAAATAATTTAAAATAAAAATGGTTATATTATTAATTGAAAACTAGAAGAAATCAATTATATAAAAGTTATTAACAATTTCAATTTAAAATCCCATTTAATTTTTGCTTTAGGCCACTAATATGCTTGAGCCGCTCCTGTAGCTGACTTACTAGCACTTTAATTAAGATAGTACCATGTAACTGAATGTGCATTGAACAAGCCCACCAGCCAAGTAATTCAGCAACAACTATATTCAGCTTCACCTAAACTCCTAGAAATAGTTTGTGGTTTCTTTTGACTTTTAAAACACAAGTTGCTTATGAAAAACACTTTGAAAGTGAATTAGTCAAACACAAATTGCTTTCTTTCTTTCAAATATACTTTTTCTAAAAAACTATTTTACATAAAGTGCTTCAAATAATAAGTACTAATTTTTATTGATTATGTCAAACAAACTCTTAATTAGAATATCTAAATGAATTATTTTGACAAATTTAAGCTAGTCATTTATTACTTTCTCCATCCATCTTTAATTATTTATGTTTGACTTGACACATTTTTAAGAAAAATAATAATTAGAAGAGTAACTTACTACTATCAATTATAAGTTATTTAATATTAAAAATGAATAATATTTAATAATAAAGATAAAATAGACATAAAATGATAAATTATAATTTTATAAATTGGAAAAATATTTTTTTTTTAAATTCAATCTTAAATTTAATGGCACTTTCTCCTCTTTCTTTCTTGACAATATTTACATATTTTCGAAAATCCCTTTTTCCAACGTTCACCGCTTTCAACAGCCCACAAAATCCTTGTTATATAAACGGACTCACCTCCTCCAGGCGGAGTAGAGCTCAAGAAAACCTTCAAATCCCCTAAACCTACCGCCCTACTCCTTAAATCTCCGATCAAAAAATCAATCTCTCAATCACTATAAGGGAGATTAATCAATGGCTGCAATTATTTGCCGCAAGAGATCCTTTTTCGAAATTTACAATCACCATCGTCGATTTCAGCATCATCTCCGGTTTCAAAGAAGCTTCGTTCTTCTGCCTACATCACCTCTGTAATTCACTTCGTTCAGCTGAGAGCTTTATTTTCAGATATTCATACTCAGGTATGGTTCTTTTTCTTCATCTCTATTTACAAATTTCACTTGGTCCGACATGGTTCTAGTAACTAGAGATTCAATTGTCTACGTAGTAGCTGTAGAATGTGCTAATATATAGCCATCTAGTTTAGCAAAATTGAGTATTCGTATGTATGACTATGGGTCTGTCTAAAAGCCATAAGTTAGGATTTCTAATTTATGATTTTTGGCTTATTTATGTTATTTTGGCTTTAAAATAAGTGTTTATAAACATTTTTCAACTTTATCCAAACGGGGCACCAGGTAGATTATATGTATTAGTATGTAGAACTATGCATATTAGTATTAAGTATACACTATGTAAAAGAAGGGAAGGGAGCCTTGGAGTAACTTGTAACATGTGACCAGGAGGTTACGGGATCAAGCTTTGGAAATAGTTTGCTTGCATTTCTTCAAAGTAAGGATGCGTACAATAGGCCCTTGTGGTCGGGCCCTTCCTCTGACCCTGTGCATATAGGGAGCTTTAGTGCACCGAACTTCCCTAAGAAAAAGATATCCTCTTTTTGTTGCGTATGCAGTTTTAACCTGCTTTTCCTATGAATTTTAAATGCTTTTGAATCTTCAAAAAGGTTCCGGTATGAGCAATAGTAAGAATAACGAATTTTCCATTCTTATAACATACAAGTATAGAGATTTAGTTGATTACTTAGTCTGTTTAACACCTTGTGGTGTATTTTCAATTTTGTCTAATGAGTCAACAAATAATTGTTTCACTTTCATTACTGTTCAGCTACTTGAGAAAGCATTGGAAGAATCTGGCAATGACCTGGATGCTGCTATTAGGAGTCTGCATGAGCTACGCCTCGGATATTCAGATGGAAAGTCGGATACAAAAGAGATCGAAGATGGTACGTGTAATCACATAATCCCTTCATCAGGTTGCTGGTGAAGTGATGTTTAAAAGATTTGTTTTTTTTAATAGTTACTAGGTGCAACACAAGTGTATATGTGTGTGCATATATATATTTTTTAAGTTGCATATAAGTGCAAAATTGGTATGCGAGAAGTATAATTTATTGTCAATGGCAGAAATATGTGCCATTATTAATGAACGAAAAGATGTATATCCAGTTGGTAAACATATCAGTGGCATGTAGGATTGTTTGCTGTCATACTTATTAAGGATCTCAAATTGCCCACCCAACCCCCGCAAAGAAAACACTACTTAAAGAATTTTTGGGAAGGATATGGTGGTGCTCATCCATTTGGTCAGCAACAGATACTGAATCTTGTAATTGGAAATTATCATTTTTACTGATAAGTTCACTCGAGTTGGAGGTGTCAAATTTGGTCCATAAAAGTGCAAGCCATCAAAAACGTAATACGGATGGTTGTGATATGATACCAATCCAAATTGACCAAATCAACATTAGGGCGGGTTGGAGTGTAACATGTATAGTAATTCCGACCTGCTTTAACCCCCAAATTTTATCCGACCCATTTACTTGACACCTTGGAGTTTTCAGTTTTAGCTCGTAAAATTTTAACCTGTCCAACCTCGAATTTGAGCTTGATAGTTTTGGTTATGTCCCGTTTATCAATTCATCTTGACCTAATCAAACGTTGGAGGCATGTTTATTGACTCAACTTGTTTTAATTTGTCCAAGTTTGACCCTATCCACCACTTGACACCTTTTAATCTGAAGGTCATTTGTATGTGTATGAAAACTGTCCGTTAACGTGCATACAATTGTTTGTATACATCTACATATTGAAACTTAACTAGTGTTTGTCTGTCTTTCTGGTGCATAGCTATCTAACTTACCACTTCTCAAATTTACAGTTAGGAGGTTGAAATTTTGCATTTGCATTTCTCTTGGTGGGATTGGGTGAGGAGGGGGTGGGGGGGGGGAGGGGGGGGGAGGTCATATTGTAGTATCATTATGTTAATCCTTGATAAATCAGGAAGGTGATTTCCAAATATTTTCAATTAAAAGATTCTTATTTTCATAAAAAATTGACAGGTATGAAGCCTACCACTGGGCCGGCTGCTCAGTCAGAAGATCCTTCAGCTGAAAACAATTTTCCTGCCAATGGTGCAGAATGGGTGGATTGTTTTGTGCGGGAAATGATGACTGCTACAAGCATAGATGATGCCAGGGCTCGAGCTACTAGACTGTTGGAGAGCTTAGAGAAATGCATTAGCTCACGTGCAGGTGCAGAGGCAGCTCAAAATTTTCACAAGGTTGGTACTGTTAATGCATGTTTTCCATTTTAATCCAATAGTTCTAGGTGTCTAGGAAATGAATTTCTTGCCATGGATTAGGGTCAGGAAAACACGATCACAATTTTTGGGTATAACTACTATATCTTAACTAAGAGACTAGTTAGTAATGTTCTCTATACATTCGAAGACTCGTTTACCTGATTCTATCAGCAACAATGCAAGGTTGTGGTGCTTCAGCTCGTGAGAATTGCCACAATTTGACCGGCTGGTTTATTTACTTCCATTTATTTGTTCCTTTGGGTGTTGACTATTCATCAATTAGCAGGAAAATATAATGTTGAAAGCACAAATAGAAGTGCTTAGTAAAGATGATGCCATTCTCAAGAGGGCAGTGGTCATTCAACATGAACGTCAGAAAGAGTATGATGAAAGGAGCCAGGAAGTGCAGCAATTAAAGCAACTGATTGCTCAGGGTAAAGAGCAATTAAGAACTCTTGAGGTAAATGTTCTACCTTCATAAATTCCTCATTCTATCCATGACTTACGACAAATTGCAATGAACTTTATATTGTCACCATACTTTGAGATTCTTTGCCGATCTGCTTCACCAATGAAAGACCTGATTACTGTTCTTGGTGTATTTGCTTGTCCAAACCCTTTTGGAATATTCATGTTAAAATTAGTAGTTGCTTAAACAATATATATGTGCACTCTAGAACTGTCTTCTTAAGCAGACCTTTCTAGGATAAACGGGTACGTATTGAATTATCAAAGGAAATTGTATAGCTAAATTAAATTTATCAGTGTGACATTCCTTGGATCAATAAGGGAAGTAGTCCTTTCAATGTAACATGGAAAGATTGACAGTAATTGGAAAGAAGAGAATGTTGCACTGAGAAAAGGGCGTCGGTACCCTTGCCAACAACAACAACATACCAAGTGAAATCCCACAAGTGGGATTTGGGGAGGGTAGAGTATACACTAGAGAGATTGTTTCCGAAAGACCCTCGGCTCAAGTGCAACTTTGGTACCCTTGCCTAATCCTGTAATAACGAGTACAAACGTTAGCATGATTGCTATTAATATTGGAAACTTAACCTCCATATTGTTAACAAAAAAGAACCTAACTAAATTCAGGCGTCAGCATCGATGCTATTAAAGCTGGAAATGTAACCTCCAATAGGGGCATATGGCTAACAACAAATAACCTAACAACTGCTAGAGGGATAAACCTCTTAATTACCTGAGTATATTTTCAGAAGAATCAGAACTAATATCAAATGCCTTAAAGAGAAGGGATGAAAAACTACATAGATGTTATCACAAACTACTTTAGGATTTAGGTCTAGTAGATCAATGGAATGCCTTTCTGTAGTTGTTACTCAACACTGGACAGAAAATGAAAGGTATCAGGGATTAAGTTCAAAAATGTTAAGAGAATATATCTTAGTACCCGTTTGCTCAACTTTTTATCATCTAATAATACTTTTTTGCTATTGTTTCATGGCAACTTTTATGTCTTCATATCAAACTATTTGTAATCTTCGTTCTACTAGAAAAATGTTTCAGATTGACAATGATGCAATGTTGATGTAAAAAAAAAGGTGGTACATTTCAGTTTTAGGGAATTGAAAAAGATATAAGTTTCTCCACTCTTGATTTTCTGATTTCATTGTCATTTCACAGATGAACAATTATGCTTTAAAAACACAGTTGCGGCAAGCTCAGCAAAGCAACTCTTTTCTTGGATTCAAATTAGATGTGTTCTAATGTGCCGAATGTTCAAAGAAAAAGATGGAGCCTAGAAAGAGCATTCCTTCTGGCACTTGTGAAACTTGATATTAGATGTTTTACTGAACGTATTATTTCCGGTTTCTAGGGCATGCCAACTTGAACAGATGATTCCAATGACGTTGCACACCGTGGACATCATCCAAATTTCCAATATGAAGGTCTAAAATCATCAAGCTAAATGTTCATATTATATATATATGCAAAATCAATGAACTACTTCTATTAATAGGCAAAGGGTATTTGTTGTGCATTTTTGTGTAATGCTGGTTTTGATGCTAACCAGCTTCTAACATGATACTTCATGCCTCTGTTAGCTGAGTGATGTTGAATTTTGATGGTAGTTAGCTATACTTGCATTTTAATTTCTGTATTTTTGTGCTAACAACTACCATCACCAGTTTTTGTGTATCAAATGTATCTATTGCATATATACCACAAACGTCTATTCATTCTCCTTGAAGCGTTTGTATGAATGTCGAACGAAATTTAATAAGTTATGATAATGCGACAACCAATGTAAAATGCAAAGATTGAACATCAATAATTATTGTAATGTGACCTTTTGTTTAATTGTAGTAAGTTGATGATAACGAAAGTAAAGACACAAATTTAACGTGATTCGGTCGGTGTGACCTAATTCACTAGCATAAAGGAGCAATTTCACTATATCAATAAGAGTATAAAAGAGAGTATAAAATTAGAGTACATACTCTAATTATGATCAACATTTTTGATACATTAATACATAATTATCAAATCAATAATACAAAGTTTAAGCACAATACAATTAATTTAAGGACGTATTTACATAATTTGAAGAAACATGTTTCATGAAATCCTAATAAACATGTATGATTGTGGATGAAGAACACTTGAGCAGATCTGTTTGATTTTCATTTTTGTATATTAAAATTCATCTTTGCATTTTGGATGTTCAGAATAAACATTACAACAGTAATTCTCATTTCAAACCAGAAGATTTGATATTTTATGAAGTGATTTTAACTCAATTATCACATTTAAAAAGTGCGATTAACTCAATTTCAGTTAGTTTATATTTATATTTTTAGTCATATTCACCGGAAATATAGTTGATACACATTATAGCAAACTCAAATTATAGTTACCAATAGTCAATAATAAAATTGTGTCTAAAGAGGCCTAATAATAACAATAAAACATATTCCTTCCATCCATCAATACTTGTTCATTATGCTAAAAACAGTTGTCTAACAATACTTGTCTAGTTTAAAAAATCAAAAAATAATTTATCTTGCTATTAAATATTATTTATTATCTAACACATCTCTCAGTATGAAATTTAATAAAGTCAAAGGATAAACAGTAATATCATCCCTATTATTTATTGTTTCTCAAATGATATGTCAAATCAATAGTAACAAGTATTGTCACACGGAAGGAGTAATACATAAAAATAATCTTTCACTTTGCCTCAACTGATATTTGTGCACTCCAACCTTAAATGTATATGAACTACTAGAAAACACATGTTCTATATGACATAATACACACAAAACGTCATATATGAGTACAAATTATTATATAGAATTACCATATAAAATGTATTTATTCTATACTTCAATTATATATAAGTTTAAACTAGAGGACATAGATAATAGTGGAACTCATATTCAGAACCGGGTTTTAGTTTCCAGTTCCAAACCTCTCCATCCTCACCAAGATTGGGGAATTGTTGATTCAAAACCCTAAAATTATCTCATAATTCTTATTCTTTGCCCTAATTAGCGATCATCATCTTCCAATTCTTGATTCGATAATCGATTTGTTAATTCAAGATGGTGTTAGCAGAATTAGGAGGGAGCATATCGCGTGCTCTCCAGCAGATGAGCAATGCTACAATTATTGATGAGAAAGTTCTGAACGAATGCCTCAATGAAATCACTCGTGCCCTTCTTCAAGCTGATGTTCAGTTTAAGCTTGTTCGTGATATGACCACAAATATTAAGAAAATTGTCAATCTTGACGATCTTGCTGCTGGACATAACAAGCGTAGGATCATCCAACAGGTTCTTTCGTTCGTTCCTTTACTTTCAAGTTTGGACCCATTGTTGAATGAAGTAATTTGCTTATTTTGGATACATTTTTCTAGCTCAAAATTGAGTAATTATATATACTGTCATGCTACTTAGAAATTTGATGGCAGAAATGTTGCAAGTATGGAGTGAAAGAACCACCATTCAACTTGGAAGTAGAAAAAATACTCAAAAGCTAATAAGAACTTAAAGAGTTAAAATTATAAAGATAGACCCTCATTCACTGTAGATTTCTTTGTGCAATAGCCAATGCAAATTTCCGAAAAATTCTTGTAAGTTAAGATGCTCCGTCATAATATCTTGCTCAGTAATATCATGGACCAACTTACCAACACATTCATAGTATCTGTTTCAGACTTCTGATTTTTTTTTTTGAGAAGGTAACAGTTGTGTTTATTGACAAGTCAGTACATGGGTTGCACTGAAACCATATTTACAGCAAAATCAAAAAGACATCTAACTGACTCTACTTCTAACAAGATCCTAGGATGTCTATAATTGAGTCAGTGTCCTCTAAGTATATTTGTTTACACCAGAAACAAAAAAGTCGAACGCAATTTAGTTTGATCATCTGTAGATCACAATTTTTGCTCTCAAAACATCTTGAATTCCTTTCTATCCATATTGTCCACCAGATACAAGCCGGGACAATCCTCCATCTGTCTTTGTCAGCAGCTCCTACTCCTGCTTCCTCCCAACTATATAGCAAATGAGTTATTTTGTTAGGCATGACCCAACTAATACCCCTAAGGCTAACAAAGATTCTCCACAACTGAGTAGTTGTCTTGCACTGTAGAAACAGATGGCTATGGCTAACTGTCTCAACCTGTTCACCACAAAGGTAACATCCGGAACACAAGGAGAATTTCCTCTTCTTGAGGTTCTCTTGTGTCAAAACAGCCTCTCTTGTCAATAACCAAGTAAAACAGACAACTTTGAAGGGGATTTTGATCTTCCATATATGCTTCCACGGCCAATGTTGTCTTTGTAGATTTCCTTGGTTCAAAAACTTGTATGCAGAGTTCACCTTGAAACTACCTTTGCTATCCAATTTCCACCAAAGTCTGTCTTTTTCTTCGCTAGTACCTTTAAATTCCTCCAACATTCTGAAGAACTCAATGACTGAATCAATTTCCCAGTCATTGAAGTTCCTCCTGAAATGAATGTTCCAACCTTGTCGTGTCCATGTGTCAGCCACACTCACCTCCGGTTGTACTGCCATCACAGCTAAGTTAGGAAACAAACTCTTTAAGCTATCTGATCTCAACCAATTGTCCTTCCAGAAAGAAGTCTTGAGCCCATTTCCAACTTTAACATTGGTGTGCTCCTTCATGAAAGGCCAGACTACTCGAATTGATCTTCACACACTAACCCCATATGGGGTCTTGACTTCCTTTGTCATCCACCTATCCTCTTCACCATATTTGATTTTAATAACCTTACTCCAATATGCTTGAGGTTCTTGTGAATATCTCCAAAGCCATTTCAATCTGAGAGCCTTACTCTGTAGCTTGAGATTTCTAATGCCAAGACCCCCTTGTTTTTTCCCCCAAAGCACTTTTTTCCATTTGACCAGATGAAGGATTGTTGAATTAGTTTCCTTATTCCCTTTCCAGAGAAAATCTCTGCTAACCTTGTCCAACCTCTGTATGATACCATTTGGGACTGGGAAGATGGACATCATGTAGGTGGGAAGAGCATCCAACACTGAGTTTATAAGGGTAACTCTGCCTCCTAAAGATGAATAATGTGACTTCCATCTGGACAACTTCTTTTCACACTTCTCCATCACCGAGCTCCAAATGTTCATGGAATTTGATTTGGCTCCCAAAGGCATTCCAAGGTACGTGGTAGGTAAAGCTCCTACTTCCCCTCTTAGAATTCTAGACAACTCCTCTATGTTGGTAACCTCATTTATAGGGAACAACATACTCTTCCTCCAATTTATATGCAACCCAGTGACACCTTCAAATAGCACCAAAATTGACCTCAAGATCAGCAATTGCCATTCCTCAGCATCACAAAAGATTTAAGTGTCATCTGCATATTGAAGGTGTGTGACTGCCAAGTTTGGTCAAGAATTAGGATTTGTTGCCACCTCAAATCCCCTCAGATAGTTAGTGTTCCTTGCTACCTTTATCATATTATTTAAACCCTCCATGGCTATAACAAACAGGAAAGGGGACAAAGGATCTCCCTGCCTCAGACCTCTTTGAGCTGGGAAAAAACCTTCTGGTGCTCCTTTGATCAGAACAGAGAATTTGACTGTTGAGATGCAGAATCTTACCCATTTGATCCATTTCCTCCCAAATCCCGTAAGTATTTTCAGAAGGTATTCCCAATTAACATGATCATAAGCCTTCTCAATATCCAATTTACATAATATTCCTGCCATCCCCTGTGAGACTTCTGAATTTAGTAAGTCATTCTCAGCTACACATTGATATAAACTTTATGGTTTATAGGTTCAAACTTTATAGGTATCAATCTTGAACACATTTTATTCTTAAAGTTATAGGCGGTTTTATGAAAGGCGCGCTTTAAGCACGTTTAAGCCCTGAAGCGAGGCTCAAAACATGTTGAGCGCTTCACCTCGCTTTATGTGCACTTCAGGGTCGTCATCAAGGTTCTAACGCAAACTTTTCCTTGCCAATGAGCCTCGTATGAAGAAGTGACACTAAACAATTGATATTTCACTTTATCATAATTTTTTTCAATTTCTTTGATCATAAATATGTCATTCATGTTCATAATTATTAGTCTTGGACTAAACATATACATTTGTATTTTTTTTCTCCCTTTGCGCCTTTTTCATTAAAGCCCACACATTTTTTGTGTTTTGCGCCTAAAGCCCCACGGACCGTAGAGCATTTTTTGCGCTTTTCGCCTTTGATAACACTGGTTATAGTTTTATATATACTATTTAATGCAATTTCAGTGTATGTTTACTCATAAATTTATGCTCCGCAAAAGTATTGGGTTCCAGTGAATCTAGTAGTTTAAAGCTTCATCCTCCCCTGCTTGTTTAGTATGTGATACACTTTCAGATGTAACCCCCAAACATTACTTCAAGCAAAATTTACTGTAGATTTATAAAAGTTTAAGGTGCTTTTAAAGAAATCTCATGTTTATTCTATTGAAGAGAAGAAAAAGGAGAATAAAAGCTGAAGAGAAGAAATAAGAGAAGGAAAAGGGAAAACAGGCTGAAAAAGAAAATGGTTGCAGCATCTTGAACTTGAAGAATTAGAAAGAATGGGGAAAAAAAAGAATTGCCAGCAAATACACACTCACTTGTTTTTTACAACTCTGTCACATTCTTTTATTGACCTAAGATAAAAAATTTCTCATGTATAGGCGGTTTTTAATGAGCTCTGCAAAATATTGGATCCTGGGAAGCCTTCTTTTACACCGAAAAAAGGGAAACCTAGTATTGTCATGTTTGTTGGTTTGCAAGGTGAGTTGATACAACTTTGTACTCTAGATTTATATCATATGATACCTTAGCAAATTCGGTGAATATCACTTACCTAAGTCACTTTCAAAGTGGCTATAGGAATTTGAGTGAAGACATGCCTAATCCCCTTCCATTTTTCTCGTTCTTCTTTTTCACTGTTTAAAATGGATGCCCTTATTTATTTATAATTTGTTATTGTAGGGTCTGGAAAAACAACAACATGTACAAAGTATGCGTATTACCACCAGAAAAAAGGTTGGAAACCAGCTTTAGTGTGTGCTGATACATTTAGGGCTGGTGCTTTCGATCAGTTGAAGCAGAATGCCACAAAAGCCAAGATACCCTTTTATGGGAGGTATCTCCTCTTCTCAATCTAATAGTGTTACCTTCTCTTTGCATTCTTAGAAGCTTGAGAGGCTACAATCTGTTGATCATGAATTTTCTCCATTGTACTTTCTGAAGACATTCTACTTACTGGCTAGTAAATTCAATTGATAAACAATGTCATAGGCATAGGATCACATATTTTAAAGTTAATTTAGATAAGGAGTTGAGGACAAAGTGTGAGCTGCATTTTTTCTTTGCCAAGACATGTCAAAGAGATTACTTATTATGAGAAATACTTGTTCTAAGTAGGATTGTATATACCTATTCCTATTCTAACACTTGTATTAAAAAGAAAAACTTTTCAAAGAGATTAAAGTAAATAGTTGTCAGCTGACTGGCAATCAGTATGCAATGTGTAAAAAAATGAAATATTTCCTCCTAATTTGGCTTAGGGTTGCATATTTATTTCGATTCAATTTTTATTTTCAATTATGGACAGAAGTCCTGAAGCTAGTTTGCTCAATAGCTCTCACCAGTGATTTCCCTCTCTCTCTCTCTCTCCCTCTCTCGAAATGGAAATGGACATTTATTTGAACTCGGTTTCCTAATTGCTTCAACACTCGTGAAAAAGAAAAAGAACATCCTCATCTATTTCTGAATGGATTGAGTAGTCTGCTATTAGTAATTAACCATTTAGGTTGTGTTGAACTACGTTTCTTTTCTAAGTAAAACTATAGGTAATGTTGTATTTTGAGTTAATGTATGTTTATGCAACAGCTACACGGAGTCAGACCCTGTGAAAATAGCAGTTGATGGTGTTGAAACATTTAAGAAGGAAAATTGTGATCTAATAATTGTTGATACCAGTGGACGCCACAAACAAGAAGCTGCTCTTTTTGAAGAGATGCGACAAGTTGCTGAAGCGACGGTATGGTTTACTATGCTCCAGGTGGATGGTTAGCTTGAATAAGAAATGCTAATCCTTCTATTTGGTTTCCCAGAAACCAGATCTTGTGATTTTTGTTATGGATAGCAGCATTGGTCAAGCTGCCTTTGATCAAGCTCAAGCATTTAAGCAAAGTGTTGCAGTTGGAGCTGTAATTGTTACTAAGATGGATGGTCATGCAAAAGGAGGTGGTGCCCTCAGTGCGTAAGTTTCCTTGCTGCTATTGTAGCACTTCTTTTTTATAACCGTGGTGTCCTGGCCAACATGCACGCACCTCGACTAATTCCACGGGATAGCTTCCACCTCCCTCTAGCAACCTGTTGATGTAGCATTTATAAAGTATGCCTTCTATTGATAACGAGCACTCTTGTGCAACTAAACTAAATATGCCTTCGAGTACGTCAAGGCAACTTCAAAGATTAAAATATTTTCCATGTCAGTTGCAGTCATTTAGTTTAATTTGTTATTTTGTTAGGTAACATCTCTTTCTATAACCTTTTTCAGTTACATAATCACTCATCTGAGCTATAGAACATGTTCCTGTTGTAAATTATTATCTTTTGTCTTCCCCATAAAAATGATTATTCCTTTTTCTCTGACAAGTTTGATTTGTTGATCCATACATGATTTGTATGGAAAAAAAATGAGATGCTGGTTAAGGGTTGAAATTTAAATCTTTCGGATTGGTTCCTACAGCACTAAAGCCACAACTTCTACTGTTTTCTATCTAGGATATATACATTTTTTCTTAAGCCTTGATTAACCCACAAATTTTACCGCCCTGTTCTGATTTATCCGTCTTTTGCTTACAAGTACTTCTTTTTCGTATTTTGAATTTTTAAAGTGGAATTAGTTTCACCAAATAGTTTTTCGCAATGAAATTTATAACCTAATTTTGGGAGTGAACAAGCTATATTTATAGGATACTCTTCTATGCAGAGTTGCTGCAACAAAAAGTCCCGTCATTTTTATTGGAACTGGTGAACACATGGACGAGTTTGAAGTTTTTGATGTTAAGCCATTTGTCAGCCGTCTTTTAGGTTTGCATCCCTCTGCTTGCATACGTTTTCATCTCTCTACTGCGATTTGAATTTTTAACCCTGAACTATCTCTGCTTATTTGAGGTACTAGATATTGCTGATGTCTATTCTCCTATTGTGTCGCTCTCCACCAGGCATGGGTGATTGGTCTGGGTTCATGGACAAGATACATGAGGTTGTCCCGATGGATCAACAGCCTGAACTTCTTCAGAAGCTATCGGAAGGACATTTTACCTTGAGGATTATGTATGAGCAATTTCAGAACATACTTAAAATGGGCCCCATTGGCCAGGTCTGCTACTTGCTTGCTTTAATTTTCTATTTCCTGAAAACTCGATTTTTTCGGTAGTTTTTGCTTTTTGGTGTCAACATCCTTAACATTTGGGTTGGAAAAGTTTCATCAGTTACCGATTCATTTGGTGCTTATGCCATTACTTATATTACGTTTATAATTCTTGTTGTATATATCTCTTGGGTTTGTTTGCTATTTTATTCTTCTCATTCTGATACCAACAAGAGCATACCCAGTGTAGTCACACAATTAGGGTCCAGGGAGGGTAGGATGTGCACAGATCACCTCTGCCTTTGTGGGGTAGGAAGACTGAAGAACAGACAGTAATACACTAGAGAATAAGAAACTACACGACTACTAAATATTACTACTAATAAGGAGGAGAGAGAGAAGAAAAAGTTAGACCCCTGCCTCTCCCACATAGAGTGCGACAACACTCACCTATCTACTAATCTCTTACCCTAATCATCAACCTTCATACCTTCTAAGGTCGTGCCTTCAGTAAGCTGAAGTTGTGGCATGTCCTGTCTAAGCACCCCAGTTCTTCGGCATACCCTTCTCTCTCCTAACTGCTGCTGCAACCAACCTCTCACACCTCCTTACTAGCACATCTGCGCACCGCCTCTTCACATGCCTGAACCATCTTCGCCTCGCTTTCCTGATCTTGTCTGCCATAGAAGCCACATTCACCTTGCTCCGTATTACTTAATTCCTAATCATCCCTCCTAGTATGCCCACACATTCATCTTAGCATCCTCATCTCTACAAGAATGGGTGTTCTTGACTAGCCAACACTCTGCCCATGCTACAATGTTGGTCTAACCGTGACTCTGTAGAGCTTACCTTTAAGCCTTGACGAGACTTTCTTATCACACAGTACCCTGGATGTGAGCCTCAATTTCACCCACCCCGCTTTAATACGATGTTTGACGTCATCATCAATTTTTCCGTCTCCTTGGATTATGAATGTAAGATACTTGAAGGTTCCTCTCTTGTGTATGATTTGTGCATAAACCATAAACATTGATAATTTAGAGCAAGCTCATGATCATTTGCTAGTTCCTTGAATACAATTGGAAGGGATATGTCGATCCTAAATATTTAAATATTTTGCTCAACCACTCTTTCCCATCTTTGGCTCTCTCTCTCTCTCCCTCTCCCTCTCCCTCTCCCTCATTCATAGCTGCATGCTTCATTCCCCTGCTAGAAGTTGACTTGATATCATCTTACATGTTGCTGATGTTTCTATGCGGTGTAGGTCTTTTCCATGCTTCCAGGATTCAGTGCAGAGTTGATGCCAAAAGGACGTGAAAATGAAAGCCAGGCAAAAATTAAACGATACATGACAATGATGGACTCAATGACTAATGAAGGCTAGTGATCTAATTCCATAATTTTCATGCATTAATTAGTTTTTGGTTTGATGTTTCGATTTCAAATTCCAATACAATTGCAGAATTGGATAGTTCCAACCCAAAGCTTATGACCGACTCCCGAATTAAGCGGATAGCTAGGGGTTCTGGCCGCCAAGTGCATGAGGTAATGGATATGATGGAGGAATACAAACGACTGGCTAAGATATGGAGTAAGATGAAGGGACTTAAGATTCCGAAGAAGGGAGAGATGAGTGCCTTGTCTCGAAACATGAATGCACAACACATGAGCAAAGTCTTGCCTCCCCAGATGTTGAAACAAATAGGTGGCATGGGTGGTTTGCAGAACTTGATGAAGCAAATGGGTTCTGCCAAGGACATGATGGGTGGAATGGGTGGTATGTTTGGTGGTGGGGACAAGTAA
Source organism: Solanum lycopersicoides (assembly GCA_022817965.1). Classification (NCBI taxonomy): domain Eukaryota; kingdom Viridiplantae; phylum Streptophyta; class Magnoliopsida; order Solanales; family Solanaceae; genus Solanum; species Solanum lycopersicoides. The sequence goes on along the minus strand of CM040629.1, from coordinate 86,705,611 downwards.
ACATGAAAGCACAATTAACAAGTTAAAACTCAAAGCTGGCAAATCTTTTTCCTTTTTTTTTTTGTAAACTGGTAAAGAACATCCTAACCCCAAGAGTTTCCTCTTTCCCCTTGTATTAGTGGTCATAGATTTTGAAATTTTAGGAATCTGATCATGTCAAATTGTCAATAGAAGGATTTATGTAGCTTGATGATTTTCTTGTTGTATTTTTGTACGCGGGATGTTTCATAACTACAAACTGTTGAGTTATGATTTTCTTCTTGTATTTTTGTACGCGGGATGTACCAAAAGGTATCGTGGAATGGTTGTGTTCCTTTCACCCTTGACGAAAGGTTTCAAAAATGAACCTTTTATCTCCCTTGCAAGATGTGAGTTGGTCTAGTGGGCTTCATGGTTAACAAGAAAATCAATAGTAGTTTCCAAATATTGTGCCTATTTCAGTTGAGCATATAGATACATACCCAGGGTAAGAAATTGACTTGTTACAAAAATGAGTTATTTGGTTTATTGATTATGGATTATTGGTGTAATGAATTTGATAGAAGTTTTAATTAATTTTTTATTATTAGGTTATTGGTTCTTAACTGTTTTAGTTTTTTTCTTAACGGGTTTGACTGATAATTCAATAGTAAATTAAAATTATACTTATGTTATTCAGTATATAAAGTCCTTGACTTTGAGTTTAGTTTCATATTTTTCTGGCTGTTTCAAACTCTTGATTACTCTACAATGTGTCATTACTTTTGAGCAATATATAATATGTCAACTTATGTGCATGTTTCATTTGGTCTGTCACCTTATTTCTAAGTAATTTTCAATGATTTATTTTGTGTCAAATATTAACTATTAAGTTGATAACTGATAAGTCAATATTTTAATGGTTTTATAATGATTTAACATCATAAATAAATAATTGATAAGTCAAACTGATAAACTTCAAAACCAAATGAACAAGTGCATACTTGGAGACAATATTTATCGTCATGTACCATATATTTTGAGTTTGTTATCTGGTTTAACCCATATTTATGTATAAAAATACCTTTCCTTTACTATTATACCCTTATTTGTCCCAAGGTTTATGCATTATGTATAATATACTTCTCTTCAAGTATAATATTGTATAATTTTGAAAATTTCCCTAAATAAAATAAGAAATCTTTAGGCGTACCTATATAGAAAAATGACAAGACCCTTATTATTTAAGACGCGAAACTTATTTTTTAATCAGGTAGAGTGAAATAGCGAGGATTTTCCATCACTTTTTATTTTGGTGATATATGTTGCCTCGACACTTATGAAGTAGACGTCATTGATTGAGTTAAAGTGAAGCTTTTTTCTCGATTTAATTACAATTATTCTCGCTAAATACAATATAGGAAGTTTATTGGGCGGTATGGACATAACAACCAACCTAGACCATCAGAAATGGCACGTAAAACAGATGTTTAATTTCAAGGAAAGGAACCCCCAAATAGTTGATGTGAAAGTATCGACATACTCATAGTGGAATTATTCTGTTTTAGGCATCTCAATACATATATATCCTCAATTTTTGCGGCACAATTTTATTTTTAATTGATTGTAAATGTAAAAATATTATAAATAAAGATAAATAATAAGTTAAAATAGTTAATAGTTTAAAAATAACAACAAATTTTGGTAAATAAAAACATGATTAACTCTTAAAATTTTAATTATATCACATAAATTTAAAAAGAATTATACGTATAACCAAATTATAGAAAAGGAGATGCTCCATATAATGGTATGATGTTAGCATAATAAAATGAGGTGGAAAGCAATATATGATTTGACAAAATTGTAATCTTGTAGACATCTTTCTTTTAGTTTTCTCTACTTATATTCGTATTAGAGTCTAATTAAATATAAATTCACATCGAAAAATTTCTATTAAAGGAAATTTCATACTCAAAGTTATTCAAACTCAATATAAATCTTACTTCAATCTTATTAACTAAAAATTAATGGTAAGTTTGCATTAGATAGTGCATTACTAATCAATACCGCGTTTCGAGGGACAAAAATGATTGTAGTCGGAACTAAAAATTAATGGATTCACTTGGACTTTTTTTCGATATCCTCCACCGATAATTAATTAAATTAGAATGAAGATGGTATTAGAATAAATTTTTTTGCTATTTTTAATGTAAAATAACCGATGAAGATTGTCAATTTTATTTTTAAAAAAATAAAAATGGTTAGGAGTCCTTCAATTACATTAAAAAAATTGTATTAATTTCTCGATAGTGTCTGTCGATTACTTTAACGGAATATAGACTAATTACACGAACTTTTGTCTTTCTAGGAAATTAAATTTTCAATAATAATGACATCGTAATCTTTAAATTCTAGATTTGTCGCTCTTATTCGATTTTGATTTTTCAAGCTCCCACTAATTAGATATAGAAGAATCTAACTGTCAGATTAAAATGTCCTTTACCTATAAGTTTAAAGTATTTTTGATCCAATAGATAAAATAAAGAAGACAAATTTAACTTAACATAAAAAAAAAAAATTAAAATTTCTTTTAATACGTTAAGAATATTTTTAAACTTTTTTTTAGAATCAATGTAAATATAATTCGATACAAAGTCTAGAAAACTTCCAATTGACTCTTTTATTTTGTGTTGTAATTTTCTTCTTATTTTCAACACTTGCCCCACACCCTTGTCGATGTGAGGGACCAGATAAGATTACAGAAGTTGATGACAAAATATATGGTAAAATTTAACTGTATTGTATAATATATATAATATAATATAATATTGTTCTTTTCTTGTAAGACTAATTTGTCATCTAACTTTGATAACAATGTGTGAAATAAGACCTGTCAGAGTCTTCCCCTAAAAATTTAAAATACTTTTTATGTCCTCTTAAAGTCAACTACGTAACTGTTCTACAAAACACGTTTTGAATATAACAAATATTTCTTCACTTACTTCTTGTCAAAGCTAACATATACTTATATGTTCACAAAAAAAATTGTTTTCTTAGTCTTAAAATACTTGTAGTTCACATTTTTAAAAAGGATAAAATAGTTAATGCTATTATTTTTTTGTCTCTATTTATTTGTTTCTTTTTGACAAATTAAAATAAAAAATAATTTTATTTTTCCTACTATATTCTCAATTTAATAATAATGAGTAATGTCTTTGAAAAATATAGTGAATAGATATGTTTGTAATCCTATCAATTAATAGGAGTAAAATGGTAAATTTACTATACTAATCATTATTTTTATTAATAAATATGTCAAGTCAAAATTTAACAAGTAAATAAGGACGGAGGGAGTATTCATGTTTTTCTTAAAGAGTGTGTAAATGGAAAATAAGAACAGTAAAAAAAAACAAAAACTATTGAAGGCAAGTTAGATTGTGAATATTAGTAATCCTTTTCTTTAACGAAACATTTTCATTGCATGCTTCTCCTTCTTTCCTGGACCTCGTTTTGTGTAATTATACCGAGTAAATTATTGTCATTTCTCTTTCTTTTCGAGTGACTTAAAAGGGGATTTTACTTATATATAGTTCGACGAACATCATGATCTACTTGAAAGCAATATCATTTCTAAACATGTACTCATATATATATATATATATATATATATATATATATATATATATATATATATATATATGATAAAGTGCCAAATTTAAATTTATCGTAGATAGGGAGGCTATTTATTGAACTCAATGCACGTACTACTTAATTTGAATTGGTATAGCAACATATTGGATTTGGACCACTTTCATCTATATATTTAATATATAAAATAAATGGATTTGAATTCGAAAAACCTAATAAAAACTAGACCAACGTTGAATTGGAGATTGTAGCCGTTGGTACTTAAATCCACACTTGCTCTAGTGTTACATAAATTGTTGTACATATATTGGAAATATTGTAATATATTTTATTGGCATTGCAAAAAAAAGGAAAAAATGGGGGGTGGGGTGGGGTGGGGTGGGGGTGGGGTGGAGTAATACAAATAGAGTGTTTATTGGCAAAATGATAGACAAAATAAATTATACAACGTCCATTAGTTATAATAGAAATATATGTCTGCATTGGAAAATCTAAGACAAAATGTATCATTTTATACCTGTTTTTGTCTTTAATATGAAGTGTTATTTATTTCTCAACATTTAATAAATAATTAAGAGTGATATAATAAAATTATTGACTATTTTATTTTTACCTTTTTAAGATATGTGCTAACTCAACATGAACAACATAAAAAAGATGGATTGAGAAGTCACCCTCAACCCCAAATGAGTTCTGTAATGCGCGATCTGAATTTAGTCAGAGTTTAATATGAATTTTCAAATACAGTTGAGAAACACACACACAAAAAATAATTAATTTCTCTTATAAAAATGTACAACATGGGAGTGTGAAATGAAGACTATCAGTGGTACAAAAAGTATTTATTTTGAATGAGTAATTAACCTTTGCAGCAAGTATTAGTCAAATTCAACTTTTCTAAGTAAGGTTTTAGCAGTCAAACACTTGACTTCTTAATCAAAGATATATAGACTTACGTTAGTAATATACCAATTAATTAATGATTTCATAAATTCTTGGTAGTAGTTATAATCATAACTGAAATTGGTACAAGACTTGTTCAAAGGGAATTAAAACTAAACGACAAAGAAAGCTTCCAATATTGCCTTGATATTCTTTTAATTTCTTTTTTCTTTTCTCTTGAACAAGGGAAGGGCAGCATAGCATTAGCTTCAATTGAACAAGCTCAACCTTTAAAAAAAAAGTGATAGGCCGACGTTGAACACTTTAACTTGGCCACTGAAGAAGGCAAAGGCTGGGCGAGAGACTAGGCCAACTTACTGCTTACTGCCATGGTTTAAGCTTTAGGCTTCATAGACGGAACTCTGTTTAGGTATTAGGGAAGGGAGGACACCACTCAGCACCGCTCCGTGGGGTGGGGTTCAATGCCTAACAAAAAGGGCCAAAAGCGAAAAAGGGATGTATGGCTGAGGGGAGGAGAGAAAGAACGGTTTAAAATTTAAATAGTAAGTAATTAAATACCAATTCCTAAGCAGCTTGGTCAAACAGTTGATCGATTAATGTCCTAGTAAAACTGCTCTTCTTATTTAGAAAAAAAAGAGTGCAACACTAATGGGGGAAATTAAAAAAGAAAAGAGTACAAACATACGTCAAATATTATTTGATACAATTATCTCAATCCAAAATTAACCCAACACTACAACATCAGAATTAACACAAAATACTCTTCATGATTAATATAATTTTAGTGTCTTTATATATAAATAAAGTGAATAGTACGTCCTACAATTAATTTGAACATGATACATAAACGACTCAACTGCTCAAATGTGTACAAATTGATACTTAAACTTATAAAGTCAAACCAGTATCCACATACATCATTCTACATAGCATCCTACATATAACTGATACGCTACGTAAAACACGTATGCTTAGTTATTCAACTTTATTCAAAGCTAAATTTAAATATCTACTTATATATCAGCTAAGATAAAATTAAAATTACGCGATTAATTTATGAATGATGTGTGTCTTTAGGAGATTGAAGAGGAAATAGAGATAGGAGTTGAGGTGGTTGAGAAGCTCTAGGTGTATTAGGATGCAAGTAAAATCTTTTCTCAGCAATAGCTCTTTTTTCTTCTTCGTCTTCATCATCATCATCATCCATATTGTTTGATCTTGGACTTATTCCACGTGTCAACATTTCAAGAGGTGAAATTGGAGATGCAAGAAAACTACTACTACTAGTAGTAGTAATTTTTTCATGTGTAGTAGACAAATTCATGGTCTTACCTGTAAAAATATATTCAACTTTACGTGCACTATGCCTCCGTTTGTGTAAATTGAACGTCGATGACCGCGCTCGATCGATGATGGTGGGGAACTTGTTGGATTCAAAACTAGTGAGTTTTTGAACCACAGAACGGAAGTTGGAAGGATCAGCTTGGACAAAAGTCGTATTATTGTTATTGTTATTGTTATTAGATGAGATGTTCATCACAATATTATTGTGTTGTTTGTTGTTTTTAGAGGTAGAAGTCATGGTTTTTTTTGAAGAAATATGTATGTATGGAGGAGGATGAGAAAAAAGGCATAAAAGTTAGATGGGGAAAATGAAAGAAGAAATTGAGTTGCTTGGTGTGTTGGTGTTTATATAGTTGAATGGCCCTCCCCCTAGGGTTGTACTTGAGGTGGAGTTGCTTCATCCGTCTTAATTTATGTAACACAGTTTAAATTTTTTTAATATTTGTTAAAAAAATTTATACTGATTCATTTTGACAAATCAAGAAAAAATAATATTTTTTACTTATTATATTCACAATTAATTAATTCTGAAAAATGTAAAATTTCTTGAAAATCTTTAAAAAAAATTCATCACTTCATAATTAATAGAGATAACATTTATGTCAATTATCATTTTCTTAATAGATGTGTCAATTTAAAAACGAACAAGTTATCTATTTATTAATTCAATCTATTTTAATTTTATTAAATTCAGTTCAATCCGTCTATTTTGATACATACTTGGTTTAAATTTGACTCGATGAGTAAATGTTATGTTCTCAATATGATTTAAAATGTTGTGGCAAGTCGGTTGCCTTATCTTCTAGGCAAGTTCACAAGCTAATGCATATTCTCTACACAGTCATCAATATTAAGAAGTTAAGACTTTTGATATAATCCATCATTTATTATTTTCCACTCCACACGTTATAATGCCTTTGTAACATGAACTAAAGAATATTGTCGTAAAAGTCTACATAAAAAAATATTATAAATTATAATGATTAATAACATAAATACTTAAAAAATATATTTAAAAATTGAATTAAAAAATCAAACTTACTCTTAAAATTTTAATTATGCCATTTAAATTGAGATAATTTGAAAAAATATTTTAGCAAGGGGTATACGGTGTGGAGTTGAAAAGTTTGAAATTTGAAGTGTAAGTAGGAGTGGGGAAAAAACCAAAGAAATTAAATGTGAATGAGCTGGCTATGAAATGATTTAATGATGAGCTTGTAGCTATACGAGGGTAAAAAAAAAATCGTCATCGAACTATTGATAGTTTTAAGATATACTTATATGAATTTTTAATATATAACGTGTGTATATAACATTATAAATGATTTCAAATTCTTTAGGAGCATGAGACTCTTAAAATCAAGAGAAGTATTTTCACATCCATAAACTTGACGAGAGGCTCATTTTGCATACAAATTTTGGGGGTCCCAAGTCCTGAATCTACCAAGAACATTTCTTGCCTGAAGCGTAAAACTTCAGATTATAGGGCGTTTCCACTACATAAGAAAAAACTGGAATTCGATCTTGTAAATAGAAGAGGGAGAAGAAAGCTCATCATAACCGTAAAAGTCACTCTAAAAAGGGTTATGATGAGCTTTTTTTGTGACTCGAATTTAGAAGTGTATGCAAAATTGAATGTATATTTAAGTTTAACTAGTCAAGTAAAAATATTTTTTTAAAATTGTCAAGAGTAAAACTAATAATTCGTATAAATTTAAATGGAGAAGATTTGAGAAAATATTTTAGCAAGGGGTATACGGTGTGGAGCTGAAAAGTTTGAAATTTGAAGTGCAAGTATGAGTGGGGAAAAAAACAAAGAAATTAAATGGGAATGAGCTGGCTATGAAATGATTTAATTATGAGCTTTTAGCTATACGAAGGTAAAAAAAATCGTCTCCGAACTATTAATAGTTTTAAAATACACTTATATATATTCTTAATATACAATGTGAGTATATGACATAATAAATGATCTCAAATTCTTTTAGGAGCATGAGACTTTTAAAATTAAGAGAACTGTTGAAATATCATAAACTTGATAAGAATTTAAGAGTGTTTCACTAATATTACATGATCGAGAGTATATTTAAGTTTAGTTAGTCAAGTAAAAGTATACTTTTAAGACTGTCAACGATTTAAGAATAAAATGTAATAATTCGTATTAAATTTAAATCTAAGATAATTAGCAGGAAAAAGGTTTATTTTTTTGGGGTATATTCAAGGTAGAAAATATGAAGTTGGATATTTCGTGGCCACAAAGATTGATATACAGTCAATGATACTAATGACTTTGAAGTGTAATCATTTGACACCTAAATTATTTATTGGTATAAAACAAAAGAAGTAAAACATACATAAATAGTAGAGACGCGGAATCTTTATCTATAATCTGAATTCCGTTTCTGCTTTACATTGCGTGAGGTAAAGGAAGTTTGGCCCTTTGAAAAACAAGTGGACATAGTAAGTCTACCGAAATGGATCGTAGTACAGTGGTAAGATTGTTTTATTTTTAATTCGAGATCTCAAATTCGAGTTTTTGATATGAAGGAAATCATGTTAAGAGTGTCATCCTTAAATGGGCTCTACAATGTGTAATTTAAATTTAATTGAGGTTCAATGTAGGTTCCAAACACCGTTTGAAAAAAAAAGTTTTGAGTTCACTTTCCTTAGAATACTACTCCTACCCCCTAGACTATTAAAATTGTCACAAGCCCGTTTTAAAAATATGATTTTTATAGGGATAATTATATATAATAGCAAACTAATAATATAAAATAAATATAATAGCTACTCTTTGATTTGATTGTGCTCCATAGCAAATTATACAATTGCAGCGAATTATACAATTGCAGCGAATTATACAATTTAGGCCAGTGAATTATACAATTGTATATGTATGGTGATGCCAGCGAATTATACAATTTAGGTCAGAGAATCATATTATTGTATATGTATAGCGAATTATACAGTTATATGTTTGCTATGGGGCGCAATTATGCAAACTTTTCTATAACATACAAATATGAATTTTTTATTTGCTATATGTGAAAGTTGCCCATTTATATATTATTAAAATCTCACAACCCCCTTTTAAAAATATGATTTTTATATTATATTAATGTAGTTTTACTAGGTTATTTAACGGAAAATTGTCTAATTATATAAATATTTCTATTATATTTATTTCTTTTGTTTCATTTTATGCGGCATTTTGTGATTTGGTAGGAAGTTTAAGAGAAAAAAAAGATTTTTTAAAAATTATGTATAAAACAAATCCTTAGATATTTGTACGACGGATAATTATTTCATTAAGGATAAACGGTGATTTTTTAAGTTAAATTATTTCTAATTATAGTAAAGTGATATTTTTGGGCGGACGGCCAAAGGAAAGAGCGTCATATAAAATGGGACTGAGGGAGTAATTGATTTTCCTATAGTTTGAAATAATTACATATTGTCAAATTAGTTGATCATTTCATACTAGATTTTAAGTTAGATACACATATTTCTGCTATCAAATTACTCTTAAATACAAATACTTAAGGAGAAAGTGAGTGAAAGACTCTAATACATGTAGATTACACTAGATACATGTATATGAAATATCAAATACATTATGAAATACAAATACATAAGGAGAGAGGCGAGCGACATAGGACAGAAGCGAGCAAGATAGGATAGAGGTGATTGAGAGACTCAAATACATGTAAATCACACTCGATACATGTATCTGGAATATCAAATGCATTCTGAAATATAGGGAAGAGAGGCGAGCGACACAGGACAGAGGCGAGCAAGATAGGAGAGAGATGAGCGAGAAAGTCAGATACATGTGAATACACACTTGGATATAATATCTAGAATAAATTATCCCTACTTTTGACCTAACTAATATACATGTATTGGGATGCACAACATATATGTATTTAATTTGATGAACGAAATCTGAGACAGATGATAATTTTGAAAACTCACTGAAAAATACATAATTAAGGCCTACACTAATGAAATTTGTGTTTTTTGTTTCGCGTACAATAAATATTTATAATTTTATTTACTGTAAATTTAGCTATTATATATTATATATTTACTTGAGATTGCGACCACATAAATTCTTAAACTTCAAATTCTAAACCTTCAATCCATTTTCAAATTGGCATTCAATATTTGCCCTCGTAAGAGTTATTTATAAAATGACCTAGTAATGTAAATATTAATTGAGGAATTTCTACCCCCTCCCCCCATATTATGCCTAATGTTGGGGATATGCATGGACAAGTTTCTTTGCTTTACTCTTTGTTGATGTTTTCCTTTTTCTTTGTGGGCTTGCCTTATCTTTCGGGAAAACTAAGCGGATAAATAAATATATACTAGTTATTTAGTTAATATGGTTATAATTTAAATTAGTTACCACTTGCTGCCTCTTTAGTTATAATTATGTGTGCCTCTCCTTTGTTCATCTCTTGCCTCTCTCCTCTCTTATATATATACAAATACAAATTATACATATACAAATACAAATTATACATATACATATACAATTATATAACAGATATACAAATAAAATTCGTCTTCCTCCACTCTCTGCTTCTCTTTTGCTCGTTTCTCTCCTCCTCTCAATCTCGCTAGTCAGATATACAAGTACATATGTATGCCATTTATATTTATACAATTATTTGAGAGATACATATACAATTCGATAGAAATACAGATACAATTCACCTTTCTCCACTTTCTGCTCATTCTCTCTTGCCTCTAATTCCTCCTCCTCCAATCTCACTTGCGCTTTCCTCCTCTAACATGTAGTTAAGAATCGTAATTAGCAAATTACAGCGATGAAACCTAATTAAATTATTTTTAGTGGTTATTTAAGAAATTTCCTCCATATTTTTTGGTTTTCTTTCTCATTAGACTTTCTTTGCTGACGGAGCTAGCTTCTTCGTTTCTTCTTTTCCTTCTTGTTTTCTAAACAAAAAAAATATCTAATTAAAATATGTATATATCAAGACATCTATGACATGATCAAATCTTTCCTCAATGGTATATCCACATATATGCAACTAATTTAACTTATGATCAAATGATTTGTTATAATTATAGGAATTAAAATATAGTGAATTTGATTTATTTATTTTTGTTTTTCATCCTGTCTTTTTTATCGTTTTAGTGCCTGCGCACGTATTTAGATTCACATGGAAAAATTTCAATCAAGAATAAAATTTCAAGACACAAACTCTAAAAGCCAAAGCTCTGATTAAGAATAAAAATTCACTTATTATTTTCATCTCAACTTATGAATATGATATGCACTATATTGAAAATAATGATTTTTCAATTGATATAAATTTGATCGATAAAATAGGCCTTGAAGAACAAGGAAGGAGATGAAAAATATTACGGCTTCTAACTCTATTCAGGAAATATTGAAATTGGATAGCTGTCTCCTAGTGTGTTGTATCATATTATTATTTTAAAAATAATTTTTATTTTAATTATTTCTTATATTTTATTATTTTATATCATTAAATATTGTTATATACCAAGAGAAAAGCATCCTATTACGTAAAAATGTGAGATTGCTTCTTGCTTTATTATTATTTTCTCATCTCTGTCTTTAATTATTATTTATAAATAACCTTATTTTATCCCATCATTTTTAATTAAACATTTGTACTCTATTTTTATTTGTGATATAATATTATAAGTTTGCTTTCTAAAATTGTTAACAATGAAACACAAATTCAAACGATGTCTGCATCTAAACCGAGTACTTACAACCACTTTTTAACTTTATAGAAACACTGTAAAAGTATTTTAAAGCTATTTTAACTTTAATTTTTTTTAAATAAGCCGATCCAAACAAAACGATGTTTGCATTAAAACCAAGTGTTTACAAGCACTTTTTAACTTAAGCTATTTTAGCTTGAAAATGCTTAAAACAAGCCTATCCAAACAAGTTCTAAGACCTTCATCTCTTTTTTCTTCTTATTCATTTGCTCATCTAATCAAATGTTTAAACTAATTAGACTAACAACTTCTTAATGCTCCATAAACATCTTTTTGTTTGTTTTCATAATAAGAAAAACAAAACACTAGTTATTAAACTCACATCTATCAAGGCGAATCCCGCCGATTGCTACGGTTCGAACAAAAAGAGAAGGCAAGTGAGCAGGAAATCTTTGGTCCATTATGTTGTTGAAAAAGGAAAGGATGGTAAAACCTATTCTTGCAATGATTTTCTGGCAGCATCTTCTTCTGCTTTCATTTTCCTTTCCCACTTTCTCTTCCTGTAATCAGCCAACATTTCAGGCATTTTTTGCATCAGTTCAGCTGTCTTTGCCCGCTTTTCTGCTGATATTCTGTCACACTTGTGCCCTTTCTGCTTCGTTCTCATTTCCTTTCTCGCTGGATCATATGGCCAATCTTGTCCAGCAACAACAACTTCCTTGCGCAGACGAGCTCGATGGCGAGCACTGATCCCCAGAGGTTTCCAGGCTCCAAGCTCCCAGTATCCCCAAACTCCTTTTGAAAGCTCATCCTTGTACTTTGCCAACTTTTCTTGCCATGGATATTGATATTGCCCAACTGCTTTTGCTACAGATTTTACAGCTTTTCCAGCCATTCGTCCTAGAAACAAATACGTAAAAAAATTCTTTGAGATTTCTCAAAAAGTTTAATTTTACTCGCGCAAGTTTATCAAGCATACTAAAAATGAGATGTATGAAAATTAGGCAGGTTATCAAGTGAAAGATCCAAGGTTATTCCATGACTGTAGTGGATGCCACAACATATAGCAAATGGAAATAAAACAAGAGATTGAAAATGCAAGATCCTCTCATAGAAAATATTAACCATCAAAACTACTACCTGTTGCCGGTTAAGAAAATATTAACTCGAATATTTGGTATAACTATGTCCATACACACCTTCATTTTTTACTAATGCAGGACTTGGATCTATTATGATTTCAAAAACTATTTACTAAAGATCACTGAGACAGAAGACAAACTATGGGAACCAACTTAACCAGAAAATGCTCTTGGTCCTTCTCAGCACAAAGAAAGCATCAGAACCAATTTGAAGGTAACTGGATCACTACGAGGCAACAAATTGGAGAACAAGCTGCTCACTTCTTTCAAGAACAGTTTGCAGAAGCAAGAAGGCCAGATAATTTTGATAAGATACAAGGGATTCCACAGATCATTGCCCAGGACCAGAATGAGGCTCTTATTGCCCTTCCAACCTTAGATGAAGTTAAATTAGCGGTATTTGATCTTAATGCTGATAGCACTAGTGGTCCTGATAGCTTCTCAGGGCACTTCTTCCAAATTTGCAGGGACATAATTAAGGAAGATATCACTAGGATGGTTTGAGCATTTTTTGTGGACAAGAACTTCTAAGATTTTTAACACACAAATCTGGTGCTGATTTCCTAAGGTGGAGGAGGCTCAAAAAATTTCAGACCTAAGGCCAATCAGCCTAAGTACGTTTGCTGACAAGATTATATCTATAGAGTTCTTCAAGGTAGGTTCTACCTAATCTAATCTCCAAAAATCAGACTGGCTTTGTGAAAGGTAGAAGTATTATAAAAAAAGTTCTGCTGGCACAAAAGATCATCAGGGACATCAACAAGAGGAATAAGCTTCATAACATAGTGGTTAAGATATGACCAAAGTATATGATAGGATATCTTGGATTTTCCTAACAAACGTACTGAGGCAGTTCGGTTTCTCAGAGGTGATAATTGACATAATTTGGAGACTGGAGACTAGTATCTAATAATTGTACTCAGTGTTAGTGAATGGGCAAAACCCATGGTTTTTTCTCATCCTCTAGAGACTCAAGCAGCGGTGATCCTTTGTCTCCAACTTATTTATTATACCTGCAAAAGTTTTATCAAAGGGCGCTAAATAATCTCACTCAAAAAAAACAACAGATCAAGGGATATGGATAGCCAAGAGTGGATGCCCAGAGATCAATTATCACCTTGCATATGCTGATGATACAATCTTATTCTTGTTCGCGATCCACATGCCATAAAGATGATGATCAATGGTTCTACGAAACTATGAGGAATACTTCAGGTCAGTTGATCAACAATTCAAAAGAGCTCTTTGTATGCACATAGAAGCTTCATGTGCAATTACAAACTGGATAAAAGGAAGACAGGGATGAAAAAGGAGCATTTCCCTTCACATACTTAGGATGTCCTATTTTCTATGGTAGAAGAAAGGTGATATATTACGAAGACCTCATTAAAAAGTGTGATGAAGAGAGTTATGTCATGCAGAACAGATCTTAACCTTTCGGGGGAAGAATCATTCTGGTCAATCATGTTTGCAGACAATCTTCTATTTGCTTTCTGCTATGGGACCCTCCTAAAGGGGTTATTGAGCCAAATCCACAAGATTTTCGCTAAATTCTTTTGGAGTAACACTACAGGTGATAGAAGGAAACATTGGGTAGCTTGAGATAAGATGTGTCTTCCAAGAATGAAGGGTCTAGGATTTAGATCACTTCATACATATCTAAGGCCCTTTTTGGAACTTTAGAATATCTAGAGACTCTATGGAGCACCTACATGTGGATTGGTGAATAAGTATTGCAAGAAAGTCACCCAATTATACTTATGGGTATAGAATATCACATGTGTGGAAAAAAACTGACGAATCAGAGAAAGGCAGAACATCAGATATGTGGCAATCAAAAAACAGGAAACTCCATCTTCTGGTATGATAACTGGACAACACAGGGAGCACTTTACTTTGTAGAGGAAGGCCATGGTATTTGGGATGAAATGAGGAAGGAATTCAAGTAAAGGCAATAGAACCTACAAAACGTTTTGCAATGGTTATTATCAGAAGAAATGGTTGGTTACATTGTCCAGACATCAGTTCAAGTTTAACTAATGACGATAATGACAACGCTTGGTGGATGGGGAGCAACACTGGTATATTTAGTGTGAGAACTGCTTGGAGGCGATAAGAAAAAGGCGAGGAAAATCTCAAATTTATGCTATATATGGTTGAAAGGGGCTACAAAACCAAATGTTTTTTCCTATGGAGGGTGATAAAGAGGAGAATTCCACTGTGACAACTAACATTCTTAAGGATACAAATGCCTCAAGTGTTGGTGTTTGTGAACAGTACTCACAAGAAAACTGTCTCACCTTTTCTAACATACTCCTATAGCCTTACAGTTATAAAAGACAATTTTCTACTTGCTGCAGTATAAACTTTGAAGAATTACAACTACAAAAAGCTATAACAGAACGATGGACGACTTCCTACAAGAAACCAAACTACAAATTGCTTTAAAGCAATGCCAACATTAATGAGTGGGAGTTGTGGAAGAGAAGGAATTCTAGGAGACATGGAAATGATGTCACAATTAACAAATGGTATACCAAGTTCAGAAGACAACATATCAAATGATAAGAGTTATATACCCACAGATGAAAACAAATACCACAAGATTGGCCATCATTACTACAATACTTGAAGAAATATAGACCAAGGATTCACTGTTTGCTATAAGATGGGAATAACCACCTCCAGGAAGACTCAAACGTAACACTGACGGGCAAGTCATATAATCCAGGTGAAAGTTTCTAAGGATTTTGATTAGAGACGATAAGGGAGATTTAATTACGCCCAAGCAGATCAGATAGGAATTAGAGCAGAAGCAATGTTGTGTATGAAGCTCTAAGAATATTGCTCCACACAATCTCCAAGGGTTATACTGAAACAGACTCTTTAGTCCTAAGGAATATCTTGAGAGATGTTGGAAAACCCCATGGGCTAGACTAGTGAAAAGGTGCGGACCATGAGAGAAATAATGAACCAGTTAGACATAAGAAATCAACACATTTTAGAGAAGGCAACGCATTGGCTCATCTTGCTAACATAGCTTTTGAGAGAAACACAACACGTGGAATTCCGAAGAATTTCAACAAGTTCCAGCAGAAGGAGAAACTAATCAACATCGACAAAGTGCAAAGTACCGCCTCTCAAAATCAGAATAATAAAAATTCAGCAAAATAATAGAAACGTACCTTTCAAGAAAAACAGTGTAAAATAGAGTCACACATTCAGAAATGTGGTGGCAACAACAGTAATACACAAGGTCAATCATCAGAGGAACACAAACACAAACAACACAATACAAGGAAAAATAAGTATTTAGCAAGCAAATACATAGAGAAGAAGAACAAACTAGCATGTGAAAGCAGAGCTTTCAGCTAGAGGCATACAACAGATTTGCAAAAGCACTCGAGGAGAACACAACATCATAGATCAGGAAGAGCAAGAGAAAAACATACGAAAACAAGAGTGATGAAGATAGAAACGTATCTACAACTACTAAAAAAACCAGTGAATTCCGACCTAAAGAATACCGACTTCTAGAGGTCAGTGTTCTCTGATATATACCGACAAAATCGACCAAAAATCGACTTCCCATAGACGGAAAAAGCTTTGGTCGCTATTCAATTTTGATCTCTGGAAGTCTGCGTATTTAGGACCTCGATGTCAGTTTAATTTAAGTCTGTAAAATTCATTATTTTATTTTCCAACTTCCGGAGGTCACTTTTATATATTTCTTGATTTTTTATTTTTATTATTTCGTCTTCCGAAGGTTAAAATATTTAATTCTCAAATTTTGGAATACCGACCTCCGGATGTTGGTATGTTTTTATTTATTTTTTTTAATTTTTAAATTCTGACCTCCGGAAGTCGATATTTTATATTTCTTATTTTGAGATTTGCGACCTCCGAAGTCGGTATTTTTTTCTTATTTTTTAGACTTCCAAGCTTCGGAGTTCGGTATTTTATTCTTATTTTATAGATTCGGCACTCCGAGTTCGATATTTTTATTTCTATTTTTTAGAATTCCGACCTCCGAAGGTTGGTATTTTTATTTCTTATTTTTTACATTTCAACCTCCAGAGGTCAGTATTTTATTTCTTACTTTTAGATTCCACCTCCAGAACTGTATTTTATTTCTTATTTTTAGATTCCGACATCGTAGATTACAGATATTGTCTCCTCTTCCTCTCGCTTTCTTCTTGTGTAAATGATTTGTCCTGCTCTCAGAGGTAGGATACTACGATATTCCTGAAATATTCGATATAAACCTATCCTGTATTTAAAAAAAAGAACTCTATGAATAAGAATGTACTCCCTCCGTTTCAAAAAGAATGACTCTATTTCCTTTTAGTATGTTTAAAAAAAGATAGTGACCCCTTTCCTTTTTTGACAACATTTTAACTTTAAGTTTCCACTTGGCATGTTTATGACCACAAGATTAAAGGCATTTTAGTACATTTGACATAACTTAAATTTAGAAGCACAAGATTAAAAAGTCTTCTTTCTTTTCTTAAATTCCGTTCGAAGTCAACAGATCATTATTTTTGAAACGGAGGGAGTAATATATACAAGAGAAATAAAAAAGATTAGCTTGAATAGATTCTTACATATGTCTCTTGAGCACGTGTCAATCTATCTTTCTTCTCTCTCCGGGGTTCGAGTTTAGTTACTTAATTCAAACCTCTATTCACCAACTAAATCACATGAATAATTTAACTTATTAACAACTAAACAACTTTCGAAGTCTAATATGATTTAGTTTTCACTTAATAACAATATTTCACCAATCTAACTTATTAAACAATTTTACAAATTTCTAAGTCTAATTAGTTTAGCTTTTACTTAATTCCAACCACTATATTCACCAACTAAACAACATTATATAATTTTAACTTATTTGAAAACTTAACAATTTATAAGTCTAATTACGTTTAGTTTAACTTAATTTCAACACTATTTCACAACTAAATCACATTATATAATATAACTTACTTAAACAACTTAACAAGATTTCTAAGTCTATTGTTTAGTTTAGTTTTAACTTAATTCACTAACATCAAGAGCTCAACTCAATTATGGATTCCCGGAATCTTAATTATTTCAATAGTAGAGAGCAATATCAAGTATAAGCAATGAGAGAATGTGAGGGTGAATGAATGTGTGAGTGTATGAGTCTATAGAGTGTGAGGGTATGTTCACGTGTATCAAAGATGAAAGGGGCATGCTTATACTAGATGAGAGAGCACAATACTAAAGAAGGTAATAAATTAAGAGACAATTATAATATATTTTCCTTAAAAAACATTACCAAATCAATGAATATTTTACCATAATAATTCACAATTTTACCAAAAATAAAGCAAGTAAAATCTACTTTAAATTTATTTAAAACAAGCAAATAAACAAATTAAGGATAGTCAATTAATGCAATATAAAGCAGGTAAGGAAAGAAATACTTACGCAAAGGTTAAGGATCAAATTACATACCTTCACATACTTATTTCTGGGACATCTATTAAACAAAAAGGTAACAGATTCTAATAGCAAAGCAAATAATCAGCAACTATTAATTCAATTTATAAAAATAGTAAGGTGTTTTGATTAATCGATAGAAATAATCAATGCAATTTTTGGCAAATTACTCAATTAATGCCCATTTCATCGAATTCATCACAGCAATCCACTGAAGGAAACTAATCTTGAAGAAAGATTGGATCAAAAACATAAATGCCTACTTAAATAATGCCAAAACACATGAACGAATTCATATGAAATCCGCCTAAAACATGTACAAGCAAGATACTGAGCATTGCACTTTAAAGACTAAAGATGTTAATCAGAATTTTAAGAAGAAAAAACTAACCAAGCGATCTGTTAAGATTCGTTTTTCAATGCACCAAAATATACAAGTGGTTGTTGAATTTCGAAGCTCGCCTAAGGAGGAAAATGCAGCGGCGTCTGGCGGCTGCTGCTTTGCTCGCTACGGCGGAGTCGTTGTTGCCGAGTTTTCGCCAGTCGGAGGTTCGCTGGGCGATGGGAGTTGTTGGCGCTGCTAGCTGCTGCTCGAGAGAAAGAGAAGAAGAGGAGAATGGGGCGAGGGGGATAGAAGGGAAGAGGGACAGGGAGGAGTCGCGGCTGTACTGTCGGCCGGCAAAAAATGGAGAGGACGCAGGGAAATGGAAGGGGGAGAAATAGAGGGGGCAGGGAGAGGAAGAATGAATTAGTTTTAGGAATTTGGTATTTCTGGTTAACGAGGAAGGTAAAGATTTGATCTCAATCGTAAGATTTAAGAAAGATGAAGGCTGGATTTAAAAAGAGATGAAGGGCTAGAATTTTTGATCTTAGTTTTAACGAAAGTATGGCGGTTTGGTTTGAGTTAAAAGATGAGATTATAAAATCAAGATTGGTTTGATATGGCGACCAAAATTGCAATAAACATTGGCTAGAATTAAAGGAAATTGGTGGGTTATAATTGAAGATAACAATTGGAGATTGGATATGTAGAAATTGAAGGAATAGAATAAAATGGGTACATATTAAATGATTTTGAGTAAAATTTAAGAATGTTATTTATATTAATAACTACATATATTAAAATATTTTATATAATTGATCACTTAAATTTTAAAATATTGAAAATGAACTAATTATTTACAATTTATTAATAATTTTAAATCAATAAAAGTTTAATTTAAATAATTTTAATTTATATATCAAGTTAATTTATAAATTTAAATTTATACCCCCTGAATTAATATAAAATTAATTTATGATCCCATATAAAGTTTATCAATTATCAAATCTAGATATATAATCTCCTTGAATTGATCCATTGATTTTCTTTTATTGAAATGTAATTTCATATATCAGATTAATTAACGTAATCCATACTTAAGATGATATCCTTTAACATGTCATCATAAGTTCGAAAGTGACCACTAACACTTGACAATCAAAACCCATTGCCCAGGATCGAAAGTAATATATATAAGATAATACTATCTCGTATTTCATACTCGAATAGATTATATATTAGCTTTCACATCTAATCATAACAGAGATATTAGGTTTCATGATGTAGTACGACGGCATGATAGATTTGTACATTAACTATAAGAAATATAAAGTTAAATATTCCTAAAATTCATATCAACACATTTCATACTTAATATGGATTATAGATAATTTTTTTATTTATTCCACGAAGTCTAAACTTTCTATTTATAAAAATATACAAAATTGTTTACACTTTTTGAACAATTAATTGTAAGAAATTTATAGTATTATCTAATACAAAATTATGAATTAATTAAAAATATTTTAAACAAACCGACCCCCGAATGTCGCTTTTTATTAAAAGTACTAGATATACTATAAAAAAATACCAGGTGACCTCAATTTTTAAGATAAATAAAAAACTAATCAATTTTAAATTAAATAATATTGACATCGAGAGGTCCGCTATACTATATAATTATCATATATATATATATATATATATATATATATCATAATAATAATTTAAATTTAATTGATCACATTAATTCTATAAATTTAAACTAAATAAATTTAATTTTATCGATCAATAAAATTTTTATCAGAATATCAAATCTAATATATAAATCTCCTAAATTGATCATTGATCCCTTCTTTCAATTGATAATGATTATTCCATATATAGGGATATCATGAGTATCACTTTACATGTCCATCATAATTAGGATCACTACCTTGACATAACATCAAGATAAAAGTATATATTAATAATATCCATCGCATTTCGCATGAGGTCGGTATTTGGATGAAGTAAAAAATACCCGACATCATGAGGTCTGTAATTTTATAATTAATTTATTTTTTAATTTTATATAAAACGTCCATCCGGAAGATCGATTTATTTAAAGTTAATTAAAAATATTAGTTTTATTTTATGGAAGTCATTGTATAAATATTTTAATAAAAATAATTATTATATATTATTCTAATTTTACTGCTTTCGGATGTTGGTATTATAATACACTTATTTTTTATTTACACAATACCTTCCACGAAAGACGATTTAAATCCATATAAATCAAAATAATTTCTAAATTCTATTTTTTTTTATATTTAACTGAGAAAAATAAAATATGTTTGTTTATTTTTTTATTTAAATCGACATCAAAGAGGATCGATTTTTATTGTAAATTCATTTTTTCCGTTGAAAAATACCAACTCTTGAGGTC
>CM040629.1:86662403-86684639 GCA_022817965.1 Solanum lycopersicoides | reverse complement strand
TCAAACTTTATAGGTATCAATCTAGAACACATTTTATTCTTAAAGTTATAGGCGGTTTTATCAAAGGCGCGCTTTAAGCGCGTTTAAGCCCTGAAGCGAGGCTCAAAACATGTTGAGCGTTTCACCTCGCTTTATGTGCACTTCAGGGTCGTCATCAAGGTTCTAACACAAACTTTTCCTTGCCAATGAGCCTCGTATGAAGAAGTGACACTAAACAATTGATATTTCACTTTATCATAATTTTTTTTCAATTTCTTGATCATAAATATGTCATTCATGTTCATAATTATTAGTCTTGGACTAAACATATACATTTGTATTTTTTTTCTCCCTTTGCGCCTTTTTCATTAAAGCCCACACATTTTTTGTGTTTTTGCGCCTAAAGCCCCACGGACCGTAGAGCATTTTTGCACTTTTCGCCTTTGATAACACTGGTTATAGTTTTATGTATACTATTTAATGCAATTTCAGTGTATGTTTACTCATAAATTTATGCTCCGCAAAAGTATTGGGTTCCAGTGAATCTAGTAGTTTAAAGCTTCATCCTCCCCTGCTTGTTTAGTATGTGATACACTTTCAGATGTAACCCCAAACATTACTTCAAACAAAATTTACTGTAGATTTATAAAAGTTTAAGGTGCTTTTAAAGAAATCTCATGTTTATTCTATTGAAGAGAAGAAAAAGGAGAATAAAAGCTGAAGAGAAGAAATAAGAGAAGGAAAAGGGAAAACAGGCTGAAAAAGAAAATGGTTGCAGCATCTTGAACTTGAAGAATTAGAAAGAATGGGGAAAAAAAAAAAGAACTGCCAGCAAATACACACTCACTTGTTTTTTACAACTCTGTCACATTCTTTTATTGACCTAAGATAAAAATTTCTCATGTATAGGCGGTTTTTTAATGAGCTCTGCAAAATATTGGATCCTGGGAAGCCTTCTTTTACACCGAAAAAAGGGAAACCTAGTATTGTCATGTTTGTTGGTTTGCAAGGTGAGTTGATACAACTTTGTACTCTAGATTTATATCATATGATACCTTAGCAAATTCGGTGAATATCACTTACCTAAGTCACTTTCAAAGTGGCTATAGGAATTTGAGTGAAGACATGCCTAATCCCCTTCCATTTTTCTCGTTCTTCTTTTTCACTGTTTAAAATGGATGCCCTTATTTATTTATAATTTGTTATTGTAGGGTCTGGAAAAACAACAACATGTACAAAGTATGCGTATTACCACCAGAAAAAAGGTTGGAAACCAGCTTTAGTGTGTGCTGATACATTTAGAGCTGGTGCTTTCGATCAGTTGAAGCAGAATGCCACAAAAGCCAAGATACCCTTTTATGGGAGGTATCTCCTCTTCTCAATCTAATAGTGTTACCTTCTCTTTGCATTCTTAGAAGCTTGAGAGGCTACAATCTGTTGATCATGAATTTTCTCCATTGTACTTTCTGAAGACATTCTACATACTGGCTAGTAAATTCAATTGATAAACAATGTCATAGGCATAGGGATCACATATTTTAAAGTTAATTTAGATAAGGAGTTGAGGACAAAGTGTGAGCTGCATTTTTTCTTTGCCAAGACATGTCAAAGAGATTACTTATTATGAGAAATACTTGTTCTAAGTAGGATTGTATATACCTATTCCTATTCTAACACTTGTATTAAAAAGAAAAACTTTTCAAAGAGATTAAAGTAAATAGTTGTCAGCTGACTGGCAATCAGTATGCAATGTGTAAAAAAATGAAATATTTCCTTCTAATTTGGCTTAGGGTTGCATATTTATTTCGATTCAATTTTTATTTTCAATTATGGACAGCAGTCCTTAAGCTAGTTTGCTCAATAGCTCTCACCAGTGATTTCCCTCTCTCTCTCTCTCTCTCCCTCTCTCGAAATGGAAATGGACATTTATTTGAACTCGGTTTCCTAATTGCTTCAACACTCGTGAAAAAGAAAAAGAACATCCTCATCTATTTCTGAATGGATTGAGTAGTCTGCTATTAGTAATTAACCATTTAGGTTGTGTTGAACTACGTTTCTTTTCTAAGTAAAACTATAGGTAATGTTGTATTTTGAGTTAATGTATGTTTATGCAACAGCTACACGGAGTCAGACCCTGTGAAAATAGCAGTTGATGGTGTTGAAACATTTAAGAAGGAAAATTGTGATCTAATAATTGTTGATACCAGTGGACGCCACAAACAAGAAGCTGCTCTTTTTGAAGAGATGCGACAAGTTGCTGAAGCGACGGTATGTTTTACTATGCTCCAGGTGGATGGTTAGCTTGAATAAGAAATGCTAATCCTTCTATTTGGTTTCCCAGAAACCAGATCTTGTGATTTTTGTTATGGATAGCAGCATTGGTCAAGCTGCCTTTGATCAAGCTCAAGCATTTAAGCAAAGTGTTGCAGTTGGAGCTGTAATTGTTACTAAGATGGATGGTCATGCAAAAGGAGGTGGTGCCCTCAGTGCGTAAGTTTCCTTGCTGCTATTGTAGCACTTCTTTTTTATAACCGTGGTGTCCTGGCCAACATGCACGCACCTCGACTAATTCCACGGGATAGCTTCCACCTCCCTCTAGCAACCTGTTGATGTAGCATTTATAAAGTATGCATTCTATTGATAACGAGCACTCTTGTGCAACTAAACTAAATATGCCTTCGAGCACGTCAAGGCAACTTCAAGGATTAAAATATTTGCCATGTCAGTTGCAGTCATTTAGTTTAATTTGTTATTTTGTTAGGTAACATCTCTTTCTATAACCTTTTTCAGTTACATAATCACTTATGCTATAGAACATGTTCCTGTTGTAAATTATTATCTTTTGTCTACCCCATAAAAATGGTTATTCCTTTTTCTCTGACAAGTTTGATTTGTTGATCCATACATGATTTGTATGGAAAAAAAATGAGATGCTGGTTAAGGGTTGAAATTTAAATCTTTCGGATTGGTTCCTACAGCACTAAAGCCACAACTTCTACTGTTTTCTATCTAGGATATATACATTTTTTCTTAAGCCTTGATTAACCCACAAATTTTACTGCCCTGTTCTGATTTATCCGTCTTTTGCTTACAAGTACTTCTTTTTTGTATTTTGAATATTTAAAGTGGAATTAGTTTCACCAAATAGTTTTTCGCAATGAAATTTATAACCTAATTTTGGGAGTGAACAAGCTATATTTATATGATACTCTTCCATGCAGAGTTGCTGCAACAAAAAGTCCCGTCATTTTTATTGGAACTGGTGAACACATGGACGAGTTTGAAGTTTTTGATGTTAAGCCATTTGTCAGCCGTCTTTTAGGTTTGCATCCCTCTGCTTGCATACGTTTTCATCTCTCTACTGCGATTTGAATTTTTAACCCTGAACCATCTCTGCTTATTTGAGGTACTAGATATTGCTGATGTCTATTCTCCTATTGTGTCGCTCTCCACCAGGCATGGGTGATTGGTCTGGGTTCATGGACAAGATACATGAGGTTGTCCCGATGGATCAACAGCCTGAACTTCTTCAGAAGCTATCGGAAGGACATTTTACCTTGAGGATTATGTATGAGCAATTTCAGAACATACTTAAAATGGGCCCCATTGGCCAGGTTTGCTACTTGTTTGCTTTAAATTTTCTATTTCCTGAAAACTCGATTTTTTCTGTAGTTTTTGCTTTTTGGTGTCAACATCCTTAACATTTGGGTTGGAAAAGTTTCATCAGTTACCGATTCATTTGGCGCTTATGCCATTACTTATATTACGTTTATAATTCGTGTTGTATATATCTCTTGGGTTTGTTTGCTATTTTATTCTTCTCATTCTGATACCAACAAGAGCATACCCAGTGTAGTCACACAATTAGGGTCCAGGGAGGGTAGGATGTGCACAGATCACCTCTGCCTTTGTGGGGTGGGAAGACTGAAGAACAGACAGTAATACACTAGAGAATAAGAAACTACACGACTACTAAATATTACTACTAATAAGGAGGAGAGAGAGAAGAAAAAGTTAGACCCCTGCCTCTCCCACATAGAGTGTGGCAACACTCACCTATCTACTAATCTCTTACCCTAATCATCAACCTTCATACCTTCTAAGGTCGTGCCTTCAGTAAGCTGAAGTTGTGGCATGTCCTGTCTAAGCACCCAGTTCTTCGGCATACCCTTCTCTCTCCTAACTGCTGCTGCAACCAACCTCTCACACCTCCTTGCTAGCACATATGCGCACCGCCTCTTCACATGCCTGAACCATCTTCGCCTCGCTTTCCTGATCTTGTCTGCCATAGAAGCCACTTTCACCTTGCTCCGTATTACTTAATTCCTAATCATCCCTCCTAGTATGCCCACACATTCATCTTAGCATCCTCATCTCTACAAGAATGGGTGTTCTTGACTAGCCAACACTCTGCCCATGCTACAATGTTGGTCTAACCGTGACTCTGTAGAGCTTACCTTTAAGCCTTGACGAGACTTTCTTATCACACAGTACCCTGGATGTGAGCCTCCATTTCACCCACCCCGCTTTAATACGATGTTTGACGTCATCATCAATTTTTCCGTCTCCTTGGATTATGAACGTAAGATACTTGAAGGTTCCTCTCTTGTGTATGATTTGTGCATAAACCATAAACATTGATAATTTAGAGCAAGCTCATGATCATTTGCTAGTTCCTTGAATACAATTGGAAGGGATATGTCAATCCTAAATATTTAAATATTTTGCTCAACCACTCTTTCCCATCTTTGGCTCTCTCTCTCTCTCCCTCTCCCTCTCCCTCTCCCTCATTCATAGCTGCATGCTTCATTCCCCTGCTAGAAGTTGACTTGATATCATCTTACATGTTGCTGATGTTTCTATGTGGTGTAGGTCTTTTCCATGCTTCCAGGATTCAGTGCAGAGTTGATGCCAAAAGGACGTGAAAATGAAAGCCAGGCAAAAATTAAACGATACATGACAATGATGGACTCAATGACTAATGAAGGCTAGTGATCTAATTCCATAATTTTCATGCATTAATTAGTTTTTGGTTTGATGTTTCGATTTCAAATTCCAATACAATTGCAGAATTGGATAGTTCCAACCCAAAGCTTATGACCGACTCCCGAATTATGCGGATAGCTAGGGGTTCTGGCCGCCAAGTGCATGAGGTAATGGATATGATGGAGGAATACAAACGACTGGCTAAGATATGGAGTAAGATGAAGGGACTTAAGATTCCGAAGAAGGGAGAGATGAGTGCCTTGTCTCGAAACATGAATGCACAACACATGAGCAAAGTCTTGCCTCCCCAGATGTTGAAACAAATAGGTGGCATGGGTGGTTTGCAGAACTTGATGAAGCAAATGGGTTCTGCCAAGGACATGATGGGTGGTATGGGTGGTATGTTTGGTGGTGGGGACAAGTAAACATGAAAGCACAATTAACAAGTTAAAACTCAAAGCTGGCAAATCTTTTTTTTTTTTTTTTTGTTAACTGGTAAAGAACATCCTAACCCCAAGAGTTTCCTCTTTCCCCTTGTATTAGTGGTCATAGATTTTGAAATTTTAGGAAGCAGATCATGTCAAATTGTCAATAGAAGGATTCATGTAGCTTGATGATTTTCTTGTTGTATTTTTGTACGCGGGATGTTTCATAACTACAAACTGTTGAGTTATGATTATCTTCTTGTATTTTTGTACGCTGGATGTACCAAAAGGTATCGTGGAATGGTTGTGATCCTTTCACCCTTGACGAAAGGTTTCAAAAATGAACCTTTTATCTCCCTTGCAAGATGTGAGTTGGTCTAGTGGGCTTCATGGTTAACTAGAAAATCAATAGTAGTTTCCAAATATTGTGCCTATTTCAGTTGAGCATATGTATACATACCCAGGGTAAGAAATTGACTTGTTACAAAAATGAGTTATTTGGTTTATTGATTATGGATTATTGGTGTAATGAATTTGATATTTCAGTTGAGCATATGTATACATACCCAGGGTAACAAATTGACTTGTTACAAATATGAGTTATTTGGTTTATTGGTTATGGATTATTGGTGTAATGAATTTGATAGAAGTTTTAATTAATTTTTTATTATTAGGTTATTGGTTCTTAATCGTTTGAGTTTTTTTTTTAACGGGTTGATTGATAATTCGATAGTAAATTAAAAATATATTTATGCTATTCAGTATATAAAGTCCTTGACTTTGAGTTTAGTTTCATACTTTTATTTTTGGCTGTTTCAAACTCTCGATTATTCTACAATGTGTCATTATTTTTGAGTAATATATAATATGTCAACTTATGTGCATGTTTCATTTGGTCTGTTATCTTATTTCTAAGTAATTTTCAATTATTTATTTTGTGTCAAATATTAACTATTAAGTTGATAACTGATAAGTTAATATTTTAGTGGTTTTATAATGATTTAACATCTATAAATAAATAATTGATAAGTCAAATTGATAAACTTCAAAACTAAATGAACAAGTGCATACTTGGAGAAAATATTTATTGTCATGTACCATATATTTTGAGTTTGTTATCTGGTTTAACCCATATTTATGTATAAAAATACCTTTCCTCTACTATTATACCCTTATTTGTCCCAAGGTTTATGCATTATGTATAATATACTTCTCTTCAAGTATAATATTGTATAATTTTCCTAAATAAAATAAGAAATCTTTAGGCACACCTATATAGAAAAATGACAAAGACCCTTATTATTTAAGACGTGGAACTTGTTTTTTAATCAGATAGAGTGAAATAGCGAGGATTTTCCATCACTTTTTATTTTGGTGATATATGTTGCCTCGACGCTTACGAAGTAGACGTCATTGAATGAGTTAAAGTGAAGCTTTTTTCTCGATTTAATTACAATTATTCTCGCTAAATACAAGATAGGAAGTTTATTGGGCGGTATGGACATAACAACCAACCTAGACCATCAGAAATGGCACGCAAAACAGATGTTTAATTTCAAGGAAAGGAACCCCCAAATAGTTGATGTGAAAGTATCGACATACTCATAGTGGAATTATTCTGTTTTAGGCATCTCAATACATATATTGTTGGGTGGTCTTGGGCCTTCTCAATCCAAAAGTTATCTCAAAAGTTGAGACTTTCCCTCACACTTATAAATTGACCACTAGCCCCTTCCACTTCCGATGTGGGATAACCCAACAATCTCCCCCTTCACACATCGGGCCTTGGGCTGGAGAGAGCGACAACCCAGTTTCTCTTGGTGGGCTGAGACTTGTTGACAACATGGGCTCTGATACCAATTGTGGGTGGTCTTGGGCCTTCTCAACCCAAAAGCTAGCTCAAAGGTTGAGGCTTTCCCTCACACTTATAAATTGACCACCAGCCCCTTCCACTTCCGATGTGGGATAACCCAACATATATGTCCTCAATTTTTGCGGTACAATTTTAAATTTTTATTGATTGTAAATATAAAAATATTATAAATAAAGATAAATAATAAGTTAAAATAGTTAATAGTTTAAAAATAACAACAAATTTTAGTAAATAAAAACATGATTAACTTTTAAAATTTTAATTATATCACATAAATTTAAAAAGAATCATACGTATAACCAAATTATAGAAAAGGAGATGCTCCATATAATGGTATGATGTTAGCATATAAAATGAGGTGGAAAGCAATATATGATTTGACAAAATTGTAGTCTTGTAGACATCTTTCTTTTTGTTTTCTCTATTTATATTTGTATTAGATATTTGTATTAGAGTCTGATTAAATATAGATTTACATTGAAAATTTTTTATTAAAGGAAATTTCATACTCAAAGTTATTCAAACTCAATATAAATCTTACTTCAATCTTATTAACTAAAAATTAATGGTAAGTTTGCATTAGATAGTGCACTACTAATCAATACCGCGTTTCGAGGGACAAAAATGATTGTAGTCGGAACTAAAAATTAATGGATTCACTTGGACTTTTTTGGATATACTCCACCGATAATTAATTAAATTAGAATGAAGATGGTATTAGAATAAAAAAAATTTGCTATTTTTAATGTAAAATAACCGATGAAGATTGTCAATTTTATTTTTTTAAAAAATAAAAATGGTTAGGAGTCCTTCAATTACATTAAAAAAAAATTGTATTGATTTCTCGATAGTGTTTGTTGATTATTTTAACGGAATGTAGACTAATTACACGAACTTTTCTTTCTAGGAAATTACATTTTCAATAATAATGACATCGTAATTTTTAAATTCTAGATTTGTCGCTTTTACTCGATTTTGATTTTTCAAGCTCCCACTAATTAGATATAGAAGAATCTAACTGTCAGATCAAAATGTCCTTTACCTATAAGTTTAAAATATTTTTGATCCAATAGATAAAATAAAGAAGACAAATTTAACTTAACATAAAAAAAAAATTAAAATTTCTTTTAATACGTTAAGAACATTTTTGAAGTTTTTTTTTAGAATCAATGTAAATATAATTCGATACAAAGTCTAGAAAACTTCCAATTGACTCTTTTATTTTGTGTTGTAATTTTCTTCTTATTTTCAACACTTGCCCCACACCCTTGTCGATGTGAGGGACCAGATAAGATTACAGAAGTTGATGACAAAATATATCGCAAAATTTAACTATATAGTATAATATAATATTGTTCTTTTCTTGTAAGACTAATTTGTCATCTAACTTTGATAACAATGTGTGAAATAAGACCTGTCAGAGTCTTCCCCTAAAAATTTAAAATACTTTTTATGTCCTCTTAAAGTCAACTACGCAACTGTTCTACAAAACACGTTTTGAATATAACAAATATTTCTTCACTTACTTCTTGTCAAAGCTAACATATACTTATATGTTCACAAAAATATTGTTTTCTTAGTCTTAAAATACTTGTAGTTCACATTTTTTAAAAAGATAAAATAGTTAATGCTATTATTTTCTTATTATTTGTCATTTTTGACAAATTAAAACAAAAAATAATTTTATTTTTCCTACTATATTCTCAGTTTATTAATAATGAGTAATGTCTTTGAAAAATGTAGTAAATAAATATGTTTGTAATCCTATCAATTAATAGGAGTAAAATGGTAAATTTACTATACTAATCATTATTTTTATTAATAAATATGTCAAGTTAAAATTTAACAAGTAAATAAAGACGGAGGGAGTATTCATGTTTTTCTTAAAGATTGTGTAAACGGATAATAAGATAACCATAAAAAATAAATAGGCAAGTAATATTGTGAATATTAGTAATCCTTTTCTTTAACGAAACATTTTCATTGCATGCTTCTCCTTCTTTACTGAACCTCGTTTTGTGTGATTATACCGAGTAAATTATTGTCATTTCTCTTTCTTTTCGAGTGACTTGAAGGGAATTTTACTTATATATAGTTCAACAAACATCATGATCTGCTTGAAAGCAATATCATTTCTAAACATGTACTCATGTATAGATATTATATATATAGGATGAAGTGCCAAATTTAAATTTATCGTAGATAGGGAGGCTATTTATTGAACTCAATGCACGTACTACTTAATTTGAATTGGTATAGCAACATATTGGATTTGGACCACTTTCATCTATATATTTAATATATAAAATAAATGGATTTGAATTCGAAAAACCTAATAAAAAACTAGACCAACGTTGAATTGGAGATTGTAGCCGTTGGTACTTAAATCCACACTTGCTCTAGTGTTACATAAATTGTTGTACATATATTGGAAATATTGTAATATATTTTATTGGCATTGCAAAAAAGAGGAAAAAATGGGGGGTGGGGTGGGGTGGGGTGGAGTAATACAAATAGAGTGTTTATTGGCAAAATGATAGACAAAATAAATTATACAACGTCCATTAGTTATACTAAAAATATATGTCTACATTGGAAAATCTAAGACAAAATGTATCATTTTATACCTGTTTTTGTCTTTAATATGAAGTGTTATTTATTTCTCAACATTTAATAAATAATTAAGAGTGATATAATAAAATTATTGACTATTTTATTTTTACCTTTTTAAGATATGTGCTAAGTCAACATGAACAACATAAAAAAGATGGATTGAGAAGTCACCCTCAACCCCAAATGAACTCTGTAATGCGCTATCTGAATTTAATTAGAGTTTAATATGAATTTTCAAATACAGTTGAGAAACACACACACAAAAAAATTAATTTCTCTAATAAAAATGTACAACATGGGAGTGTGAAATGAAGACTATTAGTGGTACAAAAAGTATTTATTTTGAATGAGTAATTATACTTTGCAGCAAGTATTAGTCAAATTCAACTTTTCTAAGTAAGGTTTTAGCAGTCAAACACTTGACTTCTTAATCAAAGATATATAGACTTACGTTAGTAATATACCAATTAATTAATGATTTCATAAATTCTTGGTAGTAGTTATAATCATAACTGAAATTGGTACAAGACTTGTTCAAAGGGAATTAAAACTAAACGTTGAAAAGAAAAAAGACAAAGAAAGCTTCCAATATTGCCTTGATATTCTTTTAATTTCTTTTTTCTTTATGGTTTAAAATTTAAATAGTTTTAATTGAATACCAATTCCTAAGCAGCTTGGTCAAACAGTTTATCGGTCAATGTCCTAGTAAAATTGCTCTTCTTATTTAGAATTTCTTAGAATAACTGTGAAAAATGAATAACTAATATGAAACGAGGAAAGTAATATTTGTGATATCGGTTCAATTGGATTTGTCCATGTCGTAATCCTTATGCAAATATTCACACCTTAACGCTAAAATTAAAACAATAAAATAAAACGAGAAGAAATTTTTTAAAACTATTTTGAAAGGAAAAAATGTTAGTACCTCGTTAAAAAAGAGTGCAACACTAATGAGGAAATTAAAAAAGAAAAGAATACAAACGTACATCAAATATTATTTGATACAATTATCTCAATCCAAAATTAACCCAACACTACAACATCAGAATTAACACAAATTACTCTTCATGATTAAAATAATTTTAGTGTCTTTATATAAGAAAAATAAATAAAGTGAATAATACGTCCTACAATTAATTTGAACATAATACATAAACGACTCAACTGCTCAGACGTGTACAAGTTTATATTTAAACTTATACAATCGAACCAGTATCCACATACATCATCCTACATAGCATCCTACATATAACTGATACGCTACGTAAAACACGTATGCTTAGTTATTCAACTTTATTCAAGCTAAATTTAAATATCTACTTATATATCACCTAAGATCAAATTAAAATCACGCGATTAATTTATGAATGATGTGTCTTTAGGAGATTGAAGAGGAAATAGAGATAGAAGTTGAGGTGGTTGAGAAGCTCTAGGTGTATTAGGATGCAAGTAAAATCTTTTCTCAGCAATAGCTCTTTTTTCTTCTTCTTCATCATCATCATCATCATCCATGTTTGATCTTGGACTTATTCCACGTGTCAACATTTCAAGAGGTGAAATTGGAGATGCAAGAAAACTACTACTACTAGTAGTAGTAATTTTTTCATGTGTAGTAGACAAATTCATGGTCTTACCTGTAAAAATATATTCAACTTTACGTGCACTATGCCTCCGTTTGTGTAAATTGAACGTCGATGACCGCGCTCGATCGATGATGGTGGGGAACTTGTTGGATTCAAAACTAGTGAGTTTTTGAACCACAGAACGGAAGTTGGAAGGATCAGCTTGGACAAAAGTCGTATTATTGTTATTGTTATTGTTATTGTTATTAGATGAGATGTTCATCACAATATTATTGTGTTGTTTGTTGTTTTTAGAGGTTGAAGTCATGGTTTTTTTTGAAGAAATATGTATGTATGGAGGAGGATGAGAAAAAAGGCATAAAAGTTAGATGGGGAAAATGAAAGAAGAAATTGAGTTGCTTGGTGTGTTGGTGTTTATATAGTTGAATGGCCCTCCCCCTAGGGTTGTACTTGAGGTGGAGTTGCTTCATCCGTCGTAATTTATGTAACACAGTTTAAATTTTTTTAATATTTGTTAAAAAATTTATACTGATTCATTTTGATAAATTAAGAAAGACTAATATTTTTTTACTTATTATATTCACAATTAATTAATTCTGAAAAAGATAAAATTTCTTAAAAATCTTTTAAAAAAAATCATCACTTCATAATTAATAGAGATAATAACTATGTCAATTATTATTTTCTTAACAGATGTGTCAATTCAAAAGCGAACAAATTATCTATTTATTAATTTAATCTATTTTAATTTTCTTAAATTCAGTTCAATCCGTCTATTTGATTCATACTTGATTTAAATTTGACTTGATGAGTAAATGTTATGTTCTCAATATGATTTAAAATGTTGTGGCAAGTCGGTTGCCTTATCTTCTAGGCAAAGTTCATAAGGTAATACATATTCTCTACACAGTCATCAATATTAAGAAGTTAAGACTTTTGATATAATCCATGATTTATTATTTTCCACTCCACACGTTATAATGTCTTTGTAGCATGAACTAAAGAATATTGTCGAAAAGTCTACATAAAAAAATATTATAAATTATAATGATTAATAACATAAATACTTAAAAATATATTTAAAAATTGAATTAAAAAATCAAACTTACTCTTAAAATTTTAATTATGCCATTTAAATTGAGATAATTTGAGAAAATATTTTAGCAAGGGGTATACGGTGTGGAGTTGAAAAGTTTGAAATTTGAAGTGTAAGTAGGAGTGGGGAAAAAACCAAAGAAATTAAATGTGAATGAGCTGGCTATGAAATGATTTAATGATGAGCTTGTAGCTATACGAGGGTAAAAAAAAAAAATCGTCATCGAACTATTGATAGTTTTAAGATATATTTATATGAATTTTTAATATATAACGTGTGTATATAACATTATAAATGGTCTCAAACTCTTTAGGAGCATGAGACTCTTAAAATCAAGATAAATATTTTCACATCCATAAACTTGACGAGAGGCTCATTTTGCATACAAATTTTGGGGGTCCCAAGTCCTGAATCTACCAAGAACATTTCTTGCCTGAAGCGTAAAACTTCAGATTATAAGGCGTTTCCACTACATAAGAAAAAACTGGAATTCGATCTTGTAAATAAGAGAGGGAGAAGAAAGCTCATCATAACCGTAAAAGTCACTCTAAAAAGGATTATGATGAGCTTTTTTTGTGACTCGAATTTAGAAGTGTATGCAAGATCGAATATATATTTAAGTTTAATTAGTCAAGTAAAAATATTTTTTTAAAATTGTCAAGAGTAAAACTAATAATTCTTATAAATTTAAATGGAGAAGATATGAGAAAATATTTTAGCAAGGGGTATACGGTGTGGAGCTGAAAAGTTTGAAATTTGAAGTGTAATTTGAAGTGTAAGTATGAGTGGGGAAAAAAACAAAGAAATTAAATGGGAATGAGCTGTCTATGAAATGATTTAATTATGAGCTTTTAGCTATACGAGGGTAAAAAAAATTGTTTCCGAACTATTAATAATCTTAAAACACACTTATATATATTCTTAATATACAACATGAGTATATGACATAATAAATGGTCTCAAATTCTTTTAAGAGCATGAGACTTTTAAAATCAAGAGAACTGTTGAAATACCATAAACTTGACAAGAATTTAAGAGTGTATTTTACTAATATTACATGATCGAGAGTATATTTAAGTTTAGTTAGTCAAGTAAAAATATATTTTTAAAACTGTCAACAATTTAAAAATAAAATATAATAATTCGTATTAAATTTAAATCTAAGATAATTAGCAGGAAAAAGGTTTATTTTTTTGGGGTATATTCAAGGTAGAAAATATGAAGTTGGATATTTCGTGGCCACAAAGATTGATATACAATCAATGATACTAATGACTTTGAAGTGTAATCATTTGACACCTAAATTATTTATTGGTATAAAACAAAAGAAGTAAAACATACATAAATAGTAGAGACGCGGAATCTTTCTCTGTAATCTGAATTTCGTTTCTGCTTTACATTGCGTGAGGTAAAGGAAGTTTGGTCCTTTGAAAAACAAGTGGACATAGTAAGTCTATCGATATGGATCGTAGTGCAGTGGTGAAATTATTTTATTTTTAATTTAAAATTTCAAATTCGAATTTTTTTGGTATAGAGAAAATTCTATTAATAGTGTCATCCTCAAATAGACTCTACAATGTGTAATTTAAATTTAATTGAGATTCAATATAGGTTCCAAACACTGTTTGAAAAAAAAAAGTTTTGAGTTCACTTTCCTTAGAATACTACTCCTACCCCCTAGACTATTAAAATGTCACAACCCCGTTTTAAAAATATGATTTTTATATTATATTAATGCAGTTTTACTAGGTTATTTAATAGGAAACTGTCTAGTTACATAAATATTTCTATTATATTTATTTCTTTTATTTCATTTTATGCGGCATTTTGTGATTTGGTAGGAAGTTTACGGAAAAAAAAAAGATTTTTTAAAAATTATGTATAAAATAAATCCTTAGATATTTGTACGACGGATAATTATTTCATTAAGGGTAAACGGTGATTTTTTAAGTTAAATTGTTTCTACTAATAGTAAAGTGATATTTTTTGGGGGGACGGCCTAAAGGAAAGAGCGTCATATAAAATGGGACTGAGGGAGTAATTGATTTTCCTATAGTTTGAATAATTACATATTGTCAAATTAGTTGATAATTTCACACTAGATTTTAAGTTAGATACACATATTTCTGCTGTCAAATTACTTTTAAATACAAATACTTAAGGAGAAAGTGAGTGAAAGACTCTAATACATGTAGATCACACTAGATACATGTATATGAAATATCAAATACATTATGAAATACAAATACATAAGGAGAGAGGCGAGCGACATAGGATAGAAGCGAGCAAGATAGGATAGAGGTAATTGAGAGACTCAAATACATGTAAATCATACTCGATACATGTATCTGGAATATCAAATACATTCTGAAATATAGGGGAGAGAGGCGAGTGACACAGGACAGAGGCGAGCAAGATAGGAGAGAGGTGAGCGAGAGAGTCTGATACATGTGAATACACACTTGGATATAATATATCTAGAATAAATTATCTCTAATTTTGACCTAACTGATATACATGTATTGGGATGCACGACATATATGTATTTAATTTGATGAACAAAATTTGAAACGGATGATAATTTTGAGAACTCACTGAAAGATACATAATTAAGGCCTACACTAATGAAATTTGTATTTTTTGTTTCGCGTACAATAAATATTTATAATTTTATTTACTATAAAGTTAGTTATTATATATTATATATTTACTTGAGATTGCGACCACAAAAATTCTTAAACTTCAAATTCTAAACCTTCAATCCATTTTCAAATTGGCATTCAATATTTGCCCTCATAAAAAGTCATTTATAAAATGACCTAGTAATGTAAATATTAATTCAGGAATTTCTACCCCCTCCCCCCATATTATGCCTAATGTTGGGGATATGCATGGACAAGTTTCTTTGCTTTACTCTTTGTTGATGTTTTCCTTTTTCTTTGTGGGCTTGCCTTATCTTTCGGGGAAACTAAGTGGATAAATAAATATATACTAGTTATTTAGTTAATATGGTTATAATTTAAATTAGTTACCACTTGCTGCCTCTTTAGTTATAATTACGTGTGCCTCTCTCCTTTGTTCATCTCTTGCCTCTCTCCTCTCTTATACATATACAAATACAAATTATACATATCCCTATACAATTATATAACAGATATACAAATAAAATTCGTCTCCCTCCACTCTCTGCTTCTCTTTTGCTCGCTTCTCTCCTCCTCTCAATCTCGCTTGCCAGATATACAAGTACATATGTATACCATTTACATTTATATAATTATTTGAGAGATACATATACAATTCGATAGAAATACAGATACAATTCACCTTTCTCCACTTTCTGCTCATTCTCTCTTGCCTCTCATTTCCTCCTCCTCCTAATCTCACTTGCCGCTTTCCTCCTCTAACATGTAGTTAAGAATCGTAATTAGCAAATTACAGCAATGAAACCTAATTAAATTATTTTTAGTGGTTATTTAAGAAATTTCCTCCATCTTTTTTGGTTTTCTTTCTCATTAGACTTTCTTTGCTGACGGAGCTAGCTTCTTCGTTTCTTCTTTTCCTTCTTATTTTCTAAACAAAAAAAATATCTAATTAAAATATGTATATATCAAGACATCTATGACATGATCAAATCTTTCCTCAATGGTATATCCACATATATGCAACTAATTTAACTTATGATCAAATGATTTGTTATAATTATAGGAATTAAAATATAGTGAATTTGATTTTATTTTTTTTTGTTTTTCATTCTGTCTTTTTTATCGTTTTAGTTCTTGCGCGCGTATTTAGATTCACATGGAAAATTTTCACTTAAGAATAAAATTTCAAGACTCAAACTCTAAAAGCCAAAGCTCTGATTAAGAACAAAAATTCACTTATTATTTTCATCTCAACTTATGAATATGATATGCACTATATTAAAAATAATGATTTTTGCATTGATATAAATTTGATCGATAAAATAGGCCTTGAAGAACAAGGAAGGAGATGAAAAATATTACGGCTTCTAACTCTATTCAGGAAACATTGAAATTGGATAGCTGTCTCCTAGTGTATTGTATCATATTATTATTTTAAAAATAATTTTTATTTTAATTATTTCTTATATTTTATTATTTTATATCATTAGATATTGTTATATACCAAGAGAAAAGCATCCTTTTATGTAAAAATGTGAGATTGCTTCTTGCTTTATTATTATTTTCTCATCTCTGTCTTTAATTATTATTTATAAATAACCTTATTTTATCCTATCATTTTTAATTAAACATTTGTACTCTATTTTTATTTGTGATATAATATTATAAGTTTGATTTCTAAAATTGTTAACATATGAAACACAAATTCAAACGATGTCTGCATCTAAACCGAGTACTTACAACCACTTTTTAACTTTATAGAAACACTGTAAAAGTATTTTAAAGCTATTTTAACTTTAATTTTTTTTAAATAAGCCGATCCAAACAAAACGATGTTTGCATTAAAACCAAGTGTTTACAAGCACTTTTTAACTTAAGCTATTTTAGCTTGAAAATGCTTAAAACAAGCCTATCCAAACAAGTTCTAAGACCTTCATCTCTTTTTTCTTCTTATTCATTTGCTCATCTAATCTAATGTTTAAACTAATTAGACTAACAACAACTTAATGCTCCATAAACATCTTTTTGTTTGTTTTCATTATAAGAAAAACAAAACACTAGTTATTAAACTCACATCTATGAAGGCGAATCCCGCCGATTGCTACGGTTCGAACAAAAAGAGAACAAGGCAAGTGAGCAGGAAATCTTTGGTCCATTATGTTGTTGAAAAAGGAAAGGATGGTAAAACCTATTCTTGCAATGATTTTCTGGCAGCATCTTCTTCTGCTTTCATTTTCCTTTCCCACTTTCTCTTCCTATAATCAGCCAACATTTCAGGCATTTTTTGCATCAGTTCAGCTGTCTTTGCCCGCTTTTCTGCTGATATTCTGTCACACTTGTGCCCTTTCTGCTTCGTTCTCATTTCCTTTCTCGCTGGATCGTATGGCCAATCTTGTCCAGCAACAACAACTTCCTTGCGCAGACGAGCTCGATGGCGAGCACTGATCCCTAGAGGTTTCCAGGCTCCAAGCTCCCAGTAACCCCAAACTCCCTTTGAAAGCTCATCCTTGTACTTTACCAACTTTTCTTGCCATGGATATTGATATTGCCCAACTGCTTTTGCTACAGATTTTACAGCTTTTCCAGCCATTCGTCCTGGAAACAAATACGTAAAAAAATTCTTTGAGATTTCTCAAAAAGTTGAATTTTACTCGCGCAAGTTTATCAAGCATACTAAAAATGAGATGTATGAAAATTAGGCAGGTTATCAAGTGAAAGATCCAAGGTTATTCCATGACTGTAGTGGATGCCACAACATATAGCAAATGGAAATAAAACAAGAGATTGAAAATGCAAGATCCTCTCATAGAAAATATTAACCATCAAAACTACTACCTGTTGCCGGTTAAGAAAATATTAACTCGAATATTTGGTATAACTATGTCCATACACACCTTCATTTTTTACTAATGCAGGACTTGGATCTATTATGATTTCAAAAACTATTTACTAAAGATCACTGAGACAGAAGACAAACTATGAGAACCAAACTTAACCAGAAAATGCTCTTGGTCCTTCTCAGCAAAAAGAAAGCATCAGAACCAATTTGAAGGTAACTGGATCACTACGAGGCAACAAATTGGAGAACAAGCTGCTCACTTCTTTCAAGAACAGTTTGCAGAAGCAAGAAGGCCAGATAATTTTGATAAGATACAAGGGATTCCACAGATCATTACCCAGGACCAAAATGAGGCTCTTATTGCCCTTCCAACCTTAGATGAAGTTAAATTAGCGGTATTTGATCTTAATGCTGATAGCACTAGTGGTCCTGATAGCTTCTCAGGGCACTTCTTCCAAATTTGCAGGGACATAATTAAGGAAGATATCACTAGGATGGTTTGAGCATTTTTTGTGGACAAGAACTTCTAAGATTTTTAACACACAAATCTGGTGCTGATTTCCTAAGGTGGAGGAGGTTCAAAAAATTTCAGACCAAAGGCCAATCAGCCTAAGTACGTTTGCTGACAAGATTATATTTATAGAGTTCTTCATGGTAGGTTCTACCTAATCTAATCTCCAAAAATCAGACTGGCTTTGTGAAAGGTAGAAGTATTACAAAAAAAGTTCTGCTGGCACAAAAGATCATCAGGGACATCAACAAGAGGAATAAGCTTCATAACATAGTGGTTAAGGTGGATATGACCAAAGTATATAGGATATCTTGGATTTTCCTAACAAACGTACTGAGGCAGTTTGGTTTCTCAGAGGTGATAATTGACATAATTTGGAGACTAGTATCTAATAATTGGTACTCAGTGTTAGTGAATGGGCAAACCCATGGTTTTTCTCATTCCTCTAGAGGACTCAAGCAGGGTGATCCTTTGTCTCCAACTTTATTTATTATAGCTGCAAAAGTTTTATCAAGAGGGCTAAATAATCTCTACTCAAACAACAGATTCAAGGGATATGGATTGCCAAAGTGGAGCCCAGAGATTAATTATCACCTTGCATATGCTGTTCTGCGGATCCACATGCCATAAAGATGATGATCAAGGTTCTAAGAAACTATGAGGATACTTCAGGTCAGTTGATCAACAATTCAAAGAGCTCTTTGTATGCACATGAGAAGCTTCATGTTGCAATTACAAACTGGATAAAAAGGAAGACAGGGATGAAAAAGGGACATTTCCCTTCACATACTTAGGATGTCCTATTTTCTATGGTAGAAGAAAGGTGATATATTACGAAGACCTCATTAAAAAGGTGATGAAGAGAGTTATGTCATGGCAGAACAGATTCTTAACCTTTGGGGGAAGAATCATTCTGGTCAATCATGTTTTGCAGACAATACCTGTCTATTTGCTTTCTGCTATGGACCCTCCTAAAGGGGTTATTGAGCAAATCCACAAGATTTTCGCTAAATTCTTTTGGAGTAACACTACAGGTGATAGAAGGAAACATTGGGTAGCTTGAGATAAGATGTGTCTTCCCAAGAATGAAGGGGGTCTAGGATTTAGATCACTTCATGACATATCTAAGGCCCTTTTTGGAACTTTAGAATATCTAGGACTCTATGGAGCACCTACATGTGGATTGTGGAATAAGTATTGCAAGAAAGTCCACCCAATTATAGCTTATGGGTATAGAATATCACATGTGTGGAAAAAACTGACAGAAGTCAGAGAAGAGGCAGAACATCAGATATGGTGGCAATCAAAAACAGGAAACTCCATCTTCTGGTATGATAACTGGACAACACAGGGAGCACTTTACTTTGTAGAGGAAGGCCATGGTATTTGGGATGAAATGGAGGTAAAGGAATTCATAGTAAATGGGCAATAGAACCTACAAAAACGTTTTGCAATGGTTATTATCAGAAGAAATGGTTGGTTACATTGTCCAGAACATCAGTTAAAGTTTAACTAATGACGATAATGACAACGGTTGGTGGATGGGGAGCAACACTGGTATATTTAGTGTGAGAACTGCTTGGGAGGCGATAAGAAAAAGGGAGGAAACATCTCAAATTTATGACTATATATGGTTGAAGGGGCTACCAATCCAAATTGGTTTTTTCCTATGGAGGGTGATAAAGAGGAGAATTCCCACTGATGACAACTTAACGTTCTTAAGGATACACAATGACTCAAGGTGTTGGTGTTGTGAACAATACTCACAAGAAACTATGTCTCACCTTTTTCTAACATCTCCTATAGCCTTACAGTTATAAAGACATTTTTCTACTTGTGCAGGTATAAACTTTGAAGAATTACAACTACAACAAGCTATAACAGAACGGTGGACGACTTCCTACAGAAACCAAACTACAAATTGCTTTTAAAGCAATGCCAACATTAATGATGTGGGAGTTGTGGAAGAGAAGGAATTCTAGGAGACATGGAAATGATGTCACAATTAACAGAATGGTATACCAAGTTCAGAAGACAACATATCAAATGATAAGAGTTACATACCCACAGATGAAACAAATACCACAAGATTGGCCATCATTACTACAATACTTGAAGAAATATAAACCAAGGATTCACTGTTGTGCTATAAGATGCGAATAACCACCTCCAGGAAGACTCAAACGTAACACTGACGGGGCAAGTCATGGTAATCCAGGTGAAAGTTCCTATGGATTTTGTATTAGAGACGATAAGGGAGATTTAATTTACGCCCAAGCAGATCAGATAGGAATTACTACTAACATAGAGGCAGAAGCAATGGTTGTGTATGAAGCTCTAAGATATTGCTCCACACAATCTCCAAGGGGTTATACTGGAAACAGACTCTTTAGTCCTAAGGAATATCTTGAGAGATGTTTGGAAAACCCCATCGGAGCTAGTGGAAAAGGGGGAGACCATGAGAGAAATAATGAACCAGTTAGACATAAGAATTCAACACATTTTCAGAGAAGGCAACGCATTGGCTCATCTTGCTAACATAGCTTTTGAGAGAAACAACACGTGGGAATTCCAAGAATTTCAACAAGTTCCAGCAGAAGGAAGGAAACTAATCAACATCGACAAAGTGCAAATACCGCCTCTCAGAATCAGAATAATAAAAATTCAGCAAATATAGAAACGTACCTTTCAAGAAAGAACAGTGTAAATAGAGTTCACACATTCAGAAATGTTGGTGGACACAGTAATACACAAGGTC
Organism: Solanum lycopersicoides; assembly: GCA_022817965.1. Lineage (NCBI taxonomy): Eukaryota > Viridiplantae > Streptophyta > Magnoliopsida > Solanales > Solanaceae > Solanum > Solanum lycopersicoides. The sequence goes on along the minus strand of CM040629.1, from coordinate 86,663,334 downwards.
AATCATCAGAGGGAACACAAACACAAACAACACAATACAAGGAAATAAGTATTTAGCAAGCAAATACAAGAGAAGAAGAACAAATCTACATGTTGAAGCAGAGCTTTCAGCTAGAGGCATACAACAGATTTGCAAAAGCATCCCTGAACACAACATCATAGATCAGGAAGAGCAAGAGACAAAAAACATACGAAAACAAGAGTGATGAAGGATAGAAACGTATCTACATTACTAAGAAAACAGTGAATACCGACCTAACAATACGACTTCCAGAGGTCGGTGTCTCTCAAATACCAACCAAAAATTGACCAAAAATCGACTTCCCATAGCCAGAAAAAGCTTGGTCGCTATTCAATTCCGTCCACTGGAAGTCGGTATTTAGTGACCTCGATGTCAGTTCAATTTAAGACTGTAAAATTCATTATTTTATTTTCCAACTTCCGGAGGTCACTTTATATATTTCTTGGTTTTTTATTTTTATTATTTCCGTCTTCCGAAGGTTAAAATATTTAATTCTCAAATTTTGAATACCGACCTCCGGATGTCGGTATGTTTTAATTTTATTTTTTCTTAATATTTAAATTCTGACCTCCGGAAGTCGGTATTTTTATTTCTTATTTTTGAGATTGCGACCTCCGGAAGTCGGTATTTTTATTTCTTATTTTTTAGATTCCAACTCCGGAGGTCAGTATTTCTATTTCTTATTTTTTAGATTCCGACCTCCGGAGTTCGGTATTTTTATTTCTTAGTTTTTAAATTCCGACCTCCGGAGGTTGGTATTTTTATTTCTTATTTTTTACATTTCAACCTCCGGAGGTCAGTATTTTTATTTCTTATTTTTTAGATTCCAACCTCCAGAGGACTGTATTTTTATTTCTTATTTTTAGATTCCGACATCCGTAGACATTACAGATATTGTCTCTCTTCTCTC
>CM040629.1:86635645-86660372 GCA_022817965.1 Solanum lycopersicoides | reverse complement strand
CTTAATTATTTCAATAGTAGAGAGCAATATTCAAGTATAAGCAATGAGAGAATGTGAGGGTGAATGAATGTGTGAGTGTATGAGTCTAAGAGTGTGAGGGTATGTTCACGTGTATCAAAGAATGAAAGGGGGCATGCTTATACTAGATGAGAGAGCACAATACTAAAGGAAGGTAATAAATTAAGAGGACAATTATAATATATTTTCCTTAAATAAAACATTACCAAATCAATGAAATATTTTACCATAATAATTCACAATTTTACCAAAAATAAAGCAAGTAAAAATCTACTTTAATTTATTTAAAACAAGCAAATAAACAATTAAGGATAGTCAATTAATGCAATATAAAAGCAGGTAAGGAAAGAAATACTTACGCAAAGGTTAAGGATCAAATTACATACCTTCACATACTTATTTCTGGGACATCTATTGAAACAAAAGGTAACAGATTCTAATAGCAAAGCAAATAATCAGCAACTATTAATTCAATTATAAAAATAGTAAGGTGGTTTGTATTAATCGATAGAAATAATCAATGCAATTTTTGGCAAATTACTCAATTAATGCCCAATTTCATCGAATCACAGCAAATCCACTGAAGGAAACTAATCTTGAAGAAAGATTGGATCAAAAACATAATGCTACTTAAATAATGCCAAAACAAATGAACGAATTCATATGAAATCCGCCTAAAACATGTACAAGAATAGATAATCTGAGCATTGCACTTTAAAGATAAAGATGTTAATCAAGAATTTTAGAAGAAAAAACTAACCAAGCGGATCTGTTAAGATTCGTTTTTCAATGCACCAAAATATACAAGTGGTTTGTTGAATTTCGAAGCTCGCCTAAGGAGGAAATGCAGCGGCGTCTGGCGGCTGCTGCTTTGCTCGCTACGCGGAGTCGTTGTTGCCGAGTTTTCGCCAGTCGGAGGTTCGCTGGGCGATGGAGTTGTTGGCGCTGCTGCTGCTGCTCGGAGAGAAAGAGAAGAAGAGGAGATGGGGCGAGGGGGAATAGAGGAGAAGAGGGACAGGAGGAGTCGCCGGCTGCTACTGTCGCCGGCAAAAAATGGAGAGGACGCAGGGAAAGTGGAAGGGGAGAAATAGAGGGGGCAGGAGAGGAAGAATGAATTAGTTTTAGGAATTTTGGTATTTCTAGGTTAAAGAGGAAGGTAAAGATTTGATCTCAATCGTAGATTTAAGAAAAGATGAAGGCTGGATTTAAAAAGAGATGAAGGGCTAGGATTTGATCTTAGGTTTTAACGAAAGTATGGACGGTTGGTTGAGATTAAAAGATGAGATTATAAAATCAGATTGGGTTGAATATGGAAAGACCAAAATTGCAATAACATTGGCTAGAATTGAAAGGAAATGGTGGTTATAATTGAAATACAATTGGAATTGGATATGTTAGAATTGAAAGGAATTAGAATAAAATGGGCTACATATTAAATGATTTTGAGTAAAATTTAAGAATTGTTATTTATATTAAAATACTACATATATTAAAATATTTTTATATAATTGAATCACTTAAATTTTAAAATATTTGAATGAACTAATTATTTCAAAATTTATTAATAATTTTAAAATCAATAAAAGTTTAATTTAATAAATTTAATTTATATATCAAGTTAATTTTATAAATTTAAATTATATACCTCCTAATTATATAAAATTAATTTTATCGATCCATATAAGTTTATCAATATCAAATCTAATATATAAATCTCCTTGAATTGATCATTGATATTTCTTTAATTGATAATGTATTTCATATATAATTAATTAACGTAATCCATACTTAAGATGAATATCCTTTACATGTCATCATAATTAGAAAGTGACCACTACACTTGACATACATTCAAGATCGAAAGTATATATATAATAATACTATCTCGTATTTCATACTCGAATAGATTATATATTAGCTCTTCACATCTACATCATAACAGGAGATATTAGGTTCATGATTAGACGACGGCATGATAGATTTGTACATTACTATAGAAATATAAGTATAATTATATCCTAATTCATATCAACATAATTTCATACTCTAAATATGGATTATAGATAATTTTTTATTTATTCCACGAAGTCTAACTTTTTATTTATAAAAATATACAAAATTGTTACACTTTTTGAACAATTAATTGTAATGAAATTTTAGTATTATGCTAAATAGCAAAATTATGATTAATAAAAATATTTTAAACAAACCGACCCCCGAATGTCGCTTTTATTAAAAGTAACTAGATATAATAAAAAAATACCGACCTCAATTTTAAGATAAATAAAAACTAATCATTTTAATTAAATAATATTGACATCGAGAGGTCGCTATATATATATATAATATATATATATATATATATATATATATATATAATAAATTTAATTTATTGATCAAATTAATTCTATAAATTTAAACTAAATAAATTTAATTTTATCGATCAATAAAATTTTATCGATATCAAATCTAATATATAAATCTCCTTAAATTGATCATTGATACTTCTTTAATTGATAATGTATTCCATATATAATTAATGAGTATCCTTTACATGTCATCATAATTAGGATCACTACACTTGACATACATTCAAGATCAAAAGTATATATTAATAATATCTCGCATTTCATGAGGTCGGTATTTGGATGAAGTAAAAATACCGACATCATGAGGTCTGTATTTTATATTAATTTATTTTTTAATTTATATAAAACCGTCATCCGGAAGACGATTTATTTAAAGTTAATTAAAAATATTAGTTTATTAATTTTATGGAAGTCATTGTATAAATATTTTAATAAAAATAATATAATTATATATTATTTAATTTTACTGACTTTCGGATGTTGGTATTATAATACACTTATTTTTTATTTTACACAATACCTTCCTACGAAAGACGATTTAAATAATATTAAATCAAAATATTTCTAAATTCTATTTTTTTTATATTTAACTGAGAAAAATAAAATATGGTTGTTTATTTATTTTATTTAAAATCGACATCAAGAGGTCGATTTTTATTGTAATTCATTTTTTCCGTGAAAAATACCAACCTCTTGAGGTCGGAATTTTTCCCCCCGTTTTATTTTGCATAAAAACCGACTAGTTGTAGTCGATTTTCTAAAGTTTTTGTATTTTCATTCTTTTTAACAATACTGACCTCCATTTGAGATCGGTATTCACTGTTTCTTTTTAGTAGTGCTAGCCTAATACAACAAGAGAACCACGATTGATAAAATCAAAAGCAAAGGGAAGAACACCAAGGAGGTAAATCGAGGCGAGATCAATGGAGAAACAAGAAAAGAACACAAAATAAGTACTACAACAGCTAGAAGTATGAACAAGCAGCAATTGCAAGAAGGAGGAGAGGCTTAGAGCGGAAGAAGCTTCAAGAATGTCTTACTCTCACTTCACCTTCAAATTTTAGGCATAAGACTTGGTGTTCTTTATTTTAATTAGTGTTTGCTTATTTTTTGAACAATTTCTGAACTAGCCACTGTCTATTAGGGCCATTTTCGATTTAATAAAATTTTCCCATAATCGATTTAATAAAATTGGCCTTTAAAAAAAGAATCTATAAATAGTGTAATAAAAACAATAGATATTTGGGTCCATTTTCAATCATACTTACAACCCTGCATCGGAGACATTTCTTTTGAACCGAGGGTCTACCTGGAACTAGGGGTGGGCATTCGGTCGGTTCGGTTTGTAAATTTTGGTTCGATTTTTCAGTTTTCGATTTGACAAAAATGTGAAACCAAACCAAATTGAAATAAATTTGATTCAGTTTGGTTATTACAATTTCGGTTTGATTTAACCAAATTTAATAAATAGTAGTACATTTTCAAAATTCAATCACTTTTGTTCACTTTTTTATGTTTTTAGTATGTCTCACTTACTTTCCAGATACAAGGAACCCAAAAACAAACAAAGAGCATTATTATAGTTATACCTTATAACACCAAACAAGCTAAGCTAACTTCCAACACATTACTAATTACACACTAAGAGTAACACCTACCAGCAGCAGCAATGCAATAGTACAACACACTAACAGAATGCATCCAAATGATGAGGATGTATATGTATCTATCAACTGAATATGAATCTTCATTGGCCATAGCAAATAATGTATCCTTATGTTTGGTATTACATCAATAGAATTCACAAGTTATACATGTACCAACAGTGCAACAGATCCTAATTTACCAGTCCCTTAGACAAATGATTTGTATGTGGAACAAACTACAACAGCTAGGGCGGCCTCAATGTTGTAAGATGAGATACCAATTCGGATTTGAAGAGCGAAGGGAATCCGAAAACAATCCCAGGAACTAGGATAGACAAGTTTTGCACTTTAATAGTACCATGATCTGTATATTCTCTTGAAGATATTGTTTTTTATATGATAGGGCTACTTAGGTTCCTTGAAAATTTCATGTTTTGCTTTCTCCAACTTCCCTGTCTTTATAATTTTTTTATAACATACTTTTTAAAGTAATTACATAAATGTGCATTTGAGTATATCACCACATTCGTTTGTATGTAACTTATCATACATTAACAATAGCAAAAAGAAACAAATTTGAGATTCCATGAAGTTTCAAATATGATTTGGTTTTAAATGTCTTGTGGTCTGTATTTTAAGGTATGATATGAGGTTGACTAATTCAATATAAGTATTCAACATGAGTTGGGACGCGATGAGCACTGACCTTCGAGGCGCGACTGCGAGCCAGCACTGAGCAGTGGCCAATGAGAAGCAGCTTGGGTGCTGCGAGCACTCAGCGAGGACTGAGCAGCGGGCAGCGGCTGGCCTGAACTTAAGAGACGAAGGACGACGAGAGAGAGATTGAGAGTTGAGAGACGATTGACGAGAGTTGAGAGACGATTGACGATGAGAGATGTTTTCTCTGCTCCACTCCTTCAACTTTTCTTCCAACACATAGCATGGTCTGCCATTTATATTGAAAGAACCCACCATTCTATGACTTTTTGCTTGAAACCATCAACTTCAAGCCACCAAGTTTCAAATTTGAAATAATATTTTTTCCCTTCCCAGTTTCCACAAGTCAACAAAATGGGGTTATGATCAGATATCAACTTTGGAAGAATGGTTTGTTTGATTTGAGAGAAGCTCTCCCCCCATTCTGCACAGTGTAAGAATCTATCAATTCTGGAGGCACAATCAAAATCCTCACCCCTTCTCCAAGTGTAGGATCCTCCAAATAAAGGAGGATCCACCAATTCTAATTCCTCTATGCAATTGGAAAATTCAGTCATGCTCCCACTTAACCTGCAAGAGTTTGTTGTCTTTAAGGGATATCTAGTGACATTAAAGTCACCACATACTATCCATGGCCCAAGACATGTACTTCTCACATTGATCAACTCTTGCCACAGTGTCCTCCAGTCACTCTATTGCAATCAGCATACACACCAGTCAAATGCCAGCTCCAACTATCATTTAAACTGGTGAACTTGCCAGTTATGCATTGGTTGCCATCCACCACCATCTCCCCATTCCAAATTCTTTTATCCCAAAGAATTAGGATTCCCCCACTGCTCCCATGCGCCTCTGTTTGGATCTTTCCCATCCATCTATTGTGCCATATACTCTGAATAACATTGTCTATCTGACCATCAAGTTCTGTTTCTACTAACACAAAGACATCAGCCCCCCACTGTTGAAGAAGCTTTCTCACCAACTCCCTCTTACTTCCCTCATTCAATCCGCTAACATTCTAGGAGATTAACTTGACTCTCATTGATGAGTGAGAGTTAGAATTCTCCCACTAGTTCTAGATTTTCCCCATTCTTGAAATTTACATCAAAAATAGGTTCTTAACCTCTTTTGGAATGGTATATTTTGGAGATGAGATCCCTGAAGCTTTCCCCTTATTGTTCCTTTTCTCCCTTCTTCGATCAAGCTTCATTAGTAGTTCCAAAGCTTCCTGTCTGCATCCTCTGATATCCACCCCAAATTGTTGACTCAATTTGATCATGTTGGCTTGGACCCATTTAGTTGCTTCTATTGAATCCTCCTCTTCATTTGCACTATTATCAATCTGTAATGGGATTGGTTCATGTTCGTTATACATGTCTTCCAAAGCTACAGAGAAATCATCATCCACAACTTCTCCTTGTCTTTCCCTGCGACTCAATTTGATCATGTTGGCTTGGACCCATTTAGTTGCTTCTATTGAATCCTCCTCTTCATTTGCACTATTATCAATCTGTAATGGGATTGGTTCATGTTCGTTATACAAGTCTTCCAAAGCTACAGAGAAATCATCATCCACAACTTCTCCTTGTTTTTCCCTGCCTTCATCTTTACGGGTTACCAAACTTTTTGTAGAAGTATCACCCTTATCTCATTTTAGTAAAAGTTGGTTACCCATATGGCGGCTTCCCTTCTTCTTCATTTTCCCCATGCAGAGCCCTTTCTCCTTTTCTCCATTGAAGAGAACAAAATTCCTCCCCTCAAAAGCATTTGTCGTTGTGAATAATTGATCAACAAAAGGTTCTGTAAAGAGCTTTTTTGTTTTACTGGAATACTGACTCCTTGGGCTTGAGATAAATTTCCCCTTTGTGGGAAGTGAGTCCATATTTGAGTTATTGGGCTCTACAGGTCCAATTTCTAAGTTGTTAGGCTTTTCCACAATTAAAGCTTCCATGTGCAAGTCACAACCAAACAAACTGGGGCCATCTACAGTGAGAGATCTTCTATTGGCACATAGTCCTTGCCAACTATTATTTCATGAACTCAAACTGGGGCCCATCTGCAGTGAAAGATCACCTCTTGGCACATAATCCTTGCCAGCTATTATTTCCCTTTCCTTATATAAGTCAGATTTCAAACAGTCTACCTCTATAAAGGCAATACCCTTTCCATGATTATCTGTTGGTTTCTTTGTTGTGACAAGGACAGAGCTAGAACCTAGTATGTCCTCTTTGTTGCATCCTATGTTCAGCTTCAATTTCCGGTACAATACCGGAGCTTCACACCATATCGGAAGTGAAAAGATGAAGTTGCCGTCAGCCACTTCTATCTCTGATGGAACTTTCAGTCTTGGACCTCTAACCCTAATTCTCGCTCATCTAAGATGATTCTTGAGCTCCGTCTCTTCTTCATTTTCCAGCCATCCACCACATGCATCTCCGATCTGCTTCATCACCTCTGAGTTCCACAAATGGAGTGGTAGGCCCAGTACTCTGATCCAGAACCAATCAAGATGGAGGGATTCTGGCAGAGCACTTATAGTTGGCGATCACCATTTGAGTTCTAAAACTTGACCTTGTCTTCTCCATTCTCCCATGAATATGTGCTCAACAAATTTCCTTGTTTGGAACTCAAGGAGAAAGTAAAATCCATTCATATCATATACTTGGATATTTGGGATCCCTCTCCAGGTCTGCACTGCCCATCTTCTCACCTCATTGCATAGAGGGGCTTCTTCTCCACTTGTACACTTTCCAACCAGACATCTATGCAGTAGTGCATTGTCTTCACTTCTAGTTTGGTCCTAGTTCTCCTTCCTTACTGCAGTCCCCTTCTGGCTCCATTTACTTTTTTAAATGGCACCTATGTAGTTCCCTTTTTCTGTAAATGTTTTCTACTTTCGCCTGCTGTAATGTATGCACCTTGTGTTCTTAAGAATTTTGTAATAAAAGCTTCCATCTTGTCTGCTATGTTCTCCCAACCTTCATTGAATTTGTTCTCTGGAACTATGATAATTGTTCTGCTGATTCCTTTTACTGTAATAACTGAGATGTACCGCCCAAATTTATTGAACTTTTGAGTGCAATAAATATAGGTGGTGATGTCCTTGCATCTCCATGACTACAAACTTTTCCCCCTATTTGTTGATGCTTCGCGAAACTTTTTGCATAGCCATAACAAAGTACCTTTGCTGAGGATCACTCTGCTCATGGAGAGTTTCGGACTCTCCACCCAATCGAACCAAGCCCCTGTCGCCGTCGAAGAGGCTGTAATCTCATAGGACTTTCGCCCCATTCTGAAGAAAATGCTATTTTCCATCCCGAACACAAATAAAAGAGTTAAGACAGAAAGGAGAAAGATATCTCTGACGGTTTACGACCACCGGAGTAGGATCAGAAGCCCGAAAGGGATTTCTAACTTTCTACCTTGGAATTCGTGCCTGAAAGCATTTGTACTTTCTCATCATTGTCTTAAAACAAAGATTTCTCATCATTGTCTGTATTTTTTGTTGATTTTCTTTTGAGCTTTAATTTTTCACAGATTTCTACGTTTGGCTAAATAGATTTGTAAAGCTTTGATTTTAGATTCAGTTCCTTGGGTTGATGAAGTTTAAATCTGGAGTACTTGAATGTTGAAAGTTAAATCACTATCCAACATTTAAATATATTGAAGTGGAATATGCACCCTAATTGTTTGATGATATGACTAAAATATTGTTCGTTTGGAGTGAGTTGCTTAAATATACTTTTTTGCTGTTTACAGGAAAAAGTTTTACTGGTGACTTGGGGCTAAAAGGACCTTGTGAAGATGCTTTTACTAACTTTAAATATAATTTATATTTGATGGAGTGGTGTCTATCCCAATTGCCGAGAAGCCATTTGTAGAATGTCTTACATGTAGTATATGTTATCAACCCTGTTGAGGTAAATGAAGTTAAGTTTCAAGGAACATATTTAGTATAGTATGTTTATTAGACAGTTGCAATCTACTATGCTTAAAGTGTCTTTAATTTTGATTTGCTCAAATTTATTGAAATAAATTGATCTCTTATATAGGAATTTTAATATTTCCATTGGTGGATAAGGACCGACAAGCAGAAGATATTGAAGCTGATTCTTGAAAAGTTTATTCACTATATCTCATCTGGCAGTGAATCTTTTAAGTTCTAAATCTCATTCACATGTTCCACTTAATCTCGCTTTATAAATTTATGATATGGCATGCGTAAAAGTCAACCAAGGAAGTTTTTCACTATCAAGTCTTAAAACTATTCAAGGAGAACATTGTGACTAATATGATTAGTTTTGGGATAATTTAAAAGGAAAGAAAAGAAATATAATTTCCTGCACAAGACAATAATTGCATATTCTTTGAAGTCAATGACCAACTCATTGATAAGAACAAACGAGCAACAACATTTAAATCTTTTATTTCTAACTGCACAAGTTCATGGATCATGGTGAACATATTATGTTATTAAACCTTCAATTGATAGGGTTAATATTGTTCTATATTGGTTCGTAAAATTTTGAATATGTACTCACATAGTGTATTGATGAGATGGTGTATTTGATACGGATGCAGGATTATGTGCCTGATCAGATCCATCACAAATTCAAAAGTGAATCAAACTTCAACATAAGATGGTGTTTACAGGTCCCCGAGTGAGATTCAGCAGGAAAGAATGAAAAATTTAAGCTCTATTTTCGAATCTCCCGCAAAGAAGAAGCTCAGGGACAGAAATAAGCTCCTAAAGAATGCACATTGTTTTTGTCTTTCCACCAGATTATTCTACTCAGGCTGTTGTTTTGCCTTTCTGGTTAGTTGTTCCTTCAAATTATTGGATTGTAAGTTGTTTTGCTGGTAAATATTGTATATTATAAAAATTGATATTTTTTAGCCTGAGTTGTTTCGTTAGTTGATGGATATGTAGATTAGAATGGTTCAGTCTTTTGAGCTGCATGTTGAATTTTTAGTCGAATGTCTTGATGGATCAATAGCTAATCGTTGAAATTCATCCGACTCATAATTCTATTTGGGGACAAAGTATAGTATCATAGTTTTACCAAAATTAATGAATTATTTGGAGGCGAAAAGAGTGATTCTTTTCGTTGGACTGCAAATTAACCATTTTCATATATTTTTATCTGTTATCTGTTAAGTTCACAAATACTTTGAGGAAGCTGGTTGGTAAGAAAGGGATGTACTAAGCTCAGATAAGTTTACTATCAACAAACTCTTCAGATAAAAATAGCTTACCAGAAGGTTAATTGGACAAGGCTGATTTACGACAAAATATGCCTCCTAAATGGTCAAATTATCCTATATCTCATTTGTTGCGGGTTGTTTAAAAAGGGAAGGTTAGCCTAATTAAGACGCTTGGAGGATGAGAAGTGTGCACTATACAACAAGGATACTGATTATGTTGAACATCTCCTCTTTATGTGCCCTTATTTAGTGCAAGTTCGGAGTACCATACTAATATATAGCTGCAGATTCATAGATAAGTTTAAGGATGGAATTGGGATGAATTAGGAAATTACAAACTTCAAAGACAAGAGTTTACATATGCTGAAGTTTTTAGAATGACATTAGATGCGGGAGTTTATATGGCGAAAAAGGAATTAGAGGATCTTCCAAACAGAGAACAGAAGGCATAAGTCCACATTATGCTGTTAATTCAAGATCCTCATACTAGAGGAGTTGATGAAAGCAACATTGTTTAGAAAGTTATTGTCTATCTGGTCATGTTGTGGATTTTTTTTAATAAAAAAAAACAATTCTTGGTTTCAAAGTGAAAAAAGATATATGAATATTGAAATTGTGTTTGGTCATGAATATAAATTGTAGTTCTTTTTGACTTTTTGTGAGTAATTGTAGCACAAGTGTATAGACAGGTTCAGCATATCAATTGATCCATTTTCATCTCTTTTTATCTGCGAGCTTCAATGATCGAAAGTGAAGTGAAAAAAAAATTAATGGTTTAGTGGCAGATCTAAATGCTATTATAGCTCCAACAGAGATAAGTTATACAAGAATCAGCTTTGTGGAGCATGCACATCAATCATTCATATGTATACTCATGTCAGATATTCTCATAGTTACTGCAACTTCTTTCTCATTTTGAGGAAATAACGAAGTTACAGTGCCATTACAGTTTCTAACGACACGCTTGAGTCATGAAGTGTAAAGCATCACCAAGTGTGGTTAATATTAATTAAATAATATTAGGCCAGTGCCGACACGGGCAAAAATTATCTAGTAATTGGTAGAAAAGTCAGTTAGAATTAGCTGTAACAAAGAGGCGGCAACCAAAAACGAAATCGAGATGGAGGAACCATCACGAGAGAGCAGCTACACGGTAAAGATTGACAAGGAAATGTCCTTTTAAGAAGATGATCATCACTCCATATTCAAAAACAATCGATCCACAAACAACATCAAGGACAAACTTAGAGGAGGATATGTTAATTGAAAACAAACACGGAAAGCACAATCCCCACAAACGAAGGAAAAGAGGAGATGAGCACTGACCTGCGAGGCGTGAGTCACGAGCACTGAGCAGTTGCGGGCAGCGAGCACTCAACAGTCAGTGAGGACTGAGCAGCGGCTGGCCTGAGCCTTAAGAGAAGATGGACGACGAGCTGCGGGTATCTTAGACGACCGACGAGAGTTGAGATTTGAGAGTTGTAGTAACTGTGTTAGGGATTTCAGATTATCAGTTCAGGAATTTCTTATTGGAATTTGGCCTAATTTGAATATGGGTCGTGGGCTTTGGACCGGCGAGGCATAGGCTGAACCGCTGAAATAATTCCCTTTATATATATAATATTTAGTTTTTTCGGTTAATAGAGTTTTTAGCTAAAAAATGAAAATCGAATTGAAAAATTAAAATATAGAAATTTGAAATCAAAACTGACTGAAATAACCGAAAAATCAAAACAGAATTTTGAAATAAATTGATCCGATCGAATTTTTCAATTTTAACTATATTATGTCCAGTCCTACTCATTTGGATATGATAGGCAATTGCTAAGGATCTTCCGGAACCCTTGGGCTACTTCAATGGAACTCAAGTGAAAGTTTCACATATCTAATACAATTTATATATACGAAAAGAATTCACGGGTGTTAGTTGCCCGTTGTGGACAAGGGCAAATCTAGGAAGGCCCAAGGAATGTCACGAGACACGATTTCGTCATAATGTGATATATATAAAACAGAAAATCACAATGATATATAAAATGATAATGTTAACTTTTAATATTAAAGTGTGCTTGGTTGAGTTGGTTAACATTACAATTCCTCTTTGTAAAGTACTTGAGTTCAAATCTCTTGTAATGCATTTATATTTTCATATACATTTAAGTAGCTTTGATATTTTTTTTCTTCTTTTGCTTTTTATTTTTTCTCCTCTTGATATTATATATATATATATATATATATATATATATATATATATTATAAATATCTAACATCATTATTTTTAATGAAATTATTTTCAAAATAAAAATTTAAGTTAATATATTTTTATTTTACTTTTTGAAAAAAAAAAGATATAATGGTCTGCGTACGCCACTGGTTGTGAAAACTGATAGTGAAATCTCAGGCTAAAGCAAATATGATAAATTGATCATAATTTTTTACTCTAGACTCAGATTTTCAAAAAGGTTGATGGCGTTGGAGAGAAGAGTCAAAGAAACTTAATTTTATGGGTAAGACCATCTCCACTCACGCCTCTATTTTACTCTCCATTCTCTATATTTAAAGAGTAAAATAGAGAATTGACACTCCAGCCCATCTCCAAAACACCCTCTATTCTCCATTTATAGAGAGGTGAGAACTACCATTCACACTCTCTATTTCACTTTTTCATTATTTTATTATTATTTATATTACTTTTTAATTAACATATTATTTTATATATAATCTCACTAATTAAATATCTAATATTCATAATTCTTTTTTAAATGTAATATAATATTTCTTAAAAAAATATTTTTTGATATATACTACTTTAATTTCTAACTAAAAGTATTTTTTCTATTTTTCATCAATAATGAAAATTCATTTTATTATTAATTTTCATTTTAAAGAATACACAAAATTAAAATGGCAAGTTGAAAAGTTTAATATAAATATACAAAACATGATATGATAATTTAAATACAAGATAACAATACAATATATAACATGATAATTTAAATACAAATAACAACACAATATAATACATGGCATATGACATGCTTGTAATAACCCAGAGGGTTTCTTTTTAAAAAAAAAATTTGAATATTCATCTAACTAGAGTGAATTAATTGGTGGTTGATTTTTAAATAATTAAGTTAATTTGTGACTAATGAACTAAGTCCCTGATTTATTTAATGAAATATACTACTTGACTCATTTATATTAAAATAAGTAGTAGGGTTTGTCAATTTAAAAATATAATTAATTGAGAGATAAACAAAAAGGAATTTGATGAGAACTCTCGGCCGTAGCGAGGGCAGCGACAACGACAATTTGGGAGTCACTTGTGCAATTAAGGTAATCATTCGAATTGAATGAATTTAGATTTCTAAGATAGAAATTTTATTTATTATTGTTGAAAGTTTCTTTTATTCAAGATTTAGTGGGGGGGAAATGATTGTGAATTAATGTTAACCTACGGATTATTTAATTACTATGCCAGGAAAAGTTTGACATTTTATTTCATGTTGCTTTGTATACGTGTAAGGTTAAGTGAAACAAATTTCTATGATTTTCTTATTGCTTTACAGTTAGAAATTAAATCCTTGTTTTTAAAGAATGAAGGTAATTGCTCAGGAAAACAACAGAGGGGAAAATAAAGTAAATTATCTATAAGTTTGCTTGTTAAATTCATCGGAATTCGTGACCCTTTATACTTGAGTTATCCCTTATATACTGGTATACATATATAAAATTGAATATTGAATGTATTATATTATTTGAAAACTATTAGGGTGGTAGTGTTTGGAGAAGATATGACTTAATTAGACTTGGAATTTGAAGGAGATCGAAAGAGCAGACATGTTAATTGGTATCAAGATTTACGAACTTGATTATAAATTTAAGTGAGTTTTTAGGTCAAGGTTAAACACATAATAATGTGGGTGTTATTAGTTACGAAACCTTATTGTGAATATATACTTGAATAGATTGGATTGATTTGGAAGCTCAACGGAACGGGAAGACTCAAGTCCCAGAGTGATTATTCGATTGGCTAAGGCAAGTAGATTTCTAAACTCTTGTTAAGTGTATGAAATGCGTGTATTTCCTTATGGTATATGTTTGGGAGTAATGGGATTTGGTGATGGGTTGACTTGTTCACATCGACTAACTCTAATGATGAAAAAGGGGTAACAAAAGACAGTGTGATTAATTGTTTATGTGTGATGTGTTGAGAAAGGTTTGAAGGCTTGTTTAGTCATTGTTGATGTGATATTCTGTTTCTGTTGTTGTGCATTGTGCAATGTTATGAAAATGGTCATATCCTCTTTATTTGTGTGAACATGTCATTTGCATTATTTTAAGACATGATTGTGACAAGTGTTATGTGCATTGAGAAAGAATGAGAACTTAAGGAGGATGTACCATTTCGAGGGACGTATCGCGCGCCGCAATGGATACTATATTTCGAGGGACGTATCGCGCGCCGCGATGGTTACTATTATCGAGGGTCGTGTCATGCGCCGCGACAGATGCATGGACAGATATGTCCCCCATGGGTCCCGGACTGAGAGACAGCGGGTGTGTATCACTAGGTTAGACATGCATCATTATACTTGACATTGCATTCCATTGCATTGCACATACTTATCATTAGTGAACTTGATATTGTGTTTTGCTGATCTTGTGATTGTCTTTTTGCGGAACTTGTGATTGTTGAATATTGAGCTTGTTATTGAGGATATATAATTTGTTGAAGTGTTGTTGTTGAGGATATGTAAGTTGTTGAAGTGTTATTGAGGATATGTAAATTGTTGAAGTGTTGTTATTGAGGATATCTAATTTGTTTAAGTGTTGTTGTTGAGTTACGTGCTATGTAAACCGTGAGCTGTTAGGTTGGGCTGATGTTTATGCAGGTTGTAGTTGTGGAGGTTCGGTTGGGGGTGGTAGGAGTACCCGTATTTCATCCCCTTAGCTTGTGTTTAGAGGTTTACTTGCTGGGTACCGTGTGGTTTTGTACTCACCCCTTGCTTCTACAAATTTTTTTGTAGGTTACTAGCCCGGACCTTTGTGATATATTGTCTTCTTTTCTGAGGCTTCTTGGAGATTTGTGAGGTAGCTGTTTGTCGTCTCAGCGGACTTTCTTTCTCCTTAATTATGACCTTGTTCTATTCTAGAAACAAGTTCATTTGAGACTAGCATTTCTTTTGAATCAATTGTAATACTTTAAAGGCTTGTGCACGTGACAACCAGATTTTGGGGGTGTTTTGAATTGATTCTGAAATTTTTGCATTTTATTGTAATAGTTGAGTTTTAGGCTGACTTGTCTTGGTGGGATAAGACGAGTGCCATCACGTCCATTTTTGGGTCGTGACAATGCTTATTTTGGTTTGCCCAATTACAATATTAATGTTTTAGAGTCATCACATTTATTTTCCAATGTTGTTAGCGGTATTGCGTCTCCCACCCATTATGTTATTCAAAGAAAATAATACAATATGGGTTATTACTTAGCTGATGGTATATATCCTAAATGGTCTACAATTGTTCAAACTATTACTGATCCTCATTCCCAAAAG
Source organism: Solanum lycopersicoides (assembly GCA_022817965.1). NCBI lineage: Eukaryota > Viridiplantae > Streptophyta > Magnoliopsida > Solanales > Solanaceae > Solanum > Solanum lycopersicoides. The sequence continues at coordinate 86,644,859 of CM040629.1, read as the reverse complement.
AAGAAATATATATTTTGCGATGAAACTAGAATCGTGCCGAAAAGATGTTGAACGTGCATTCGGAGTTTTGCAATCACTTTTTGCAATTATTGCAGGACCGTCACGTTTTTTGAGAAAGAAAGTGCGCGATATAATGACTATATGTATTGTACTACACAACGTGATAATTGAGGGTGAATGTGACCTCAATGCACCAATTCAAGATGTCGTAGAGGCTCCAACTCCAATTATAGAAATGGTGGTAGATGAAAATCTCCGATTTGAACAATTTAGCTACACATATAACAAAACTAACAAAAAAAAATGCTCATTTTGAACTCCGTGTTGCATTAATAGAGCATTTATGGAAGCAACGTAATGATTTTGAAAATTGAGTGTTTATGTAATTGTATGTTACTTTAATTTGAATTTGTCCCCTAATTTATGTATTATATTGTATTTTCTTGCAATTTATGTCATTTAAAAATTTAGAATAAATTAATTTTATATCACATTTAAAATTATATTAAAGTAGTTATTTGGGAAAAAGAAATAAATAATTTATATTATAAAATAAGAAAATAGGAAATGAAATAGAAATAATAATATGATATTGAGGAGAGAAAAAAATTCTTTTTTAGAGAGTAAAATAGAGAATTGGGTTGGAGTTGATTGTTTGAAAAAAAAATCTCTATATTTGGAGAGTAATATAGAGGATTGGGTTGGAAATGCGGGACACATCACTCTTCATACTATAATAGATATGCTCGTTTGAAGTTAATCCAAAGAAAAAATCATATCAAAACTCAATTGATAAAGGAGTTTTCAACTTAACTTTGTACTAGATTATTCTTATGACCTTGATTTCTCTCCAAAATAAATCACACTAAAGAATTGACTTCAACACCTACGGAAATTAAGGAATCACTTGGTACGGACCTATACACATTAAAAAAATAGTCTGTATCTTAGGCTTAGCTTTGAAACTTTTTAGGTCTTACACAAGTTTCTTTATTATAATCTCATTAAGCCTATACACCTATGAAAACTTGTTACATTACATTCACTTAAACCTGCAACTAAGCTAAGTTTTGCTTGCTAAAGTGAGAATGAAATCAAGATGAATCAAACATGTTTGACACGTGGGTGAACGAACCCAACGTTGAGATAGACCCACATACCTTTGTAAAGTACACTCCGACGAAATCTACACGCGAAGCTTGAGCGTTCTTGACAATTCTTGGTTTCTCTCCGCTTTTCTCTTCCTTTTATCTCTTCTCCAAGCCCTAGCGTTAATTTTTCTTTTTCCTAAACTGGATAAAGTCTTGTTTTTACCCCAATTTAATCTCTAAAACGAATTAATTAAATTAGGTAAGGAAAAGACAACTTTGTCTTTCCCAAATTCAGATTTGACTTTCCTTAATCCAACAACCCAACTTTCGAAAGGTATAACTCACTCATACTATATCAAAATCGCACAAAATTGACGAAATTGGAAAGATTATTATAAGGGCTTTCCAACCATATTAACGAATTCGGGTGTTACACAAGTTTTCTTTATTATAATCTCATGAAGCCTATACACCTATGGAAACTTGTTGCATTATATTCACTTAAACCTGCAACTAAGCTAAGTTTTGCTTGCTAAAGTGTGAAATTATTGATTTTTCATGAATGACCGTTGTGCTTGTAATTCAGTGATCCCGTCATCTTCTAACATACCTGCGAGGTTTTTTACCATAGCTCTTAATCAGTGATCATGACAATTAACTAACGTAGTAACGTTGATAAAGGTTTTATCACTCTTTGTTAATGTGAATATTTATTGCCGTTAAGAGTTATTTTTGTTACAATGAATAGAGTATATAATTGCTAAGATAATTGGTCTCCGTATTCTTGCATTGTAGTTGATCATTTTCTCTAGAGACGCATCTAAACTATACCTTTTTTTTTGAGTTTTATACCTAAACTATTGAAAGTTTGAGTTTCATACCTAAACTATTCCTTTTTAGTTTGAGAAATTCACCTCTCTCTTTTATACCACTCTCATCATGGTATGTTTAATACACCCTCTCTTTTATTTTAAAGAATTTCCACATCACACTCCACATGGACAAAACATTCAACTTTGACAAAAAATAAATAAATTATTAGTATTAGTTCAAACTAAAAATTAAAAAACTGTTATAAAAAATAATATTTTTTTATAAAATAAATTTAAAATATTTTTCTTACCTCATGCCTTCACTTCGTCTCACCCCCCCCAACCCCCCAACCCCCCATTTTTTTTATGTTTTTAATTTTTTTTAAATTTATTTTACAAAAGTATTTTTTTTTCACTTCATCTCCTCCCCCTCCTCAAATACTAATTTAGACGTTATTTTATTTTCTTAGAAAAATAATTTTACCCATCCCACTTAACCCTCCGCTTCCAATTTTTTTCTTAGTGTTTATATATACATATCGAAAATAATTTTTAGTTGTCGCCACAAGACTTTTTTTCATTTTTTTAGTTATTTATATTATATTCGGTACACTAGTAGAATTTATTTTCTAAAAATATATGTGCGTGCATATCTAACACAATATGAGAAAAATGTAAAAAAAAATATAAATTAGGACCGGAGAATTAAATAGGATGGGGTAGATTTTTTTATTTTTTTAAATAAAATAATATCAATTTCTGTAACGACCCGCTAGGTCGTTTTAAGAATTGACTCTTTTTGAAAAATTTAAAGGGGTATTTTAAACTATTCAGTAACTACAATTTTATAGTTAATGATTTTTTTCCTAAATATTTAATATAGTGACAGTTAATGGGCCAAGTATGTAATTTAAGTATTTTCCCTTACACTTAGCCATATAATTAAATTAAGTTAGTGGGATATCCCACTTCTAATACTTAATTAGTTATTAGAAAAATAAAAGAAAGGAGTTAGAGGAACACAAAGCAGCGGACGAAGAGAGGCGGCAAGTAAGAAATCATAACGAAATTTTCTTTGCTTAAATCTATATGTAGTTCAAATATAAGGATGATTTCTTGTTTGTTATTATTTATTATTATTAGGGAATTATTACTACAGTGATAAAGTTGATAGGAAAATTGAGAGGGGTAAGTTGAGGGGGGGGGAGGTTAGTATCGTTTTTAGTTTTAGGAAAAAGACAAAAGGATAATTGGATTGTTGATTTAAGGTTTATATAAAATAAAATAAATTTAGAAGCCAATGATTGGTGTGAAACTTGACTTTGGGTATGGTTATGTACGTTGTCGCTACTGGTTTTGCAACTAGTGGCTCCAATTTTTAATTAAAATTTGTATTTGTTACATTATAAAGCTAGTTTTTTTGATATATTGAGATAGGTAATTAATTATTAGGTGTATATTATATGATTAAATATTAAATTTTTGAATATTTGGAGAGATTAAGGTTCAATTCTTGACTTGAAATATAGCAAATACGATAATTTTTGGCATATAAATTATATCAAGATTTGGAGCTTGATTAGAGATATGAGTGAATTTTAGGGTGTATGATAGACATAATAATTGAGTGTTTACAAACTCGCTTACTTACGAAAGTTGCATAATTGGTAGATTGAAACCGTTCCGAAGCTTTGCGAAAAGGGAAGGAACTATCTTCAGGATTCGTGGCACGAGTTCGACATTTAAGGTATGTTAAGACTTTTTAGACTTGTTGAAGGACATTTTCCTAATGAAAGATTAAAAATGAAATAGACAAAGAGGTAAGGGCGAAAGATGGGGTGGTCTCGTATCAATGGTGTGACGGGCATTGGTACGAGTACCAATGTTATAAAAGGGAAAGTTACCACTATAGAATCCCCATAATGTGGATTGTAATTTGAGAATGGCATATGAGCATTAGCTGATATATTATTGACTTGAAATTCTTGTGTGATTGTGTTTTCTTTATTACACCGTATAGTTGTGAAAATTGAGGTGGTTATGTATTATGTTGATATTTGACTGATTGAGGTGCATCATCATCCCCTTATTTGAAATAATATTGTGCACATGCATTGACATGAGATTGAGTATAAGTTGGGCACGTGGAGATCGTCCGTGCTGGGGATGGTGAGATGTAAAGATTATAATTTGGGGCACGTGGAGATCGTTCGTGCGGAAATTATTTGATCTTATGATAGTGCGTTGAGATCGTCCGCACAGACACGTGAAGATCGTCCGTGTCGGTATATGGACCTCGCGAGTCCCCCATGGGTTATGAACTCTCGATGTATTTCCGAGGAGTATCATGTATATACGGCTGAGAGAGTACTGGGTATTCTGAGACATATCATTTCATGGTATCATATTGCATTGCATCTCATGACATCCTTTTTTATGATTATGTGTTTTATTTGGTGGTTGGAAGTTACTTGATGTTTGCTTACCTCTATTTGATGGAACTTGACTTGTAATAGTTATACTTGTATAATTAAAGAATTGATTTTTCTTATATAAACTCCCGTCACTATTTCTTCGTTGTCGGTCAATGAGATATACTCGTGGTTTCGTACTCATACTACACTTGCTGCACTATTTTGTGGTGCAGATTCAATTTCAAATTTCGGGAACGTTCTTGGAGCTTGAATATGATTTTGGATTATCTTGGAGTTGTGGTGCGCTGCTTGGGATATTCTGCGGCCCACACCTTCAATCTACCTCTATTTATTAGGTTATTTTGATAATCTGATAGGACATTTCTTATGTTTAAATTTTCATATTAGTTTGGACTTGTATCCTATTGTAGAAGCTCTTGTACTTATGACACCAAATCTTGGGTAGTAGTTTAGGTTTCCGCATTTCATACTTGTAAATGACATTGTGATTGAATATTATGTTTTTGCTAATCTTTCTACTTAAAATGTTGAATGAATTGGTAAAAGTATTGGGCTGGCTTACCTATCGATTGGGAACTTAGGTGCCATCACGACTTGTGATTTTGGGTCGTTACAAATTGGTATCAGAGCTCTAGGTTCATCGGTCTCACGAGTACAAGAGCTGAGTCTAGTAGAGTCTTGTAGATCGGTGCGAAGACGTTTGTACAAGAGCTGAGTCTAGTACACTCGTTGATGATGTGATAAATAATCAATTATGGAAAACTACAGAATATGACAAACATCAATATACATTTAAATAAATAGCTACAATTTAATTTTTTTTATGTTATATGGATATAACTATATAGTAAATAGCAAAGTTAATTATATACCAATAAACAGTTTTTTATATGTATATTTAATGTAAATAAATATTAAATAGGAAAATTATTATTACACTCATAATTAATTATGTCCTCATCAATACCTTCTCTTTCATCAATATCCCTATATTACATATTTTTTGTATTTTCCCTCCAAATTTCTTCCCATTCAAGATCTTTTTGTATGATTCTAGGATCGATTTTTGTGATTTGAATTCATTATAAGGTATTTTCTAAATGATTTTTCTCCTCATTTTTAATGAATTTTTTATTAATATACATCTATTTTTTTAGGGTTTCGATTGAAATTGCTTTTTCATGAAAATTATATTGTTTTTATACTTGTCTTTCCATGACGAAATTGCATATATCCTTGCGAAGAGTGTCACATTTAATGTTGGATTCATTTACTTGTCCAGGCGCACCGATGAGAGATTCCCGGCGGTCTATGAGATGGAGCGTAGGGAACACCCGCAGTTCAGCGGAGCCGTTAGGTTATCGTTGTTAGCAGAGAGTGTAGAGAGAGAATTTTGTTGTTTGTCAAATTTGTATATAGTATAATACTTATATACATAGATAATTGTATTGTAATATTAATACAAATGGTGACTTGTGAATACAATTATATTTGGATACATAAGTAATTTATTCAATTTGATTAGGCAATACAAGTATAGTTGGATACATCAATACTATATTTTAATAAATAAATACCTAAGTTAACATCAAGCCTCAAGTATTATAGAAAAAACTTCACGAAAAATAGATCGACTTTCTGTTGGTTTTTTCAATTTTTATATAGTCGAATACTTACACACTTTGATACATACACACTATATTGTTTTTTCATTTTCTTATTTATCAACAGTGTATTCATATGTATAGTATACTAGTGAAACTATTCGCGCTTCGCGCGACTATATAAAATATTTATCAGATGATAATATGAAATATGTAATATTTAGGTTAGTATCAAATATATAGATAATATTAATATTTCTCCTCATCTGCGATATTGTAGATTTTTTTAAAACATATAAAATATATTTATTTATTTTGTATATGTATATCTTAGAACAAAATATTCACTGTGGTAAATGGAATAAGAGATAATATTGTTGAAATAACAATATATTGTATTAGGTTGAAAATATTTTATATTTTTTAATTTTCTCTATCTTTTGTAGGAGTACTAATGTCCTATTCAAACTCCGATTTCGTCAAAACAAAATTGATTTTTTTATTATTTCCTTATTATTACATTTGCTTATTATGTTTTTTTAAACAATAATAAAATATTTATCAGACTTACGAAACATAAAACATATAAAAGTTATGAATAATATTTAATATTAAACGTTACAAGTAAGATGAAGAGACATGAGTTATAAATATTCAAATATGTAATTTTATTAGACACTAAATGTATTACTAATTATGTATTGATTTTATTTGTAAAATAAATAAATAAAAATAAGGGCTGAAAATACAAAAAATGAGTAGAGAAAATATAATAATTGGTGACTACATAAAAATTATAAATACATTTCAAAGCAAAAAGAATGGAGACAGATTGTTACATACGCAAAAAATGACATCATTAAAATAATATTTTATTTTTCAATTACTTTTTTACGATTAAAATAAAAATGAAACTCCTAATCATCCTAAAAAAAAATTTGTTGTTAAAATGAAATATTATATTAATTTTGTTTCATAACAAAAAGAAAGTAGAATACTAAAGGATCAAATGATTAGCATTGACAATATAATACATTTAGCTAAATTATTTATATAAATCAAAATTTAAAGCAAAAGTAACTAAGTTGCTAATACAATTCAAAGTGAAAAATATTCTCTAATTATGCTTTATTTTTTTTCCTTCTACCATCTTTCTTCGCAAAGAGATCCGTCATCATGTTTTAATCCATATGTCAAATTCTTTCTTATATGCAACCAACTGAATAAAAAAAAATCATATACTAATTAAAATAATTATGCCAAAATAAAGAATGAAATATAAACTATATGTAATATAATTGTATATTATCTTTTCAATAGTACTAACCATACTAAATAATAATTTTTTCTTGAAATATAACAAATATTATAATCAAACTATATTATATCTGAAAAATTAATTATTAGAAAGAACAATTGCATACGGACAACACATTGTTAAGAATTACAAAGATATTTTTAATCATACTTACTTGATAAATGATAATACAAACATAAAAAAAATATATATTAATAAAACATGTCTAAGTACATACAAATAAAAAGAAAGACTTTAGAATGAAATATATATTACCTTCATATACTTTTTTTGTTACATGTTAGTTAATTCACAAACAAGTATGATGAAAAAGAGAAATTATAACTTTGTATGTGAATCTTCATGAAAATAAATATGAAGTTATATAGACAAAATAAATGAAATGAAAAATTAAGGACTTGAGAATGATATATTTATTAACTTCATGTACTTTTTTTTTTGTTACATGTTAGTTTCATTCACAAACCAAATACGAATTTATATAGACAAAAATAGAGGAAATAAGAAATAAAAATTTGCAATGAAATATTTCTTACCTTCGTGTAGTTCTTTTTTATTACAAACCAAACCAATATGATGAAAAGAGAAAGGATAATTGTAAATGTGAATCTTCATGAAACTAATATGAATTTATAGGCAAAATAAAGAAATACCGTAAGACATCATAAACTTACAAATTTAATTTGGAGGTTATGGACATAAAAATTATGTAAGTTATGAATATTATTAAAAGTAAAAACTAAAGAGGGACAAGTCATGGGTAGTAACTCCAAGTGAATAAATTAAAAATTAAAAATAAAAATACTTAAAATGTAAATTTTTTTGTATTATGATTTGATGATCAGAAGTGAGATAAACAAATAGATAAAAAATATAGATAGTTTTTTTTTACAAATATTCCTACATTAATAAAATATTTATCATATTATAAAATAATATATTTTTAAAATAGAATAATTCATTTAAATTAAAAAAAAGTAAAAAATAAATAAATTATGTTTCTCCTTCTATTATAAGTGAGTTAAATAAATAAAAAATATGAAGAGTTTTTGTTATAAATGATCCTTCATTAATAAATATTTATTTGTAATAAATCTAAGTAATTTTTTTATGATATAATAATTAATTTATTTTCTTAGAAAAAGCAAAATAAAAAAAGAAGGAAAAAGCTAAATGCAAATGGAGGCCATAGAGAGGTGCCATGTAATGACCCGAAAGTTCTTTTTCTTTTTTTTGGAAAATCTTTGTAAGATTTTTTGTTTTACCCCTCTTGATAATTGCCCTATTTATTTTGAATCAATTTGAAAAGTTGGTTAGAGAATTTTGAATTACTCGTTTAACTACGATTATTTAATTAGGGGGTAAATTTTGAATATTTAATTTTAGTATATGGTTAATGGGTCAAACCCATACTTTATTTAATACCCTTGACCCAAATAATAGAATAAATTAATAGTAAATTGAGATTACAATTTTTGAGTCATAAACTCCCTAAAACTTCTACGGTTGGGAGCACAAATACGCAGAAAGGAGACGATTACGAGTTTTTGGGTAAGAAACGCTAATGATAAACCTTATTTATACCTATGTTAATCTCTTTCCATTGTATATGATAATAAATTGTTCATTTGTAGACTTAATGTCATAAATTATTATATATCTGAGTGTTCCTTTAGGATTAGGAGACAAGAAATTGAGGAAATCATAATTGAATAATGACAAAGTACTAAAGAAGTATATAATAATCAAGTTTGGAATTATTTTATTGATTTCAAGGAATGAATTTGTACAGGACAAAAAGGTGTCACCGTATGATTTCATAATGTTATTTATTGTGGGTACTGCAATTTTCTCTATATTATATTTATCAATTTTTGAGAACCGAAGTCATGGAGTTCCTCATTGTTACGTATGAATTTTAATTACAATTGTTCCTGTTAGTTAGAATTAATAA
>CM040629.1:86592072-86634735 GCA_022817965.1 Solanum lycopersicoides | reverse complement strand
CATAACTTTTATAATAAAGTAATTTATGATGTTATTCAATCATTCTGTAATAATGATACAAAGAGTTAGATATAGTGTTGATTTGTGATTTAGTATCTAATAATTGGTACTCAGTGTTAGTGAATGGGCAAACCCATGGTTTTTCTCATTCCTCTAGAGGACTCAAGCAGGGTGATCCTTTGTCTCCAACTTTATTTATTATAGCTGCAAAAGTTTTATCAAGAGGGCTAAATAATCTCTACTCAAACAACAGATTCAAGGGATATGGATTGCCAAAGTGGAGCCCAGAGATTAATTATCACCTTGCATATGCTGTTCTGCGGATCCACATGCCATAAAGATGATGATCAAGGTTCTAAGAAACTATGAGGATACTTCAGGTCAGTTGATCAACAATTCAAAGAGCTCTTTGTATGCACATGAGAAGCTTCATGTTGCAATTACAAACTGGATAAAAAGGAAGACAGGGATGAAAAAAGGGACATTTCCCTTCACATACTTAGAATGTCCTATTTTCTATGGTAGAAGAAAGGTGATATATTACGAAGACCTCAATAAAAAGGTGATGAAGAGAGTTATGTCATGGCAGAACAGATTCTAAACCTTTGGGGGAAGAATCATTCTGGTCAATCATGTTTTGCAGACAATACCTGTCTATTTGCTTTCTGCTATGGACCCTCCTAAAGGGGTTATTGAGCAAATCCACAAGATTTTCGCTAAATTCTTTTGGAGTAACACTACAGGTGATAGAAGGAAACATTGGGTAGCTTGAGATAAGATGTGTCTTCCCAAGAATGAAGGGGGTCTAGGATTTAGATCACTTCATGACATATCTAAGGCTCTTTTTGCAAAGCTAGGGTGGAACTTTAGAATATCTAGGACTCTATGGAGCACCTACATGTGGATTGTGGAATAAGTATTGCAAGAAAGTCCACCCAATTATAGCTTATGGGTATGGAATATCACACGTGTGGAAAAAACTGATAGAAGTCAGAGAAGAGGCAGAACATCAGATATGGTGGCAATTAAAAGCAGGAAACTCCATCTTCTGGTATGATAACTGGACAAAACAGGGAGCACTTTACTTTGTAGAGGAAGGCCATGGTATTTAGGATGACATGGAGGTAAAGGAATTCATAGTAAATGGGCAATAGAACCTACAGAAACGTTTTGCAAGGGTTATTATCAGAAGAAATGGTTGGTTACATTGTCCAGAACATCAGTTAAAGTTTAACTAATGACGATAATGACAACGGTTGGTGGATGGGGAGCAACACTGGTATATTTAGTGTGAGAACTGCTTGGGAGGCGATAAGAAAAAGGGAGGAAACATCTCAAATTTATGACTATATATGGTTGAAGGGGCTACCAATCCAAATTGTTTTTTTCCTATGGAGGGTGATAAAGAGGAGAATTCCCACTGATGACAACTTAACATTCTTAAGGATACAAAATGCCTCAAGGTGTTGGTGTTGTGAACAGTACTCACAAGAAACTGTCTCACCTTTTTCTAACATCTCCTATAGCCTTACAGTTATAAAGACAATTTTCTACTTGTGCAGGTATAAACTTTGAAGAATTACAACTACAAAAAGCTATAACAGAACGATGGACGACTTCCTACAGAAACCAAACTACAAATTGCTTTTAAAGCAATGCCAACATTAATGATGTGGGAGTTGTGGAAGAGAAGGAATTCTAGGAGACATGGAAATGATGTCACAATTAACAGAATGGTATACCAAGTTCAGAAGACAACATATCAAATGATAAGAGTTATATACCCACAGATGAAACAAATACCACAAGATTGGCCATCATTACTACAATACTTGAAGAAATATAGACCAAGGATTCACTGTTGTGCTATAAGATGGGAATAACCACCTCCAGGAAGACTCAAACGTAACACTGACGGGGCAAGTCATGGTAATCCAGGTGAAAGTTTCTAAGGATTTTGTATTAGAGACGATAAGGGAGATTTAATTTACGCCCAAGCAGATCAGATAGGAATTAGAGGCAGAAGCAATGGTTGTGTATGAAGCTCTAAGATATTGCTCCACACAATCTCCAAGGGGTTATACTGGAAACAGACTCTTTAGTCCTAAGGAATATCTTGAGAGATGTTTGGAAAACCCCATGGGAGCTAGTGGAAAAGGTGGAGACCATGAGAGAAATAATGAACCAGTTAGACATAAGAATTCAACACATTTTCAGAGAAGGCAACGCATTGGCTCATCTTGCTAACATAGCTTTTGAGAGAAACAACACGTGGGAATTCCAAGAATTTCAACAAGTTCCAGCAGAAGGAAGGAAACTAATCAACATCGACAAAGTGCAAATACCGCCTCTCAGAATCAGAATAATAAAAATTCAGCAAATATAGAAACGTACCTTTCAAGAAAGAACAGTGTAAATAGAGTTCACACATTCAGAAATGTTGGTGGACACAGTAATACACAAGGTCAATCATCAGAGGGAACACAAACACAAACAACACAATACAAGGAAAATAAGTATTTAGCAAGCAAATACAAGAGAAGAAGAACAAATCTACATGTTGAAGCAGAGCTTTCAGCTAGAGGCATACAACAGATTTGCAAAAGCATCCCTGAACACAACATCATAGATCAGGAAGAGCAAGAGACAAAAAACATACGAAAACAAGAGTGATGAAGGATAGAAACGTATCTACATTACTAAGAAAACAGTGAATACCGACCTAACAATACCGACTTCCAGAGGTCGGTGTTCTCTCAAATACCAACCAAAAATTGACCAAAAATCGACTTCCCATAGCCAGAAAAAGCTTGGTCGCTATTCAATTCCGTCCACTGGAAGTCGGTATTTAGTGACCTCGATGTCAGTTTCAATTTAAGACTGTAAAATTCATTATTTTATTTTCCAACTTCCGGAGGTCACTTTATATATTTCTTGGTTTTTTATTTTTATTATTTCCGTCTTCCGAAGGTTAAAATATTTAATTCTCAAATTTTGGAATACCGACCTCCGGATGTCGGTATGTTTTAATTTTATTTTTTCTTAATATTTAAATTCTGACCTCCGGAAGTCGGTATTTTTATTTCTTATTTTTGAGATTGCGACCTCCGGAAGTCGGTATTTTTATTTCTTATTTTTTAGATTCCAACCTCCGGAGGTCAGTATTTCTATTTCTTATTTTTTAGATTCCGACCTCCGGAGTTCGGTATTTTTATTTCTTAGTTTTTAAATTCCGACCTCCGGAGGTTGGTATTTTTATTTCTTATTTTTTACATTTCAACCTCCGGAGGTCAGTATTTTTATTTCTTATTTTTTAGATTCCAACCTCCAGAGGACTGTATTTTTATTTCTTATTTTTAGATTCCGACATCCGTAGACATTACAGATATTGTCTCTCTTCCTCTCACTTTCTTCTTGTGTAAATGATCTGTCCCGGCTCTCAAGAGGTAGAGTACTACGATATTCCTGAAATATTCGTATAAACCTATCCTGTAATTTAAACAAAGAACTCTACGAATAAGAATGTACTCCCTCCGTTTCAAAAAGAATGACCCTATTTCCTTTTTAGTATGTTTAAAAAAGAATGACCCCTTTCTTTTTTTGACAATATTTTAACTTTAACTTTCCACCTGGCATGTTTATGACCACAAAATTAAAGGGCATTTTTGTACATTTGACATAAATTTAATTTAGAAGCACAAGATTAAAAATTCTTCTTTCTTTTCTTAAATTCTGTTCCAAGTCAAACTAGATCATTCTTTTTGAAACGGAGGGTGTAATATATACAAGAGAAATAAAAAAGATTAGCTTGAATAGAGTTTCTTACATATGTCTCTTGAGCACATGGCTCAATCTATCTTTCTTCTTCTTCGGGGTTCGAGTTTAGTTTTAACTTAATTTCAACCCTATATTCACCAACTAAATCACATTAGATAATAGAACTTATTAAACAACTAAACAACTTTCTAAGTCTAATTAGTTTAGATTTAACTTAATTCCAATACTATATTCATCAATTTAACTTATTAAACAACTTAACAAATCTCTAAGTCTAATTAATTTAGCTTTTACTTAATTCCAACACTATATTCACCAACTAAACCACATTATATAATTTTAACTTGTTTGAAGAACTTAACAATTTTATAAGTCTAATTAGTTTAGTTTTAACTTAATTTCAACACTATATTCACCAACTAAATCACATTATATAATTTAACTTATTAAACAACTTAACAAATTTCTAAGTCTAATTAGTTTAGTTTAGTTTTAACTTAATTCACTAACATCAAGAGCTCAACTCAAGTATGGATTCCCGGAATCTTAATTATTCCAATAGTAGAGAGCAACATTCAAGTATAAGCAATGAGAGAATGTGAGGGTGAATGAATGTGTGAGTGTATGAGTCTAAGAGTGTGAGGGTATGTTCAAGTGTATCAAAGAATGAAAGGGGGCATGCTTATACTAGATGAGAGAGCACAATACTAAAGGAAGGTAATAAATTAAGAGGACAATTATAATATATTTTCCTTAGATAAAACATTACCAAATCAATGAAATATTTTACCATAATAATTCACAATTTTACCAAAAATAAAGCAAGTAAAAATCTACTTCAATTTATTTAAAACAAGCAAATAAACAATTAAGGATAGTCAATTAATGCAATATAAAAGCAGGTAAGGAAAGAAATACTTACGCAAAGGTTAAGGATCAAATTACATACCTTCACATACTTATTTCTGGGACATCTATTGAAACAAAAGGTAACAGATTCTAATAGCAAAGCAAATAATCAGAAACTATTAATTCAATTATAAAAATAGTAAGGTGGTCTGTATTAATCGATAGAAATAATCAATGCAATTTTTGGCAAATTACTCAATTAATGCCCAATTTCATCGAATCACTGCAAAAGTCAGCCACAAGCAATTAAGACTAGCATATCCACTGAAGGCAACCATATGGAGAAACTAATCTTGAAGAAAGATTGGATCAAAAACATAATGCTACTTAAATAATGCCAAAACAAATGAACAAATTCATATGAAATCCGCCTAAAACATGTACAAGAATAGATAATCTGAGCATTGTACTTTAAAGATAAAGATGTTAATCAAGAATTTTAAAAGAAAAAACTAACCAAGCGGATCTGTTAAGATTCGTTTTTCAATGTACCAAAATATACAAGTGGTTTGTTGAATTTCGAAGCTCGCCTAAGGAGGAAATGCAGCGGCGTCTGGCGGCTGCTGCTTTGCTCGCTACGCGGAGTCGCTGTTGCGGAGTTTTCGCCAGTCGGAGGTTCGCTGGGGGATGGAGTTGTTGGCGCTGCTGCTGCTCGGAGAAAAAGAGAAGAAGAGGAGATGGGGCGAGGGGGAATAGAGGAGAAAAGGGACAGGAGGAGTCGCCGGCTGCTGCTCTCGCCGGCAAAAAATGGAGAGGACGCAGGGAAAGGGGAAGGGGAGAATAAGAGGGGGCAGGAGAGGAAGAATGAATTAGTTTTAGGAATTTTGGTATTTCTAGGTTAAAGAGGAAGGTAAAGATTTGATCTCAATCGTAGATTTAAAAAGAGATGAAGGGCTAGATTTAAAAAGCGATGAAGGGCTAGGATTCGATCTTAGATTTTAACGAAAGTATGGACGGTTGGTTGAGATTAAAAGATGAGACTATAAATTCAGATTGGGTTGAATATGGAAAGATCAAAATTGCAATAACATTGGCTAGAATTGAAAGAAAATGGTGGTTATAATTGAAATACAATTGGAATTGGATATGTTAGAATTGAAAGGAATTAGAATAAAATAGGCTACATATTAAATGATTTTGAGTAAAATTTAAGAATTGCTATTTATATTAAAATACTACATATATTAAAATATTTTTATATAATTGAAAATCACTTAAATTTTAAAACATTTGAATGAACTAATTATTTCAAAATTTATTAATAATTTTAAAATCAATAGAAGTTTAATTTAATAAATTTAATTTATCAATCAAGTTAATTTTATAAATTTAAATTATATACCTCTTAATTATATAAAATTAATTTTATCCATATAAGTTTATCAATATCAAATCTAATATATAAATCTCCTTAAATTGATCATTGATATTTCTTTAATTGATAATGTATTTCATATATAATTAATTAACGTATTTCATACTCGAGATGAAATATCCTTTACATGTCATCATAATTAGAAAGTGACCACTATACTTGACATACATTCAAGATCGAAAGTATATATATAATAATATTATCTCGTATTTCATACTCGAACAGATTATATGTTAGCTCTTTACATCTACATCATAACAGGAGATATTAAGATCATGATTAGACGACGGCATGATAGATTTGTACATTACTATAGAAATATAAGTATAATTATATTCTAATTCATATCAACGTAGTTTCATACTCTAAATATGGATTATAGATATTTTTTTATTTATTCCACGAAGTCTAACTTTTTATTTATAAAAATATACATAATTGTTACACTTTATGAACAATTAATTGTAAGTTTCAAATGAAATTTTAGTATTATGCTAAATAGCAAAATTATGATTAATAGAAACATTTTAAACAAACCGACCCCCGAATGTCGCTTTTATTAAAAGTAATTAAATATAATAAAAAAATACCGACCTCAATTTTAAGATAAATAAAAACTAATCATTTTAATTAAATAATATTGACATCGAGAGGTCGCTATATATATATATATATATATATATATATATATATATATATTTTAATAAATTTAATTTATTGATCAAATTAATTTTATAAATTTAAACTATATAAATTTATTTTTATCGATCAATAAAAGTTTATCGATATCAAATCTAATATATAAATCTCCTTAAATTGATCATTGATACTTCTTTAATTGATAATGTATTCCATATATAATTAATGAGTATCCTTTACATGTCATCATAATTAGGATCACTACACTTGACATACATTCAAGATCAAAAGTATATAATAATAATATCTCGCATTTCATGAGGTTGGTATTTGGATGAAGTAAAAATACCGACATCATGAGGTCGGTATTTGGATGAAATAAAAATACCGACCTCATGAGGTCTGTAATTTATATTAATTTATTTTTTAATTTATATAAAACCGTCATTCGGAAGATGATTTATTTAAAGTTAATTAAAAATATTAATTTATTAATTTTATGAAAGTCATTATATAAATATTTTAATAAAAATAATATAATTATATACTATTTAATTTTACCGACTTTCGGATGTTGGTATTATAATATTTTTATTTTTTATTTTACACAATACCTTCCTATGAAAGACGATTTAAATAATATTAAATCAAAATATTTCTAAATTCTGTTTTTTATATTTAATTGAGAAAAAATAAAATATGGTTATTTATTTAAAACCGATATCAAGAGGTCAGTTATTATTGTAATTTATTTTTTCCGCGAAAAATACCGACCTCTTGAGGTCAGAATTTTTTTCCCGCTTTATTTTGCATAAAAATCGATTAGTTGTAGTCGGTTTTCTAAAGTTTTTGTATTTTTTTATTCAATACTGACCTCCGGAGGTCGGAAATTACTGACCTCCTTTGAGATCAATAATGTTTAGGTCGGTATTCACTGTTTTTTTAGTAGTGCTAGCCGACTACAACAAGAGAACCACGATTTGATAAAATAGAAAGCAAAGGGAAGAACACCAAGGAGGTAAATCGAGGCGAGATCAATGGAGAAACAAGAAAAGAACACAAAATAAGTACTACAACATATAGAAGTATAAACAAGCAGCAAGGCAAGAAGGAGGAGAGGCTTACAACGGAAGAAGCTTCAAGAATGTCTTACTCTCACTTCACCTTCAAATTTTAGGCATTAGACTTAGTGTTCTTTATTTTAATTAGTGTTTGCTTATTTTTTGAACAATTTCTGAACTGGCCACTGTCTATTAGGGCCATTTTCGATTTAATAAAATTGGCCCATTTTCGATTTAATAAAATTGGCCTTTAAAAAAAGAATCTATAAATAGTGTAATAAAAACAATAGATATTTGGGTCCATTTTCAATCATACTTACAACCCTGCATCGGAGACATTTCTTTTGAACCGAGGGTCTACCTGGAACTAGGGGTGGGCGTTCGGTCGGTTCGGTTTATAAATTTTGGTTCGATTTTTCAGTTTTCGATTTGGCAAAAATGTGAAACCAAACCAAATTGAAATAAATTTGATTAAGTTTGGTTATTACAATTTCGATTCGGTTTAACCAAATTTAGTAAATAGTAGTACATTTTCCAAATTCAATCACTTTTGTTCACTTTTTTATGTTTTTAGTACGTCTCACTTACTTTCCAGATACAAGGAACCCAAAAACAAACAAAGAGCATTATTATAGTTATAACTTATAACACCAAACAAGCTAAGCTAACTTCCAACACATTACTAATTACACACTAAGAGTAACACCTACCAGCAGCAGCAATGCAACAGTACAACACACTAACAGACTGCATCCAAAGGATGAGGATGTATATGTATCTATTCATAGGCCATAGCAAATAATGTATCCTTATGTTTGGTATTACATCAATAGAATTCACAAGTTATACATGTACCAACAGTGCACCAGATCCTAATTTACCAGTCCCCTAGACAAATGATTTGTATGTGGAACAAACTACAACAGCTAGGGCGGCCTCAATGTTGTAAGATGAGATGCCAATTCGGATTTGAAGACCGAAGGGAATCCGAAAACAATCCCAGGAACTAGGATAGACAAGTTTTGCACTTTAATAGTACCATGATCTGTATATTCTCTTGAAGACATTGTTTTTTATATGATAGGGCTACTTAGGTTCCTTGAAAATTTCATGTTTTGCTTTCTCCAACTTCCCTGTCTTTATAATTTTTTTATAACATACTTTTGAAAGTAAGTACATAAATGTGCATTTGAGAATATCACCACATACGTTTGTATGTAACTTATCATACATTAACAACAGCAAAAAGAAACAAATTTGAGATTCCATGAAGTTTCAAATATGATTTGGTTTTAAATGTCTTGTGGTCTGTATTTTAAGGTATGATATGAGGTTGACTAATTCAATATAAGTATTCAACATGAGTTGGGATGCGATGAGCACTGACCTTCGAGGCGCGACTTGCGAGCGAGCACTGAGCAGTGGCCAATGAGAAGCAGCTTGGGTGCTGCGAGCACTCAGCGAGGACTGAGCAGCAGGCAGCGGCTGGCCTGAACTTAAGAGACGAAGGACGACAAGAGAGAGATTGAGAGTTGAGAGACGACTGAGGAGAGTTGAGAGATGGGAGAGATGAGAGATGTTTTCTCTGCTCCACTCCTTCAACTTCCCTTTGAGCAATTTCAACTTTTCTTCCAACACATAGCATGGTCTGCCCAGGGGCGGAGCTACCCTTAATGAAGGGGGTTCATTCGAACCCCCTTCGGCGAAAAACTATATTATTTATACATGGTTAAAATAAGTTTATATGTATATATAGTAGATGTCGAACCCCCTTCGGCTACCTAATTCTACAGATTTTGAACCCCCTTATTGAAAATCCTGGCTCCGCCTCTGGGTCTGCCATTTATATTGAAAGAAACCCACCATTCTATGACTTTTTGCTTGAAACCATCAACTTCAAGCCACCAAGTTTCAAATTTGAAATAAGATTTTTTCCCTTCCCAGTTCCACAAGTCAACAAAATGGGGTTATGATCAGATATCAACTTTGGAAGAATGGTTTGTTTGATTTGAGAGAAGCTCTCCCCCCCATTCTGCACAGTGTAAGAATCTATGAATTCTGGAGGCACAATCAAAATCCTCACCCCTTCTCCAAGTGTAGGATCCTCCAAATAAAGGAGGATCCACCAATTCTAATTCCTCTATGCAATTGGAAAATTCAGCCATGCTCCCACTTAACCTGCGGCAGTTTGTTGTCTTTGAGGGATATCTAGTGACATTAAAGTCACCACATACTATCCATGGCCCAAGACATGTACTTCTCACATTGATCAACTCTTGCCACAGTGTCCTCCAGTCACTCTATTGCAATCAACATACACACCAGTCAAATGCCAGCTCCAACTATCATTTAAACTGGTGAACTTGCCAGTTATGCATTGGTTGCCATCCACCACCATCTCCCCATTCCAAATTCTTTTATCCCAAAGAATTAGGATTCCCCCACTGCTCCCCTGCGCCTCTGTTTGGATCTTACCCATCCATCTATTGTGCCATATACTCTGGATAACATTATCTATCTGACCATCAAGTTCTTTTTCTACCAACATAAAGACATCAGCCCCCCACTGTTGAAGAAGCTTTCTCACCAACTCCCTCTTACTTCCCTCATTCAATCCCCTAACATTCCAGGAGATTAACTTGACTCTCATTGATGAGTGAGAGTTAGAATTCTCCCACTAGTTCTAGGTTTTCCACATTCTTGAAATTTACATAAAAAAATAGGTTCTTAACCTCTTTTGGAACGGTATATTTTGGAGATGAGATCCCTGAAGCTTTCCCCTAATTGTTCCTTTTCTCCCTTCTTCGATCAAGCTTCATTAGTAGTTCCAAAGCTTCCTGTCTGCATCCTCTGATATCCACCCCAAATTGTTGACTCAATTTGATCATGTTGGCTTGGACCCATTTAGTTGCTTCTATTGAATCCTCCTCTTCATTTGCACTATTATCAATCTGTAATGGGATTGGTTCATGTTCGTTATACATGCCTTCCAAAGCTACTGAGAAATCATCATCCACAACTTCTCCTTGTTTTTCCCTGCCGTCATCTTTACGGGTTACCAAACTTTTTGTTGAAGTATCACCCTTATCTCTTTTTAGTAAAAGTTGGTTACCCATCTGGCGGCTTCCCTTCTTCTTCATTTTCCCCATGCAGAGCCCTTTCTCCTTTTCTCCATTGAAGAGAACAAAATTCCTCCCCTCAAAAGCATCTGTCGTTGTGAATAATTGATCAACAAAAGGTTCTGTAAAGAGATTTTTTGTTTTACTGGAATACTGACTCTTTGGGCTTGAGATAAATTTCCCCTTTGTGGGAAGTGAGTCCATATTTGAGTTATTGGGCTCTACATGCCCAATTTCTAAGTTGTTAGGCTTTTCCACAATTAAAGCTTCCATGTTCAAGTCACAAACAATCAAACTAGGGCCCATCTGCAGTGAGAGATCTTCTATTGGCACATAGTACTTGCCAACTATTATTTCATGAACTCAAACTGGGGCCCATCTGCAGTGAAAGATCACCTCTTGGCACATAATCCTTGCCAGCTATTATTTCCCTTTCCTTATATAAGTCAGATTTCAAACAGTCTACCTCTATAAAGGCAATACCCTTTCCATGATTATCTGTTGGTTTCTTTGTTGTGACAAGGACAGAGCTAGAACCTAGTATGTCCTCTATGTTGCATCCTATGTTCAGCTTCAATTTCCGGTACAATACCAGAGCTTCACACCATATTGGAAGTGAAAAGATGAAGTTGCCGTCAACCACTTCTATCTCTGATGGAATTTTCTGTCTTGGACCTCTAACCCTAATTCTCGCCCATCTAAGATGATTCTTGAGCTCCGTCTCTTCTTCATTTTCCAGCCATCCACCACATGCATCTCCGATCTGCTTCATCACCTCTGAGTTCCACAAATGGAGTGGTAGGCCCAGTACTCTGATCCAGAACCAATCAAGATGGAGGGATTCTGGCAGAGCACTTATAGTTGGCGACCACCATTTGAGTTCTAAAACTTGACCTTGTCTTCTCCATTCTCCCATGAATATGTGCTCAACAACTTTCCTTGTTTGGAACTCAAGGAGAAAGTAAAATCCATTCATATCATATACTTGGATATTTGGGATCCCTCTCCAGGTCTGCACTGCCCATCTTCTCACCTCATTGCATAGAGGGGCTTCTTCTCCACTTGTACACTTTCCAACCAGACATCTATGCAGTAGTGCATTGTCTTCACTTCTAGTTTGGTCCTAGTTCTCCTTCCTTACTGCAGTCCCCTTCTGGCTCCATTTACTTTTTTAAATGGCACCTATGTAGTTCCCTTTTTCTGTAAATGTTTTTCTACTTTCGCCTGCTGTAATGTATGCACCTTGTGTTCTTAAGAATTTTGTAATAAAAGCTTCCATCTTGTCTGCTATGTTCTCCCAACCTTCATTGAATTTGTTCTCTGGAACTATGATAATTGTTCTGCTGATTCCTTTTACTGTAATAACTGAGATGTACCGCCCAAATTTATTGAACTTTTGAGTGCAATAAATATAGGTGGTGATGTCCTTGCATCTCCATGACTACAAACTTTTCCCCCTATTTGTTGATGCTTCGCGAAACTTCTTGCATAGCCATAACAAAGTACCTTTGCTGAGGATTACTCTGCTCATGGAGAGTTTCGGACTCTCCACCCAATCGAACCAAGCCCCTGTCGCCGTCGAAGAGGCTGTAATCTCATAGGACTTTCGCCCCATTCTGAAGAAAATGCTATTTTCCATCCCGAACACAAATAAAAGAGTTAAGACAGAAAGGAGAAAGATATCTCTGACGGTTTACGACCACCGGAGTAGGATCAGAAGCCCGAAAGGGATTTCTAACTTTTTACCTTGGAATTCGTGCCTGAAAGCATTTGTACTTTCTCATCATTGTCTTAAAACAAAGATTTCTCATCATTGTCTGTATTTTTTGTTGATTTTCTTTTGAGCTTTAATTTTTCACAGATTTCTACGTTTGGCTAAATAGATTTGTAAAGCTTTGATTTTAGATTCAGTTCCTTGGGTTGATGAAGTTTAAATCTGGAGTACTTGAATGTTGAAAGTTAAATCACTATCCAACATTTAAATATATTGAAGTGGAATATGCACCCTAATTGTTTGATGATATGACTGAAATATTGTTCGTTTGGAGTGAGTTGCTTAAATATACTTTTTTGCTGTTTTCAGGAAAAAGTTTTACTGGTGACTTGGGGCTAAAAGGACCTTGTGAAGATGCTTTTACTAACTTTGAATATAATTTATATTTGCTGGAGTGGTTTCTATCCCAATTGCCCAGGAGCCATTTGTAGAATGTCTTACATGTAGTATATGTTATCAACCCTGTTGAGGTAAATGAAGTTAAGTTTCAAGGAACATATTTAGTGTAGTATGTTTTTTAGACAGTTGCAATCTACTATGCTTAAAGTGTCTTTAATTTTGATTTGCTCAAATTTATTGAAATAAATTGATCTTTTATATAGGAATTTTAATATTTCCATTGGTGGATAAGGACCGACAAGCAGAAGATATTGAAGCTGATTCTTGAAAAGTTTATTCACTATATCTCCTCTGGCAGTGAATCTTTTAAGTTCTAAATCTCATTCACATGTTCCACTTAATCTAGCTTTATAAATTTATGATATGGCATGCGTAAAAGTCAACCAAGGAAGTTTTTCACTACCAAGTCTTAAAACTATTCAAGGAGAACATTGTGACTAATATGATTAGTTTTGGGATAATTTAAAAGGAAAGAAAAGAAATATAATTTCCTGCACAAGACAATAATTGCATATTCTTTGAAGTCAATGACCAACTCATTGATAAGAACAAACGAGCAACAACATTTACATCTTTTATTTCTAACTGCACAAGTTCATGGATCATGGTGAACATATTATGTTATTAAACCTTCAATTGATAGGGTTAATATTGTTCTATATTGGTTCGTAAAATTTTGAATATGTACTCACATAGTGTATTGATGAGATGGTGTATTTGATACGGATGCAGGATTACGTGCCTGATCAGATCCATCACAAATTCAAAAGTGAATCAAACTTCAACATAAGATGGTGTTTACAGGTCCCCGAGTGAGATTCAGCAGGAAACAATGAAAAATTTAAGCTCTATTTTCGAATCTCCCGCAGAGAAGAAGCTCAGGGACAGAAATAAGCTCCTAAAGAATGCACATTGTTTTTGTCTTTCCACCAGATTATTCTACTCAGGCTGTTGTAATGCCTTTCTGGTTAGTTTTTCCTTCAAATTATTGGATTGTAAGTTGATTTGCTGGTAAATATTGTATATTATAAAAATTGATATTTTTTAGCCTGAGCTGTTTCGTTAGTTGATGGATATGTAGATTATAATGGTTCAGTCTTTTGAGCTGCATGTTGAATTTTTAGTCGAATGTCTTGATGGATCAATAGCTAATCGTTGAAATTCATCTGACTCATAATTCTATTTGGGGACAAAGTATAGTATCATAGTTTTGCCAAAATTAATGAATTATTTGGAGGCGAAAAGAGTGTTTCTTTTCGTTGGACTGCAAATTAACCATTTTCATATATTTTTATCTGTTATCTGTTAAGTTCAAAAATACTTTGAGGAAGCTGGTTGGTAAGAAAGGGATGTACTAAGCTCAGATAAGTTTACTATCAGCAAACTCTTCAGATAAAAATAGCTTACCAGAAGGTTAATTGGACAAGGCTGAGTTACGAGAAAATATGCCTCCTAAATTGTCAACTTATCCTATATCTCATTTGTTGCGGGTTGTTTAAAAAGGGAAGGTTAGCCTAATTAAGACGCTTGGAGAATGAGAAGTGTGCACTATACAACAAGGATACTGATTATGTTGAACATCTCCTCTTTATGTGCCCTTATTTAGTGCAAGTTCGGAGTACCATACTAATATAGCTGCAGATTCATAGACAAGTTTAAGGATGGAACTGGGATGAATTAGGAAACTACAAACTTCAAAGACAAGAGTTTACATATGCTGAAGTTTTTAGAATGACATTAGATGCGGGAGTTTATATAGCGAAAAAGGAATTAGAGGGATCTTCCAAACAGAGAACAGAAGGCATAAGTCCACATTATGCTGTTAATTCAAGATCCTCATACTAGAGGAGTTGATGAAAGCAACATTGTTTAGAAAGTTATTGTCTATCTGGTCATGTTGTGAATTTTTTTTTATAAAAAAAAAACAGTTCTTGGTTTCAAAGTGAAAAAAGATATATGAAAATTGGAATTGTGTTTGGTCATGAATATAAATTGGAGTTCTTTTTGACTTTTTGTGAGTAATTGTAGCACAAGTGTATAGACAGGTTCAGCATATCAATTGATCCATTTTCATCTCTTTTTATCTGCGAGCTTCAATGATCGAAAGTGAAGTGAATTTTTTTTTAATGGTTTAGTGGCAGATCTAAATGCTATTATAGCTCCAACAGAGATAAGTTATACAAGAATCAGCTTTGTGGAGCATGCACATCAATCATTCATATGTATACTCATGTCAGATATTCTCATAGTTACTGCAACTTCTTTCTCATTTTGAGGAAATAACGAAGTTACAGTGCCATTACAGTTTCTAACGACACGCTTGAGTCATGAAGTGTAAAGCATCACCAAGTGTGGTTAATATTAATTAAATAATATTAGGCCAGTGCCGACACGGGCAAAAATTATCTAGTAATTGGTAGAAAAGTCAGTTAGAATTAGCTGTAACAAAGAGGCGGCAACCAAAAACGAAATCGAGATGGAGGAACCATCACGAGAGAGCAGCTACACGGTAAAGATTGACAAGGAAATGTCCTTTTAAGAAGATGCTCATCACTCCATATTCAAAAACAATCGATCCACAAACAACATCAAGGACAAACTTAGAGGAGGATATGTTAATTGAAAACAAACACGGAAAGCACAATCCCCACAAACGAAGGAAAAGAGGAGATGAGCACTTACCTGCGAGCCGTGAGTCACGAGCACTGAGCAGTTGCGTGCAGCGAGCACTCAACAGTCAGTGAGGACTGAGCAGCGGCTGGCCTGAGCCTTAAGATGATGCAAGAATGAAGTCGGAAGCTGAGTAAACTAGTATTGTGCGCTGAAAGGGTTGTACCTAGCCGTTAAGTTGGTTAGGATTTTAGTTGATGGGAAATAGTTTCATATTGTCAGTTTGGCCCTATAGGTTTTTAAAATCATTTTTCGTTATTATCAGATTTGCTCCTAATGTTTGGGTGATTGGGCACTTTTGGTCCAATGCTGGCAATTACTTTTCGTACTATCACCAAGCTGTGTCTT
Organism: Solanum lycopersicoides; assembly: GCA_022817965.1. Lineage (NCBI taxonomy): Eukaryota > Viridiplantae > Streptophyta > Magnoliopsida > Solanales > Solanaceae > Solanum > Solanum lycopersicoides. Next base: position 86,618,664 of record CM040629.1, on the reverse strand, counting down.
GGCTATTTAAGCATTGTAACAATTTCCTTTTTCTGATATGAAAGAATTGTTTAGCTAAATAGAGAATAGCTTGTCCTTTACTTTTTCTTTCTTTTCTTTTCTTTCCTTTTCTTAGCTCTTAGTAATTTTACTATTCCATTACTTTTCTTTATCATATTTGCATCATTTGGTATCAGAGCACTTTCTTGAGCTCTGTGGGAATACAAAAATGGCGAATGAAGTTAGGACTATCAAAGAAATGCTTGACAGAATGACAATGGAGTTAGCCAACTTCTCTGTCAGGCAGAACCAAATAGAGGCACAACATGAGAAGTCTTTTGCTGAGCTGAAGGAGTCCTTGGATGCTGTAAAGAAAAATGATAAGGGAAAGAACCATGAAGAAACTGAAGGAGCTGGTGAGATCTACACTCCTTCTGGCCAACCCATGGCTTGGGTCTCAACATCTCAGACAGTAGGAGCCCCAACTATGGTTACACCTGGTGGTTATCAACTGGGAATGGGGGCTTTGCCTCAGTTCCAGTCACCCTTAGGGGGATCTATGCATCATACCCCTGTTATGGGAGGTGGACCTGCAGGACACATGGGAGCTAGAAATTCAACTCACTTTCATATGCACACTGGGGCCCAAACACAAATGCCTTATGGAGGGTTTCAAAACCATCCAACCATGGGAACCCCTGGAGGAGGAGAAGGAGCTCAACCTCCTGTCCATGGTCATTTTTTCAACCCCATGTCCAGGTTGTCCAAAATAGAATTTCCCAGATTTAATGGAGTAGATCTCAGGTCGTGGATCTACAAGGTAGATCAGTTTTTTTCCTTAGATGAAATACCTCCAAATCAGAAGGTGAGAGTGGCTTCTTTACACTTTGATGGTCTGGCAATAGAGTGGCACTTAGCATACATAAGGAGTAGGCAACACTTGCCTTATCCTACTTGGGATGAATATATGTTTGCTCTCATGGATAGATTTGGAACTGAGTTTGAAGATCCTATGGCTGAACTGAAGCTGGTTAAACAAACTGGATCTATTAAAGATTATCAGAATGAGTTTGATAAGATCATGACCAGGCTTACAATCTTGCCAGAATATGCCATTAGTGGGTTCATCACTGGACTCAAGCCTGAGATCGGCTATACTGTTAAGAATCACAGACCCTTTTCACTTCCTCAAGCCTATCAGCTAGCTAGGAACACTGAAGCTCAGGTTAATGCCCAACTTAAGATATCTAGACCATCATCTTTTGTGGGTGGTTCTCAATACAGAGGAAGCTCATACAACTCTTCTGCTAAAGGAATGGGTTCCAAAAAAGATTTTGGGCAGGGTAAGAAGGAAGTTCCTCTAAACCTTAACAAGAACACTAATAAAAGACTGACATCTGCTGAGATGAATGAGAGGAGACAAAAGGGATTGTGTTTTTTCTGTGAGGACAAATTCTTCCCTGGGCACAAGTGTGGGGGGTCCAAATCTTTGTATTTGCTGGAAGTGGAGGAAGAAGAAGAAATCAGTGAAGAGGAAGTGGTGGATATACCTGTTCCTGAACCTGGAAAGGAGGAAGAACCAGGAGAGGTTTGTGAGATTTCAGTATATGCTCTACATGGTATTCCTACTTTCCACACCCTAAGAGTGGAAGGGTATTGTCAACAGAGACCCTTGTACATATTGATTGATCCAGGGAGTTCACACAATTTTATGGATGAAAGACTTGCAAAAGAACTCCAAGGAAACTTTCAAGCTGTCAGAATTCATGCTATCAATGTGGCTGATGGACATGATAGGCAAACCAAAGATTTGTGTAAAACATTTTCATGGATGATGGAGAAACTGATCTACACAGATGATTTCTTACTGATACCTCTCAGATCGTGTGACATGATCTTAGAGGTACAATGGTTGCTTCCCTTGGGAGATATCAAGTTGAACTTTCAAGAGTTAACTTTAGGCTACACTTACCAAGGCCATGAAGGTACTCATCTTCACAGAAGGATGTGATTGAGAAGTTGATAAGGGACATGCTGGAGCAAGGTATTGTGCAACCAAGTTGTAGTCCTTATGCTTCACCAGTGGTTCTAGTTGGCAAAAAGGATGGGAGCTGGAGGTTATGTGTGGACTATAGGGGCCTCAACAAGGTGACAATTAAAGATAAGTTTCCCATCCCCATCATAGAAGAGCTATTAGAAGAGTTGGGAGGTTCAAAAATCTACTCTAAAATAGATCTTAGAGCAGGTTATCATCAGATCAGGATGGCAACTGAAGATATTGTCAAGACAGCTTTTAGAACACATGAAGGTCACTATGAGTACTTAGTGATGCCATTTGGGTTGTCCAATGCCCCTTCATCTTTTCAAAGTCTGATGAATCTATCTTCAGGGAGCATTTAAGGAAGTTCATATTGGTGTTTTTTGATGATATTTTGGTGTTCAGTCAGAGTTTATCTGAACACTTGGTTCATCTTAAAACAACATTTGAATTGCTAATGAAGCACAACATTTGTGTGAGGCAAGCTAAATGTTCATTTGGGGCTAGTAGAGTTGAATACTTAGGGCATGTGATATCTGCTGAGGGGGTATCTACTGATCCTAAGAAAATTGTTGCAGTTAAGGAATGGCCTAAACCCAAGAATGTGAAGGATCTAAGAGGGTTCTTAGGCTTAGCAGGGTATTACAAGAGGTTCATCAAACATTATGGAATAATCAGCAAGCCACTAACTGATTTGTTAAAGAAGGATGGGTTTCAATGGTCAGAAAGGGCCACTCAAGCCATGGAAGAATTGAAGACATCACTGACTTCAGCACCTGTCCTTGCATTACCTAACGATTGTGTTGTTTTTGTTGTAGAAACAGATGCTTGTGACTATGGAATTGGAGCAGTCTTAATGCAAGAAGGCCACCCCATTGCTTACCTCAGTAAGGGTCTTTCCATAAGACATCAAGGATTGTCTGTGTATGACAAAGAGTTGTTGGCTCTAGTTCTAGCTGTTACCAAATGGGCTCAATATTTGATAGCCAAGAAGTTCATTGTGAGAACTGATCAGAAGGCTCTGAAGTTCTTATTAGATCAAAAACTTCATACAGGTTCTCAAATGAAATGGATTGCTAAGTTGATGCAATTCCACTTTGAGATAGAGTACAAAAAGGGGAGGGAGAACAAAGCTGCTGATTCCTTATCTAGAGTACCAACAGGAGAGGTGGCATCAATGATGTTAATTAGTGGGGTCAGTGAGTTGTTCGAAAAGATAAAAAATAGTTGGGAGATGGATCCCATTACCAAGGCCATTCTAGCTAAGGTAGTATCACAGGAAGATGGCCACAAGGAATTCACATTTGTGAATGAACAGTTAAGGAGGAAGGGTAAGTTAGTAGTAGGGGATGAACCAACTTTGAAGAAGGAGATCCTCCTCATTTGGCATGAAAAACCTGTCGGAGAGCACTCAGGAATTGAGAACACTTACAAAAGAATCTCAAACCTTTTTTACTGGAAAGGACTGAAGAAAGATGTAGCTATGTTTGTGAGGCAGTGTGCGACTTGTCAGAGGAGCAAATATGATAGTGTAGCTTATCCGGGTCTTCTCCAACCACTACAAATACCATCTATTGCTTGGGGTAGCATAAGCATGGACTTCATAGATGGGTTGCCAAGATCTAAGGGCAAGACAACTATACTAGTTGTTGTTGACAGACTTACAAAGTATGGACACTTCCTCAGCATTAGTCATCCTTACACAACAACTTCTGTGGCTCAACTGTACTTGGATCATGTTTATAAACTCCATGGAATGCCTGAAAACATCATCAGTGATAGAGACCCTATATTCATGAGCAAGGTTTGGCAGGAACTATTTGCAATGCAAGGAGTTACATTGAGCACATCTACTGCCTATCATCCTCAAACAAATGGCCAGACAGAGGTACTCAACAGAACTCTTGAGACATATTTAAGGTGTTTTTGTACTGATAGTCAGAAGGATTGGGCCAACTATTTGTCCCTGGCAGAATGGTGGTATAACACCACCTTCCATTCAGCCATACAAACAACTCCTTTTGAGGCTCTTTATGGACAACCACCACCTCTCCATATTCCTTATGTTCCTGGAGATTCAGCGGAGGAGGAGGTGGATAGGATCTTGATAACTAGGGAATTTAAGGTCGAGTTGCTCAAATTCCACATAGCCAGAGCTCAACAAAGAATGGTTTCGATAGCCAATAAACACAGAACAGATAGGCAGTTTGAAGAGGGAGATTGGGTGTACTTAAAGATCCAACCTTATAGGCAACTCACCATCTCTAACCAGACCTTTTCAAAGCTGTCAGCAAAATACTATGGCCCTTACCAGATACTACAAAAGATTGGTCCAGTTGCCTACAAATTGTCTCTACCACCTCAAGTAGCCGTCCATCATACATTCCATGTATCCCAACTGAAGCCTTGCCACTCCTTGCCAACAATTTTTTATCATCCTCCAACAGTTGATGTATCATCTCCTAACTGTGTGCAGCCTTAGGAAATATTGGAAAGAAGGATGATAAAAAGGGGAAACAAGGCTATTTCTCAAATTCTGGTTCACTGGGAACAATTGCCAAGAGAGGATGCAACCTGGGAAGACTATTCCACCATGAAACTGAGGTTTCCTCAATTCCTTCCTTGAGGACAAGAAAGTTTTTAAGGAATGGGGAATGATGCAAGAATGAAGTCGGAAGCTGAGTAAACTAGTATTGTGCGCTGAAAGGGTTGTACCTAGCCGTTAAGTTGGTTAGGATTTTAGTTGATGGGAAATAATTTCATATTGTCAGTTTGGCCCTATAGGTTTTTAAAATCATTTTTCGTTATTATCAGATTTGCTCCTAATGTTTGGGTGATTGGGCACTTTTGGTCCAATGCTGGCAATTACTTTTCGTACTATCACCAAGCCGTGTCTTGGCTATTTAAGCATTGTAACAATTTTCTTTTTCTGCTATGAAAGAATTGTTTAGCTAAATAGAGAATAGCTTGTCCTTTACTTTTTCTTTCTTTTCTTTTCTTTCCTTTTCTTAGCTCTTAGTAATTTTACTATTCCATTGCTTTTCTTTATCATATTTGCATCATAAGAGAAGATGGATGACGAACTGCGGGTATCTTAGACGACCGACGAGAGTTGAGATTTGAGAGTCGTAGTAACTGTGTTAGGGATTTCAGATTATCAGTTCAGGAATTTCTTATTGGAATTTTGGCCTAATTTGAATATGGGTCGTGGGCCGGCGAGGCATAGGCTGAACTGCTGAAATAATTCCCTTTATATATATAATATTTAGTTTTTTCGGTTAATAAAGTTTTTAGCTAAAAATTGAAAATCGAATTGAAAAATTAAAATATTGAAATTTGAAATTGAAATTGACTGAAATAACCGAAAAATTGAAACAGAATTTTGAAATAAATTGATTTGATCGAATTTTTTGATTTTAGCTATATTATGTCAAGTTCTACTCATTTGGGTATGATAGGCAGTTGCTAAGGATTTTCCGGAACCCTTGGGATACTTCAATGGAACTCAAGTGAAAGTTTCACATTTCTAATACAATTTATACATAAGAGAAGAATTCATGGCTGTTAGTTGCCCATTGTGGACAAGGGCAGATCTAGGAAGGCCCAAGAAATGTCACGAGACACGATTTCGTCAGAAAATTTGTGATATATATAAAACAGAAAATCACAATGATATATAAAATGATAATGTTAACTTTTAATATTAAAGTGTGCCTGGTTGAGTTGGTTAAACATTACAATTCCTCTTTGTAAAGTACTTGAGTTCAAATCTCTTGTAATGCATTTATTTTTTCATATACATTTAAGTAGCTTTGATATTTTTTTTCTTCTTTTGCTTTTTATTTTTTCTCCTCTTGATATTTTATATATATATATATAAATATCTAACATTATTATTTCTAATGAAATTATTTTCAAAATAAAAATTTAAGTTAATATATTTTTATTTTACTTTTTGAAAAAAAAAAGATATAATGGTATGCGTACGCCACTGGTTGTGAAAACTGAAATCTCAGGCTAAAGCAAATATGATAAATTGATCATAATTTTTTACTCTAGACTCAGATTTTCAAATGGCATTGGTGAGAAGAGTCAAAGAAACTTAATTTTATGGGTAAGACCATCTCTACTCACGCCTCTATTTTACTCTCCATTCTCTATATAAGAGAGTAAAATAGAGAATTGACACTCCAACCCATCTCCAAAAACACCCTCTATTCTCCATTTATAGAGAGGTGAGAATTATTCACACTCTCTATTTCACTTTTTCATTATTTTATTATTATTTCTATTACTTTTTAATTAACATATTATTTTATATATAATCTCATAATTAAATATGTAATATTCATAATTCTTTTTTAAATGAAATATAATATTTTAAAAAAATATTTTTTTAAATATACTACTTTAATTTCAAATTAAAAGTATTTTTTCTATTTTTCATCAATAATGAAAATTTATTTTATTATTAATTTTCATTTTAAAGTATACACAAAATTAAAATGGCAAGATGAAAAGTTTAATATAAATATACAAAACATCATATGATAATTTAAATACAAGATAACAATACAATATATAACATGATAATTTAAATACAAGATAACAACACAATATAATACATGGCATATGACATGCTTATTTTGGTTTGCCCAATTACGATATTAATGTTTTAGAGTGTGTTTGGTATGAAGGAAAACATTTTCTGGAAAATGTTTTCCAATTTTCCCATGTTTGGTTGGGACAAAAGTTATGGAAAATGTTTTCCAAATCAACTCATTTTCCTCAAAATTAAGGAAAATGACTTCCCTTAAAAAATTAAGGAAAACATTTTCCAAAACTCTCCTCCAATTTCAAATTACATTTTTTTTGGGAAAAACATCAATTTTTAAAAAATATTTTTAATTTCAAAATTTTATTTTTTCACCCGATCCCTGACCCCCTCCCCCCACCGGCCAGCCCCCCCTCCCAACCCCTCCCAAAAAAATTAATTTGCTTTTTAAAAATATTTTCAACTTTAAAATTTTATTTTTTCACTCCTCCCCCCCTCCCCCACCCCACCCCCCAAAAATAATAATTTTGATTTTAAAAAATATTTTCAATTTCATAAATTATTTTTTACTCTAGTAAAAATAAAAGATGTCTCTCAAAAACATTTTTCATTCATAAATCAAACACTAAAAATCATTTCCAGAAAATATTTTCTACTCACCAACCAAACATGAGAAAATAAGTCCAAAATCTACTTGTTTTCCAGGAAAACATTTTCTAGGAAAACATTTTCCATGGAAAACATTTTCCTCCATACCAAACACACCCTTAGAGTCATCACATTAATTTTCCAATGTTGTTAGCCGTATTGCGTCTCCCACTCATTATGTTATTCAAAAAAAAGATACAATATGGGTTATTACTTAGCTGATGGTATATATCCTAAATGGTCTACAATTGTTCAAACTATTACTGATCCTCATTTCCAAAAGAAGAAATATTTTGCGATTAAACTAGAATCGTGCCGAAAAGATGTTGAACGTGCATTCGGAGTTTTGCAATCACTTTTTGCAATTATTGCAGGACAGTCACATTTTTGGAGAAAGGAAGTGTGCGATATAATGATTATATGTATTGTACTACACAACGTGATAATTGAGGGTGAATGTGACCTCAATGCACCAATTCAAGATGCCGTAGAGGCTCCAACTCCAACTACAGAAATGGTAATAGATGAAAATCTCCGGTTTGAACAATTTTTAGCTACACATAAAAAAAATTAACGAAAAAAATGCTCATTTTGAACTCCGCGTTGCATTAATAGAGCATTTATGGAAGCAACGTAATGATTTTGAAAATTGAGTGCTTATGTAATTGTATGTTACTTTTATTTGAATTTGTCCCCTAATTTATGTATTATATTGTATTTTCTTGCAATTTATGTCATTTGAAAATTTAGAATAAATTAATTTTATATCACATTTAAAATTATATTAAAGTAGTTATTTGAGAAAAAGAAATAAATGATTTATATTATGAAATAAGAAAATAGGAAATGAAATAGAAATAATAATATGATATTGAGGAGAGAGAAAAAAATTCTTTTTTAGAGAGTAAAATAGAGAATTGGATTGGAGTTGGTTGTTTAGAAAAAAAAAAATCTCTATATTTGGAGAGTAATATAAAGGATTGGGTTAGAGAAGCGGGACACATCACTCTTCATACTATAATAGATATGCTCGTTTGAAGTTAATCCAAAGAAAAAATCATATCGAAACTCAATCGACAAAGAAGTTTTCAACTCAACTTTGTACTAGATTATTCTTATGATCTTGATTTCTCTCCAAAATATCCCACACTAAAGAATTGACTTCAACACCTACGAAAATTAAGGAATCACTTGGTACAGACCTATACACATTAAAAAAATAGTCTGTATCTTAGGCTTAGCTTTGAAACTTTTTAGGTCTTACACAAGTTTTATTTATTATAATCTCATTAAGCCTATACACCTATGAAAACTTGTTACATTACATTCACTTAAACCTGCAACTAAGCTAAGTTTTGCTTGCTAAAGTGAGAATGAAATCAAGATGAATCAAACATGTTTGACACGTGGGTGAACGAACCCAACGTTGAGATAGACCCACATACCTTTGTAAAGTACACCTCGACGAAATCCACACGCAAAGCTTGAGCGTTTTTGGCAATTCTTGATTTCTCTCCGCTTTTCTCTTCTTTTCTCTCTTCTTCAAGCCCTAGCGTTGATTTTTCTTTTTCCTAAACTGAATAAAGTCTTGTTTTTACCCCAATTTAATCTCTAAAACGAATTAATTAAATTAGGTAAGGAAAAGACAACTTTGTCTTTCCCAAATTCGGATTTAACTTTCCTTAATCCAACAACCCAACTTCCGAAAGGCATAACTCACTCATACGATATTGAAATCGCACAAAATCAACGACATTGGAAAGATTATTGTAAGGGCTTTCCAACCGTATCAACGATTTCGGGTGTTACACAAGTTTTCTTTATTATAATCTCATGAAGCCTATACACCTATGAAAACTTGTTGCATTACATTCACTTAAACCTGCAACTAAGCTAAGTTTTGCTTGCTAAAGTGTGAAATTATTGATTTTTCATGAATGACCGTTGTGCTTGTAATTCAGTGATCCCGTCATCTTCTAACATACCTGCGAGCTTTTTTACCATAGCTCTTGATCAGTGATCATGACAATTAACTAACGTAGTAACGTTGATAAAGGTTTTATCACTCTTTGTTAATGTGAATATTTATTGCGTTAAGAGTTATTTTTGTTACAATGAATAGAGTATATAATTGCTAAGATAATTGGTATCCGTATTCTTGCATTGTAGTTGATCATTTTCTCTAGAGACACATCTAAACTATACCTTTTTTTTGAGTTTCATACCTAAACTATTGAAAGTTTGAGTTTCGTACCTAAACTATTACTTTTAAAGTTTGAGAAACACACCTCTCTCTTTTATACCACTCTCATCATGGTATGTTTAATACACCCTCTCTTTTATTTTAAAGAATTTCCACATCACACTCTACATGGAAAAAACATTCAACTTTGACAAAAAATAAATAAATTATTAGTATTAGTTCAAACTAAAAATTAAAAAATTATTATAAAAAAATAATATTGTTTTATAAAATAAAATTTAAAATATTTTCTTACCCCATGCCATCACTTCCTCTCACCCTCCCCCCCCCCCACCACCATTTTTTATGTTTTTTATTTTGTTTAAATTTATTTTACAAAAGTATTCTTTTTTTTTCACTTCATCTCCTCCCCCTCCTCAAATAATAATTTAGACGTTATTTTATTTTCTTAAAAAAATAATTCTACTCATCCCACTTAACCCTCCGCTTCCAATTTTTTTTCCAGTGTTTATATATACATATCGAAAATATTTTTTAATTGTCGCCACAAGACTTTTTTTCATTTTTTTAGCTATTTATATTATATTCGGTACAATAGTAGATTTTTTTTTTTAACAATATATGTACGTGCATATCTAACACAAAATGAGAAAAACGTTAAAAAATATAAATTAGGAGCGGAGAATTAATAGGATGGGGTAGATTTTTTATTTTTTTTAATAAAATAATATCAATTTCTATTGGGGTGGGGGTGGGGTGGGGGTGGGGGGATGAGTGGGTGTTTTTTTAGGGGGGGGCTACGTGGAGGAGGTGGTGGAGTGGGGTAAGAAAAAATTTAATTTTTATATGGATAGTAATATTTTCATCTTTGATTTTTAATTAATATTAATATTTTATTATTTAATTTTTATCTAGGCAAAATATTTTATCTATGTGGAATGCAATGTGTCAAGGTTTTTCTAAATAAAAGAGAGTTCATCACACACACCACTGAGGTGTGTTTCTAAAATTAAAAAGTGATAGTTTAGATATGAAAGTAAAAAAAAATGAATAGTTTAGGTGTGCTTTGAAACTTATCTCTTTTCTCTATTGATAGTACCGGTGTTTCTGTTGCAAGTTTAAACAAGTGGTATTTTATCAAATGACATTCATTCAACATTCATAAGTTAATTTCTTTCTTCTTCGATTTGGTAAGTGTTGCAAGCAATATCTAGCAAAGAGTTGGTTTATGATAAGTATATAGAATTAAGGTGCATGAGTTTAACTTCGGCTAAATTTATCGGTGACCCCTTAAAGTTGACATCAAATTTTACTTAGACACCTCAACTAAAAGATGCTCATTTTAGGCACATCATATAGAGTTTTGGTGTCATTTCGACACATACTGACAATAAACAAAAAATTGAAGAGTACAGTACGCTCGTTGATGATGTGACAAATAATCAATTATGAAAAACTACAGAATATGACAAACATCAATATACATTTAAATAAATAGTTACAATTTAATTTTTTTTATGTTATATGGATATAACTATATAGTAAATAGCAAAGTTAATTATATATCAATAAACAGTTTTTAATATCTATATTTAATATAAATAAATATTAAATAGAAAAATTATTATTACACTCATAATTAATTATGTCCTCATCAATACCTTCTCTTTCATCAATATCCCTGTATTACATATTTTTTGTATTTTCCCTCCAAATTCCTTCCCATTCAATATCTTTTTGTATGATTCTAGGAGCGATTTTTGTGATTTGAATTCATTATAAGGTATTTTCTAACTGATTTTTCTCCTCATTTTTTTAGAAAATTTTTATTAATATACATCTATTTTCATCTATTTTTGTAGGATTTCGATTGAAATTGCTTTTTCATGAAAATTATATTGTTTTTATACTTTTCTTTCCATGACGAAATTGCTTATATCCTTGCGAAGAGTGTCACATTTAATGTTGGATTCATTTACTTGTCCAGGCGCACCGATGAGAGATCCCTGCGGTCTATGAGATGGAGCGTAGGGAATACCCTCAGTTCAGCGGAGCTGTTAGGTTATATATGTTAATTGAAAACAAACACGGAAAGCACAATCCCCACAAACGAAGGAAAAGAGGAAATGAGCACTGACCTGCGAGCCGTGAGTCACGAGCACTGAGCAGTTGCGTGCAGCGATCACTCAACAGTCAGTGAGGACTGAGCAGCGGCTGGCCTGAGCCTTAAGATGATGCAAGAATGAAGTCGGAAGCTGAGTAAACTAGTATTGTGCGCTGAAAGGGTTGTACCTAGCCGTTAAGTTGGTTAGGATTTTAGTTGATGGGAAATAGTTTCATATTGTCAGTTTGGCCCTATAGGTTTTTAAAATCATTTTTCGTTATTATCAGATTTGCTCCTAATGTTTGGGTGATTGGGCACTTTTGGTCCAATGCTGGCAATTACTTTTCGTACTATCACCAAGCTGTGTCTTGGCTATTTAAGCATTGTAACAATTTCCTTTTTCTGATATGAAAGAATTGTTTAGCTAAATAGAGAATAGCTTGTCCTTTACTTTTTCTTTCTTTTCTTTTCTTTCCTTTTCTTAGCTCTTAGTAATTTTACTATTCCATTACTTTTCTTTATCATATTTGCATCATTTGGTATCAGAGCACTTTCTTGAGCTCTGTGGGAATACAAAAATGGCGAATGAAGTTAGGACTATCAAAGAAATGCTTGACAGAATGACAATGGAGTTAGCCAACTTCTCTGTCAGGCAGAACCAAATAGAGGCACAACATGAGAAGTCTTTTGCTGAGCTGAAGGAGTCCTTGGATGCTGTAAAGAAAAATGATAAGGGAAAGAACCATGAAGAAACTGAAGGAGCTGGTGAGATCTACACTCCTTCTGGCCAACCCATGGCTTGGGTCTCAACATCTCAGACAGTAGGAGCCCCAACTATGGTTACACCTGGTGGTTATCAACTGGGAATGGGGGCTTTGCCTCAGTTCCAGTCACCCTTAGGGGGATCTATGCATCATACCCCTGTTATGGGAGGTGGACCTGCAGGACACATGGGAGCTAGAAGTTCAACTCACTTTCAGATGCACACTGGGGCCCAAACACAAATGCCTTATGGAGGGTTTCAAAACCATCCAACCACGGGAACCCCTGGAGGAGGTTCGCAAAGAGATCCGCCATCATGTTTTGATCCATATGTCAAACTCTTCCTTATATGCAATCAACTGAATAAAAAAAAATCATATACCAATTAAAATAATTATGTCAAAAGAAAGAAATATAAACTATATGTAATATAATTGTATATTATCTTTTCAATAGTACTAACAATACTAAATAATAAATTTTTCTTGAAATCTAACAAATATTATAATCAAACTATATTATTTTTGAAAAACTAATTATTAGAAAGAACAATTGCATATGGACAACACATTGTTAAGAATTACAGAGATGTTTTTAATCATACTTACTTGATAAATGATAATACAAACATAAATATATATATATTAATAAAACATGTTTAAGTACATACAAATAAAAAGAAAGACTTTAGAATGAAATATATATTACCTTCATATACTTTTTTTGTTACATGTTAGTTAATTCACAAACAAGTATGATGAAGAAGAGAAATTATAACTTTGTATGTGAATCTTCATGAAAATAAATATGAAGTTATATGGACAAAATAAAAGAAATAAAAAAATAAGGACTTGAGAATAATATATTTATTAACTTCATGTACTTTTTTTTTTGTTACATGTTAGTTTCATTCACAAACAAAATACGAATTTATATAGACAAAAATGGAGGAAATAAAAAATAAAAATTTACAATGAAATATTTCTTACCTTCGTGTAATTCTTTTTTATTACAAACCAAACCAATATGATGAAAAGAGAAAGGATAATTGTGAATGTGAATCTTCATGAAACTAATATGAATTTATAGGCAAAATAAAGGAATACCGTAAGACATCATAAACTTACAAATTTAATTTGGAGGTTATGTACATAAAAATTATGAGAGTTATGAATATTATTAAAAGTAAAAATCAAAGAGGGACAAGTCATGGGTAGTAACTCCTAGTGAATAAATTAAAAAAATTAAAATTAAAATACTTAAAATGTAAAAAAAAGTTATTATGATTTCATGATTAGAAGTGAGATAAACGAATAGAAAAAAAATATAGAGAGTTTTTTTTTACAAATGTTCCTACATTAATAAAATATTTATCGTATAAATAAAGTAATATATTTTTACTATAGAATAATTCATTTAAATTAAAAAAAAGTAAAAAATAAATAAATTATGTTTCTCCTTCTATTATAAGTGAGTTAAATAAATAAAAAATATGAAGAGTTTTTGTTATAAATATCCTCCATTAATAAATTTTTATTTGTAATAAATTTAAGTAATTTTTTTATGATATAATAATTAATTTATTTTCTTAAAAAGCAAAATAAAAAAAGAAGGAAAAAGCTAAATGCAAACGGAGGCCATAGAGAGGTGCCATGTAATGACCCGAAAGATCTTTTTTTTTTTTGAAAAATCTTTGTAAGATTTTTTGTTTGACCCCTCTCGATAATTGCCCTATTTATTTTGAATCAATTTGAAAAGTTGGTTAGAGAATTTTGAATTACTCGTTTAACTACGATTATTTAATTAGGGGGTAAATTTTGAATATTTAATTTTAGTATATGGTTAATGGGTCAAACTCATACTTTATTGGGATAATTGTATATAATAGCAAACTAATAACCTAAAATAAATAGAGTAGCTAGGTTTTGATTTAATTGTGCTCCATAGCAAACGTTTGAAAAAAATTGCCAGGCGCCTCTCTCCCAATATCTTGCTCGCCACTCTCCTCCAATCTCTCCCTCGCTTCCTCACTTTTTATACAAACACAAGTGTATAAAAATTATTTCGAATTGTATAAAGCAGAGAAAATTGTATAAATACATATATTTTTGTTCCCCTCTCTCCCCTCTTCCAGATCTCGCTCGCCACTCTCCCAAATCTCGCTCGTCACCCTCGCCTTTCTCACTTATCCAAACAGAAGCGAATTGTATAAGTTGCGTTTTTGTTTGTATAAAGCGTGAGAAAATTGTATATACACATGCAAGTACATATATTTTCGTCTTATACACTTATAATTATACAATAAAAATACTCCCCTGCCCAGTTTCTTTTGTCTTTCTCTCTTTCTCGTTTTATACAAATTTCAAATTGTATCTAATTTCTCTCTTTCTAGTTTTATACAATTCGATTCAATTGTATATTCCCTGCCAAGTATCTTTTGTCTTTCTCTCTTTCTCATTTTATACAAATTCAAATTGTATATAATCGTTCTATACACTTATAATCATACAATTCGTTTTATACACTTCGTTTTTATACAGTTCTCTGCCCAAGTGTCTTTCTCTTTCTCGTTTTATACACTTCGTTTTATACAATTCGCTTCAACTGTATATGTATAGCGAATTATACAGTTTCTATGTTTGCTATGGAGCGCAATTATGCAAACTTTGCTATAGCATACAAATATGAATTTTTTATTTGCTATATGTGAAAGTTGCCCTACTTTATTTAATACCCTTGACCAAATAATAGAATAAATTAATAGTAAATTGAGATTACAATTTTTGAGTCATAAACTCCCTAAAACTTCTACGGTTGGGAGCACAAATACGCACAAAGGAGACGATTACGAGTTTTTGGGTAAGAAACGCTAATGATAAACCTTATTTATACCTATGTTAATCTCTTTCCATTGTATATGATAATAAATTGTTCATTTGTAGACTTAATGTCATAAATTATTATATATCTGAGTGTTCCTTTAGGATTAGGAGACAAGAAATTGAGGAAATCATAATTGAATAATGAGAAAGTACTAAAGAAGTATATAATAATCAAGTTTGGAATTATTTTATTGATTTTAAGGAATGAATTTGTACAGGACAAAAAGGTGTCACCGTATGATTTCATAATGTTATTTATTGTGGGTACTGCAATTTTCTCTATATTATATTTATCAATTTTTGAGAACCGAAGTCATGGAGTTCCTCATTGTTACGTGTGAATTTAATTACAATTGTCCTGTTAGTTAGAATTAATAAGAATTGATGCAATAACTTTTATAATAAAGTAATTTATGATGTTATTCAATCATTCTGTAATAATGATACAAAGAGTTAGATATAGTGTTGATTTGTGATTATTGAACAGTTTGACAACTAACAATTTCGCAGATCTCGCTTATAATTATCAAGATAATTTTGATAAATTGGGATTTTAGATGTAGAGGTCTTAAATTAAAATCTTGTTATTTGGAGGAATGAAGGATTAACCCTAGGCTTGAAATTTAGAGAAAATTGAAGGAATTGACATATTAATTGGCCTCAAGATTAGGAACTTGATTATATATTTGAGTAAGTTTTTGAGTCTAGACTAGACACATAGTAATGTGAGTGTTGTTAGTCTTAAAATTTTATTGTGATCATTTATTTGAATAGATTGCTTTGAGTTGGAAGTTCAACGAAAGGGAAATGCTCAAGTTTCAGAGTGATTTTCGACTATTTGAGGCAAATGGATTTTTAAACCCTTGTTAAGTGTATGAAATTCGTGTATTTCTTTGTGGTATGTGTTTGGAGTAATGGGACTTGGTGAAGGGTTGACTTGTCCACCTTAATAAATTCTAATGATGGAAAGGGATATAATAAAAGACAATGTATTAATTTTTTGTGTGTAATGGATTGAGAATGGTACGAGTAGTGGTGTTATAAAGGCAAATTTTATTACTATAGAATGTGGATTGTAATTCGAGAATGCCAAAGCATATGGACATTAGCTGATATATTATTTACTTGATTTATTATATCTGATTCATTCTGTTCTTTGCTGAACCTGTATAATTGTGATAATTGAGGTGATTATATGTCATAGTGACATTTGATTTATTGAGATGTTGCATCATTCCCTTTATTTGATACCATATTGTGCACATGTATTGACATGAGATTGGGTATGAGTAAAGGTCTAACACGTGGAGATCGTCCGTGTTGAGATCGAGTTTTGATTATTTGGGAACGTGGAGATGGTCCGTGCGATGGTGAAGTTATGATTATAATTTGGGCACGTGGAGATCGTCCGTGCAGAATTTATTTGATTTATGTTAGTGCATTGAGATCGTCTACACAGACACGTGGAGATCGTTCGTGTCGGTATATGGACCTCGCGAGTCCCCCATGGGTCATGAACTCTCGATGTATTTCTGAGGAGTATCATGTATATACAGTTGAGAGAGTAATTGATATTTTGAGGCATATCACTTCATGGTGTCATATTGCATTGCATCCCATGACATCCTTCATTCTTGATGATTATGTGTTTTGTTGGTGGTTGGAAAGTACTTTATATTTGATTACCTCTATTTGATGAACTTGATCTTGTGTGTTGCTGATACTGTGAGTGCCTTTTGTGGAGGTGGTAATTGATGAATATTGATATTATTGTTGAGATATGTGCTTGTAAATGGTGAATTGTTAGGTTGGGTTGGTTTTATGCAGGTTGTAGTTGTGGAAGTTCGGTTGGGGTGTAAGAAGTACCCGTATTTTATCCCTTTAGCTTGTGTTTAGAGGTTTACTTGCTGAGTACCGTGTGGTTTGGTACTCACCCCTTGCTTCTACAATTTTTTTTGTAGAATACTAGCCCGGAACTTACTGATATATTCTCTTTCTTTTCGAGGCTTCTTGGAGATTTGTGAGGTAGCTGTTGTCATCTCAGCAGACCTTCTTACTCCTGTTTATGATTTTGTTCTACTCTAGAAACAATGTCGTATGAGACTTATATTTTCTTTTGATTCAATTGTATACTTTAGAGGCATGTACACGTGACAACCAGATTATGGGGGTACTTTTGAGTAACTTATGAAATTTCCGCATTTTATTGTAATGGTCAAGTTTTAGGCTGACTTGTCTTGGTGCGATAAGACGAGTGCCATCACGTCCATTTTTGGGTCGTCACATGCCACATCACCTTGTCTATGGTCCTCCTTTATGTATATATATTGATTGATTGATTGGTGTATTCATTTTTTTGGTTTAACAATAGTGTATTCTTTTTCCAAATTATTGTATTCGTATGCTAAAATTGTACTATTTTACCTTGTTTGATGTATTAATACATTAAAATTGTATATATATTTGTATCCTTGATATATTAATACTTTAAGTTTTATAAATAGAAACACCAAACATATTTATAACTATTGAACTTCAATAACCCTATAAATATAGTCATTTTTGTAAGTTGCTCATAAATAATTACATGCGTTATTTTAAGTTAAAATATGATTTATAATCTATTTAGTAAATAAAATAAAGAAAATGCATAAGTACCCCCCAACCTATGTCCGAAATCTCAGAGACATACTTATACTATACTAATGTCTTATTACGCCCTGAACTTATTTTATAAATAATTTTCTATCCCTTTTCGGCCTACATGACACTATCTTCTGGGCCTAGCGCATGTTGCCTTTTTTTAAAAATTAGTGCCACATAAGCCAAAAAGGGGTAGAAAATTATTTATAAAATAAGTTTACGGGAGTATTAGGAGTATATGACCTTAGTAAAGTATAAGTGTATTTCTGAGATTTCGGGCATAGATTGGGGGAGGGGTACTTGTGCATTTTTTCCAATAAAATTCACTACGCGCAACAATTTTTTTTATTTATCTAATTTAAAAAAAAATTCAAATCTTTTTTTTCTATTTTAATGTTATTTTGAGAGGAAAAAAGAGGGGGCAGGGGGAGGAGGAAGGAAGCGAAAGAGAGAAAATATATCACATTTGAGTGTATTATCCGTTTTAAATATTTTTGTTACAGTCGAAAATTTCTTTATTTTTTTAAAAAAAATTATTCTTTTGTTTTGTTTTCATATTTATTTTTTTAAAAGTGTTTTTTGGGAAGAAAAGAGGGATAGGAAGAAAGAAAGACATAAGAAATATGATGTGATATATGGGTATTCGTATTCATTTTCTCGGCGAAAAAGGTGGAGCGAGGTGATGGTACATTTAGAAAATAAATACATTGAAGAAAAAATTGGTCTAAAATGGATTTGAATAAAAAAATTAATTTAATTGAAGGAGTTTAAGCTTGAAAAAAATGGTGGGAGGACGTGGCTTCAGAAATGGAGAAGAAGAAAACAAAATAAAATAAAAAATAGCTAAATAAAGCCTTTTATGCGCCAGTGTGTTGAGTGTATCACACTTAGTGTGACATGTTAGCAGAAAGTATCAAAATGACACATCAAAACTTTACAGGAGGACTGAGGTGTCTAAATAAACATCGCTTAGTTGAAGTGCCTAAGTGAAAGCTAAGTTGATGCCAACTTTAGGGGGTCATCGATGAATTTGGCCTTTAACTTAAATTGCTTATGAGTTAACAAAATATATATTTCATAACAAAGTATATTTCATATTTTATTTTTTATTTAGGGGTTATTTGGTATGATCAATGATGGATAAGGAAAGTTAATCCCAAATAAATTTTGGGTAGCCTTTAATCTCTTGTATGGTTACAAAACCTGAAATTACTTATATATTTCAAGATTAATAGTTAGTGTTAAGATTAGTTATCTCTACCTTTTAGTGGAATATAATGTCTGGAGAACTCATTTCGAGATAAAATAGGTAAAATGACTAAAGTATCCCTTTCACCATTTTTATACATAATTTTCACATTTATGTATATTCACATTACTTTTAATACTTTATATAATAACATTCACAACCTTCACAACTCCTTATTTTTATGTCGATTCTTGGTATTTTTCATTATAAAATTATATTACATAAATATAATTTATGTTTATGAATATATCATATGTTGAATTTATTTGAGTAATTCTTATGCTTATTTATATTTTTATTTCTCTGCTAATGAATTACATATTTTTGATTAAATATTTTTAGTCACTTGAATTTATATTATATATATAAATTAATATGAAGGTAACTTTAATATTTTACTATTTAAGAGTGTCATGTGCTTAAATTAAGTGATATAAATAATATATATTCTTTTATTTTAACACACATAAGATGATTTTTTTTATTTTTAAGCTAAATAAAATGAAGGTTTTATGTTAAAATATACACGGTACAATCATGAGAATGCACACACAAAATATTTCAGCGATATACAATGGAAGTTTTATTTTTAAGAATGAATAACGGAAGTTTGCAAAGATAATATAACAAACTAGATAAGGTGGAGGACATTTTTGTAAATAAATAACTTATTCTTAGAAATTATGCCATGTACATTATTTTGAATACAACTAATCAAACCATCAATAAGAAATACTCGATAACTAATCACAACATAACATATCCCAATATAACTTATTCTAACATAACTAATCCCAACATAACTTATCCAACATCACTTGTTTTCATACTAAACAACCCCTTAGTGGACATAAGATATACTCTTGCATCAATCGTGACTCTTAATCATTGTAATCATTTACTGTAGTTTTAAAATAAAGATTTATGGTTTTCCAAATACTTCGGTTGGCGAAAATAATGAGATAAATTAACACATTTTTCATATATGAGAAGTTATTGTAAATGACATGTGATGAATCTATTTATCTTTACTTGTTTTATTTGTTGTATTATAGAACACAATAACTACTTAAGTTTGAACAATTTAAAGATGTGAAAATAGATAAGTGTGAGATGATGTCCATGTGTTTAGAAACTAGTAATAGTAGGAGTCGTTTAGTGTGATGAGATAAACTTTTTGTATCTTGTTTGATTGTCATGTTGGGATAACTTATCTCGCCATTTATATCATAGTGATGAGATAAGTTATCCCATATGCATTATGGGATAAGTTATCCCAGGATAACTAATCCTGGAATAACGTGTTCCAAGTATATTTCAAAACACAATAATATGCACTATGAAATAAGTCTTATTTATTAAATCAAGCATGAATTTTCATTTCACACTTTTCCTATCCCTTTTCCGTTTACATTTGCTTTCCCTTGTCCTCCTCATCCACTTTCTCCTCCTCTATCTCCTTTTCCTTCTCAACCTTTTGCTTCTTTTTTTTTGGTGCTTGATCTTCTTCATGGTCATTTTCATCACAATCTTGATCGTCCACATCCTCGTCTTCTTCCTGATCCTCATCCTCATCCTGATTATCATCGTCAACCTCATCCTTATCATCATCATTATCTTTTTCATCCTTATTGTTGTTATTATTATTATCATCATCGTTATCTTCACGGTCATTGCCATTATTATTATTCTCTGCATCGTTATTAGAAGATCCACCATCATCATTACCCGTTCCATCATGTGTAATAGTATCATACCCATCGCTGTCAGAACTCTCATCACTACTAGATATACATTGATAAAAGAAAAATCTTCACTAACACCATGCTTTAATTCTTGAACTATCTCGATAGATCTTTTAAGCTCGGGAAAAAATAACCTACAACAATGTATTAGATATGAAAATACGTACTTGTATCATATACTAAATTAAATAGAGAAAATAAAAATTATATTTATACCTTGTCTCTTCTCCAATATGGTCTAAAAACAATGACAGATACACACTCTGAGGGAAAAAAACATTTGTTTAGGTAAGCAAAATAATACAACATGTCTCTAGTGTATATAGTTGTATGATTAAAAAAAAGACACAAATATACCTTTCAATTTTGAGATTTTTAAAAACAACATCCTCGTTTAAAAATTGATGCATATATATCATCATGCAAATTCTCGTTTAAAAAATTTGATTCTTACTTTATTCAGATTTAATCCAAACCCCTGGGATTTATGACTAAGTAGAACATGTATATTTTTTTTCGTTTGGATTAGATATGGATGGGTAAAAAAATGGGCGAGATAATTTTAAATTCATTTGACATTTTTAAAATTAAAAACCATTTTTTTAGATTTGGAAAATGTAGGTTTATTAACAAAAAGGATATATATATACGTCATTTATCTGACGGCAGGGGTTTAAATGCGTCATTTATTAAATGAGGGATATCTGCTCTAAATCGAAAAGTTCAAGGGTATGTTTGCCATTTTCTCTTGTATTAATGTTACAGAATAAAGTAGCTTAATGTAATTGATTCATGAAATAGGGGTGACGTCTATTTTACGCAACATTGGGCGGCGTCTATTTTACGCAACATGGGCGGCGTCTGTTTTACGCAACATTGCCCTGCGTAACTGCAAAAATGTTATTTTCAAGATCTGAACATGTCATCTCCTCATCAGATGACAATAATTTTACCATCTATGTCGAGACTTCTCTTCGTTTGATTAATGAAATTAAATAGAATAAATAAAAACTCGAAATCAAAAAAGGGAGTGGAGAACATAAAAAGATCTACATATAAATATGAATTAACTAAGATTTTACCATGAATAAGAGAGTCACTGAAGTAATCATTTGAAGCGCAACATTGGTGGTGGAAAGTTTTTGAGAATTCATTGTCTATGTTTTTAGGTTAAATAGCAATAGAGATTTTCACTTTTTGAGTGAATGTAGAGAGAACAATAGAGTTGGTATATATATAAATTAATATTAGCAATTAATTAATATTTTTATGCAAAAGTCAATAAAAAATTTATGTTATTAAATTCGTTTGACTCATTTTTCATAATTTTGTTTTACTTATATTTAATATACTACAAGATTCAATTTTATATTAATTGCAATGTCTAATCAATTAAACATATGACAAGCCCTTCAAATTCAAATATCTAATGATTAATTTATGAAAGCCTGATAGCTCTAAGGATTGACCAATTTACAAAATACTCCCTCCGTTTAAAAAAGAATAGCCTAGTTTGATTTGAAACGGAGTTTAAGAAAAGAAAGAAGACTTTTTAATCTTGTGTTTCTAAATTAAAGTTATGTCAAATGTACCAAAATGTTCTTTAATCTTGTGGTCTTAAACATGTCATGTGGAAAGTTAAAGTTAAAGTGTTGCCAAAAAAAGAAAGGGGTCATTCTTTTATAAACAAACTAAAAAGGAAATATGGACATTCTTTTTTAAACGGAGGGAGTACCTTTTAAGAGGAAAAAATATATCATTATAATTCATTTTATTTTCTTGAGTTAAATATTATAATATTCATACTTTAAACTTTGCTTATCATATGAATGTAGATAAGAAAGCAATTTATTGATATTAATTATACTTTGAAATATATTATAAAATGTATTTTGAAGGAATTTTATAATTAATATATTTGGTGTCACCAATTAAATTCAAAGGTAACAACAACATACTCAGTGAAATCCCACAAATGAGGTCTGGAGAGAGTAGAATGCACACACACTTTATCACTACCTTGTGGAGGTAAAAAGATTATTTATGAAAGACTCTGAGTTCAAGTGCAATAAATATCGGTATAAAGAAGGATGAGACAATGAAGAAAATATAAAAAATAATACTGAAACATTGACAACGTCTATCAAAGAAAACTAAAACAACAATAAAGCATATGATAGTCGAAACACCATAAACAACATACAAGGATAGATTATAAAAAACAATTATAGACAATGATAATACATCTGTAAGGACCTTTTTGGTCGTTTCGAGTGCCAAAGTCTCGTGTTTCATAAAATATTTTTTTCGATAGATTCTAATTGGGTATTTTGGACTATTCGTGATTACAATTATGAAATTAGTGGGGTGGTTTTTATAATTAAGTTAGTTGATGGTTAAAAAAGATAACTTTAAAATTAATAGTGGTCACTTTTATCACTTTTATAATTTAAGGTATACAATTAGGGTGATAACTAATCTATAGAAAAGAAGAAAAATAGAAGCCTAAAAACCAAGTGAGAGAACGGTTTACCTGTGCGGCTACATCAAAGATCAACTTGGGGTTCTTTTAGAGGTAAGCTTCCTTACTAATTGTTAACATGTATAATTGTGGGTTAATTATCGATAGTGGATCTTTATGATAAATAGTGGGAAAAAAAGATTAAACAGAAATTGAATGGTGCAAAGTTGAGGAACGTGATGATTGGTCAAGAATTGAAAGAATTATTATAATGTGTGGTGTAGGAAAATGTGAGTGGAGAAAGAACGAATATTACAGTGATTAGATAATATTGGTTAGGTTGTTTTGCTTAGTGTTAATGTATTAAAAAAATTGTATGAAAAACTTATTCATGTGAGTTCGGATAGGCATAATATAAATGTTGTCAGGTGCCATGTAAAGGGATAGAAAAGTTGAGCTTTTGTATGTTAAAATGTTGGATTAGTGTTAATGTATTAAAAAAATTGTATGAAAAAATAAATCAATACAAGAGATGCCAAATTTAACGTGGAAAACCTCTTCGGTGTGAAGAGTAAAAACCACAAGACCAATGCTCCACTATAATCAACAAGAGTTACAAAAGTTTCCTAAAAAATGGTCACCAACAAAGTGCCAAATAATGAGCAACACAACTACAAGATAGCACCAAAAAAACTAGAGAAACAAAAGAAGCAAAAATACCAAACTGCAGCTACTGTTCACGAGCTAAAATCTGGAGCTACAAGACTTCAAATCACCCTCTCTCAGTTGCCAATCAAAGATTTAGTTGAAAGGAACACGCTGTCCAAAAATCAACTCAACCGGACAAGAAACGAAACGGAAATCGCGATTTGAAATTGGCTATTATGGCTTGTGCGAAAATATGCACTTTCTCACTTTTCTCTCTATATTGTCTGCTTTCAGCTCTTGTGATTCTCTTCAAATGGAAGACCTAAAACCGTAGAATTTAATTCATCCACATAAGAAGGGAAAAAAGCTCAAACCCAATAATTCTTCCCCTACCGACTATGTGGAGGAAACCGCCATCTTGACGATCATGCACCATTCTTCAAACTTCCCTTTTGGCAAAGCTTTATTCATCATGTCGGAACCATTATCATTGGTATGAATTTTCTCAAGTTCAAGCAACTTAGAATCCAACACATCCAATGATACCTCACATCAATGTTTAGACCGACCATGAAATGTAGAATTCTTTCCAAGATGAATAGCACTTTGACTGTCGCAATAAAGCACATACCTCTCTTGAGCACAACCAAGTTCCCCCAAGAATCTCTTCATCCATATCAATTCTTTGCAAGCTTCAACAGCTGCAATAAGCTCAGCCTCTGTAGTAGATAAAGCAACACATTTTTGCAATCTAGATTGCCAAAACACAGCTCCCCATGCAAAAGTAATCAAGTAGCCTGAAGTAGACTTACGAGTATCAACATCACCAGCCATGTCTGAATCAGTATAACCACAGTTTCCCTATCCAAAACACAAACTCAGACTAGAAGTGCCACAAAGATATCTCATAATCCATTTTACAACATTCCAATGCTCTCTTCTCGAATTAGAAAGAAAACGGCTAACAATACCAACATCATGAGCAATATCAGGTCTTGTACACACCATTGCATACATCAAACTACCAACAACTGAAGCATAAGGAACTTGCTTAATATCTTCCTTCTCACCAGGGGCGGACCTACGTGTTCCTCAGGGGTTCACCCGAACCCCTTCATCGAAAAATTACACCGTATATATAAGGTAAACTTCTGTTGTTAAGCGTAAATATACTAAAATGAACCCCTTCAATAACCAAAAGATGAGCGTAGCTCACTGGCAAGGGGGTTGACTGTTAAGCTGTAGGTTCCGTGTTCGATTCTCGTCGAATGCAAGAGGTTTGTACTTTTTTTTTTCTGTTTTGAAAAGGCTGAGATGGGCTCAGGTTTTGGGTTAGAATACCCAATAGCCTCATTATATTTTGAAGTCAATCTAAAACTATATTATTTTTCTTTTTTCTTTTTCTTTTTATGTTATATCTTTTTCTCAATTTAACATTGTTTAAGTTTATTAGCCACATTTTTTATATTTTTGTCTTTTATTCTTCTTATTTATATTGCTTATTTTATTTCTACCATAACTCTCTTCTCATGCACTAACTTAAAGAAACTCTTTAAGAAAATGATGAATTGTTATTAAATTTAAAATTGAATTAAAAAACTATTATATAAAATAAGTAAGTTAAAATTAATTGAATGGAACAATATAAAAGTTGTGAATATGTTTTGATAAAATCTATTTAATTGAATTTTTTCTCTTAATCATTGTATCTCTTTCTTATTATTTTCAAGTCGATTCTGAAGAGATTGAAACTAAACCAAACTTATTTGATTGGTTCATAATTTAGTTTTAACAAATGTAACCTAGTAAATTGAATTAAATTAACTAAAAAAATCGGCAATGTCATTTATTAATCTTCTGAATATGCACTATAATATTAGTAACTCAATCTTTCCATCTTTCTAAAGAATCTTGATGGTTTTTAAACTAACATATGATCGAATGTGCATTAACTCAAAATTTAGAAAAGAAAATATCAAAAGTAGAATACCGCAAAATAAAAGGAAAGACACTAGAATTTTTAAAAGCACGATGAACCAAGGTAAAAGTATGAAGAACCTATACCCAACATGACAATATAAGTTAAATTTAACATATTAAAACTAATATTTTCCTCGCACGTCACTAAATTTTCATCTTGTAATATTTACGTGTTTACTTCTTTACACTTCGCACCCCCTCAACAAAATTTCTGGATCCGCCACTGCTTCTCACTATCACTGAAGGACAATATCTAGTACTCAATTTGAAGTGCAAAGCTAAATGTGTACTGACAACCTTAGCTTTGTCCATGTAAAATCTACGAAGTACTTTCTGAATGTAATTTCTTGTGACAATCACAATTTCTTGGCATCTCTATCACGGACAATCTGCATGCCAAGAATCTGCCTTGCTGGTCCCAAGTCTTTCATAGCAAAAGACTTATTCAATTCTTGCTTCAACTCTTTAATCCTGCAAGCATTCTGACCAACAACAATCATGTCATCAACATAAAGCAAAGTGATAATAAAGTCATTATCAGAGAATTTTTGCACAAAAACACAATGATCTGAGGAAGTCTTCTTGAAGTCTTGCTGATTCATAAAAGAACCAAACTTCCTGTACCATTGCCTGGGAGCTTGTTTAGACCATACAAGCTCTTCTTCAATTTGCAAACATAATTCTGTTTTCCCTTG
>CM040629.1:86531931-86591072 GCA_022817965.1 Solanum lycopersicoides | reverse complement strand
TTTATCACTCTTTTGTAAGTAAACTTTTATATAAACATTCATATTAATGTGAGTCCTTATAATTCGTAAGAATGTGAACATAATATTTTCATTTTTAAGCAGAAAAGTCTACTATAAGGTTGATTATCATAACCCTTACTTAGTATTTATTAAGAATAAAATACATTAATAAATTAAAAATACACTTCGACATTCTTTATTCTCCTAATCCAATGATATTTCAATTTTGATGTTAGGATCATATATATATATATATATATATATATATATATATATATATAGAGAGAGAGAGAGAGAGAGAGAGAGAGAGAGAGAAAGAGAGAGATTTTCTCTTTCTTTATCATAAGTATCTAAAATCCAATGTAATATAGTACAATATCTCCTACAATTTAAAATAGTCATTTTACATCTATAAAAAAAATAGTATTATATTTGAATCCACACTAACATTATATGCCTGCAATATACTAAAAGATTAGTAACAATGTATACATATGCCATTTTCTTCTCAAGATCTTTGAGGGTAAACTCCTCTGTGTATGACGTTATCGTCATTTATCAGCAAGTCAAAATCATTAAAGTTTAAGCTGAATAAAAGAGATTCAGCTACATTATTCGTAAAAAATACCTCAAAAGATATTCTTACCTCTATTTTGTAATTTTTCATAATGTTACATCATTTAGCCTCCGACTCGACCAACAAGTATTTTTATCCACATCTTAAAATACATAAAAAATTTATTCAAGAAAACAAACTTATAATTAGCACGTCAAAAATCTCACCATTGGATTAGTTAGAGAAGAGCTAAAGACGGAAGTGCAAAAAAGAATTGTTTAATAGAGCAAAAATATCAAAAACTGTGGAAGGTAACAAAAAGGAAAACAAAAACAAACTACCTAATTTTGGAATGAGGAGACGAAAATTAACTTGAATATGCAATGAAGCGTCATGTTTTAGTATTTATAATAAGTAGTACAATTTGTAACTTGCATAAAAATAATAAGATATTGTAAATAAATTTGTGTTGAGTGATTAAATTGTTAGTAATATTTTTTTGATTAAGTTGTGATGAACTTTTATTGTTAATTTCTACAAAAATCACATTATTAATAACTCTTAATATAATTATATTAAATATATAATACTTTGCATGATTGCACTCCATAGCAAACATAAATGTGTATATTTTGCTATTCATATACAAAAAAATAGTTGTATAATTAGCTATACTTTTACAAAGAAACCAATTGTATACTTCGCTATACATATACAGAAGATTGGTTGTATAATTTATTTATGTATAAAACGAGAAAGAGAGAAAGACAAAAAGAAATTGGTAGGGGAATATTTGTATTTTATAATTATAAGTGTATAGGACGAAGATATATGTATTTGCATGTGAATATACAATTTTTTAGTGTAGTTAATGTATTACTAGCGACGAATCACTAAATCATCTTTGTATACATTTAGCGACACAGATTTAGTGACGAATTATTTTTCGTCTCGCAAAATTTTTAGTGATGAAATATAATTTATAAATGACGAAGTTATTTGTCCAGATAATCAAATTTGTTGAAGTGGCTATGAGGCTTGTGTAAGGCTTTTCGAAGTCTTATACGTCGTGTTACATCTAGGGGTACTCCTAGGTCGTGACATTCAGGGGAATGGAAACATCGATGATAATATCACACACCGTTTTGGTTCAATGCGGATGAAGTGTAGACTTACCTCTAGAGTCTTGTGTGATAAAAATGTACCATCGAAACTCAAAGGTATGTTTTATAGAGTGGTGGTTTGTTCGACTATGTGACTGAGTGTTTTCCAATCACGAACTCTCAAGCCCAAAAGATGTATGTTATGAAGATGAGGATATTGAGGTGAATTTGTGATCATAGTACCAGAGATAAAGATTAAAAAAGAGGATATTCTATCATAAGCATGTTGAGGCGGATGTATTATCATTGTCTATAATTATTTTTTATAATTTATCCTTGTATGTTATTTATGGTGTTTCGAGTATCATATGCTTTATTGTTGTTTTGGTTTTCTTTGGTAGACGGTGTCAATGTTTCATTATTATTTGCTATATTTCTCTTCATTGTCTCCTCCTTCTTTATACTGATATTATTGTACTTGAACTGAGAGTCTTTCATAAATAGTCTTTTTACCTCCACGAGGTAGTGATAAGGTGCGTGTGCATTCTACTCTCTCCAGATCTCATTTGTGAAATTTCACTGAGTATGTTGTTGTTACCTTTGAATTTAATTGGTGACACAAAATGTACTAATTATAAAATTCCTTTAAAATATATTTTATAATATATTCCAAAGTATAATTAACATCAAGAAATTGTTTTCTTTTCTACATTCATATGATAAGCAAAATAAAGTTTAACGAATGAATTTTAAAATATTTAACTTCAGAAAATAAAATGAATTATATCACACTTTTATAAATTTATCTTTAGCTTTTTGAATTGGAAGGGCTTGTCCTATGTTTAATTGATTAGACATTGCAATAGATACAAAATTGATTCTTGTAGTATATCAAATATAAGTAATACAAACTTATGTAAAATGAATTTAATAACATGACTTTTTTATTGACTTTTGAAAAAAAAAATAATTTATGGCTTAATTTTGACTAGAGCCTTCATATTGGTCCCTCTACGTTCACTTAAAAACTGAAAATCTCTATTGCTCCTTAACCTAAAAAAATATGCAATGAATTCCCAAAGACTTTCCACCACCAATGTTGCACTCCAAACGATTATTTCTTCGGGGGCTCTGTTATTCATGGTAAAATCTTAGTTAATTGATATATATATACTAACTTAAGGACTCGTGCATTGCACGTGTGTCCCAATTTTGTTAGAATATTTTTTTAAAAAAATAATAAGATAATATTAAACATGTGTAAAATGAGTAATATAAATTTGAAGAAAGAAAGTACAAATTGAATTTGACAAATAATTAAGCTACTTAAATGACTTATTTGTTCAATACAAAATATTAAAGATGACTTAAACTTAGAAAAAACAATTAAATTTTGTTATATAGGTGCAATGTGTGATCAAATAATAAATATGTGATTGTTTGTACAAATGCAACATGACATTATAAAATATAAGTTGTACCAAAATTTTTAAAACTAATGTTACTACAAATAGCTCTAAAGAATCTTACTCAAAATTAAGAAACGTATACGCATTTTAAAGTGTAAGCATATAACTAACC
The DNA here is from genome assembly GCA_022817965.1 of Solanum lycopersicoides. Lineage (NCBI taxonomy): Eukaryota > Viridiplantae > Streptophyta > Magnoliopsida > Solanales > Solanaceae > Solanum > Solanum lycopersicoides. The sequence continues at coordinate 86,587,832 of CM040629.1, read as the reverse complement.
TTTTTTTTCATAATACAATTGTAGGAATAATTTTATAGAGCTAGTATCATAAATCAGCATTTTAACCATTATGACATATAATTAAAAAACAATTATTTATATGGAAGAAAATAAATATCAACCTCAGTATCATATTCTTACTATTATATACATACATACATATATATATATATATATATTATATATATATATATATATATATATATATATATATATAATATATATATATTATATATATATATATATATAAACACCCTCTATTGATCCCTCTACATTCACTTAAAAACTGAAAACCTCTATTGCTCCTTAACCTAAAAAATATACAATGAATTTCCAAAGACTTTCCACCACCAATGTTGCGCTCCAAACGATTATTTCTTCGGGGGCTCTGTTATTCATGGTAAAATCTTAGTTAATTGATATGTATAAACTAGCTTCAGGACACGTGCGTTGCACGTGTGTCCCAATTTTGCTAGCATATTTTTTTTAAAAAAAAATAAGATAATATTAAATATGTATAAAAAGAGTAATATAAATTTGAAGAAAGAAAGTACAAATTGAATTTGACAAATAATTAAGCTACTTAAATGACTTAGTTGTTCAATACAAAATATTAAAGATGACTTAAACTTAGAAAAAACAATTAAATTTAGCTATATAGATGCAATGTGTAATCAAATAATAAATATGTGATTGTTTGTACAACTATAAAATAACATTATAAAATATAAGTTGTACCAAAATTTTCAAAACTAATGTTACTACAAATAGCTCTAAAGTATTAGTTTCAAATCATAGGTAAATTAATGTTATTTTATGGCAGAATCATCAAAGCAAATTAAATCCTAGTAGTATGGTAACAATAAGCAATTATTAGGCAATGATGATTAGTCTATAACAAGACAATTGACATATAGGTTAGCTACTGCATATGTTGTTCGTTCTTGATCGTGGTTGACCAAAACCCAATTCCTTTTTAATTAGTTTCTTATTAGAATTGTATCATTTCATAATTTAAATTTTGGAATATTAATATAGGTAATTAAATATTAGATATAGGGTATTATATGAATATCATTATATCTGTAATATTGGATAGATTGGGACTTAACTCTGGACTTGAAACTTTGAAAAATATGATAATTGAAATGTTAATTGACATCAAAATTTAGGAACTCGATCATAAATATAAGTGAGTTTTTGGGTCTAGGCTAGACATATAACAATATGAGTGTTGTTAGTTTTGAAAGCTTATTGTGATTATGTATCTAAATAGATTGTTTTGAGTTGGAAGTTCAACAAATGGGAAAGACTCAAGTCCTGGAGTAAATTCTTATTGGATTCCGGCAAGTGGATTTCTAAACTCTTGCTAAGTGTATGGAATGCGTGTATTTCCTTGTGGTATATGTTTGGGAGTAACGGGACTTGGTGATGGGTTGACTTGTCCATGTTGATTAATTTTAATGATAAAAAGGGGTAGTAAAAGACAATGTGATTATTTGTTTGTATGTGATGTGTTGAGAATGGTATGAGTACCGGGGTTATAATTGGAAGGTTTATTACTATAGAATGCGGATTTTAATCCGAGAATGCCAAAGCTATGAGCATTAACTGATATATTATTTGTTTGATTTATTATGTGTGATTGTGTTCTTTACTGAACCCGTATAATTGTGATAATTGAGGTGATTATATGTCATAACGATAATTGATTTATTGAGATGTTGTATCATCTCTTATTTTGATATCATATTGTGCACATGCATTGACATGAGATTAGGTATGAGTAAAGGTATAACACGTGAAGATCGTCCGTGCTGAGACCGAGTTATGATTATTTGGGCACGTGGAGATCGTCCGTGCGATAGAAAAATTATGATTATGATTTGGGCATGTGGAGATCGTCCGTGCGGAATTTGTTTGATTTATGATGGTATGTTGAGATCGTCCGCATAGACACGTGGAGATCGTCCGTGTTGTATATTGACCTCGCGTATCCCCCATGGGTCATGAACTCTCGATGTATTTTCGAGGAGTATCATGTATATACGGTTGAGAGAGAAATTGATATATTGAGGCATATCACTTCATGGTGTCATATTGCATTGCATCCCATGACATCCTTCATTCTTGATGATTATGTGTTTTATTGGTGGAAGTACTTGATATTTGATTACCTTTATTTGACGAACTTGATCTTGTGTGTTGCTGATATTGTGAGTGCCTTTTTGTGAAAGTTGTGATTGTTGAATATTGAGTTTGTAGTTGAGGATGTGCAAATTTGTTAAAATGATTTTGATGAGTTGGGTGCTATGAAAACTGTGAACTGTTAGGTTGGCTGAATTTGATGCAGGTTGTAGTTGTGAAGGTTTGGTTGGTGTGTAAGGAGTACCCATATTTTATCCCCTTAGCTTGTGTTTAGAAGTTTACTTGCTGAGTACCGTGTGGTTTGATACTCACCCCTTGCTACTATAATTTTTTTTGGTAGGTTACTAGCCCGGATCTTTGTGATATTTCTCTTCCCCTTAGGCTTCATTTGGAGAATTGCGAGGTAGCTGCTTGTTTCTCAGCAGACCTTCTACTCCTATTTATGATCTTGTTCTATTCGAGAAACAATGTCATTTGAGACTTATTTTTCTTCTTTGAATCAATTTTAATATTTTAGAGGCTTGTACACGTGACAACCAGATTTTGGGGTATTTTTGAGTAAATTATGAAATTTTTGCATTTTATTGTAATGGTCGAGTTTTAGGCTTACTTGTCTTGGTGGGATAAGACGAGTGCCATCACGTCCATTTTTGGATCGTGACATAAACCGTTATGACATACAATTAAAAAACAATTATTTATATGAAAGAAAATAAATATCAACCTCAATATCATATTCTTACTATTCTAGGAGAAAAGGATGATATTGTATACTTATGTAAATATGTCATATTTATGTGATTATTGTGAAGTTGGGAGTGTGATGAAATGGAGCATAATTATCCTATTTATCACTCTTTTGTAAGTAAAATTTTATATAAAAATTCATATTAAATGTGAGTCCTTATAATTCATAAGAATGTGAACGGTCAAAGTTTTATTTTTTAAGCAGAAAAGTCTACTATAAGGTTGATTATCATAACCATTACTTAGTATTTATTAAGAATAAAATACATTAATAAATCAAATACACTCCGACATTCTTTATTCTCCTAATCCAATGATAATTCAATTTTGATCCGTAAAGAGAGAGACTTTCTCTTTCTTTATCATAAGTATCTGAAATTCAATGTAATATAGTACAATATCTTCTACAATCTAAAATAGTCATTTTACATTTATAAAAAAAATAATATTATATTTGAATCCACACTAAAATTATATGCCTGCAATATACTAAAAGATTAGTAACAATGTTTACATATTCAATTTTCTTCTGAAGATCTTTGAGGGTAAACTCCTCTGTGTATGACGTTATCGTCATCTATCAGCAAGTCAAAATCATTAAAGCTCAAGCTGAATAAAAGAGATTCAGCTACATTATTCCTAAAAAATACCTCAAAAGATATTCTTACCTCTATTTTGTAATTTTTCATAATGTTACATCATTTAGCCTCCGATTCAACCAACAAGTATTTTTATCCACATCTTAAAATACATAAAATTGATATTAAAGAAAACAAACATATAATTAGCACGTCAAAAATCTCACCATTAAATTGTTAGTAATATTTTTTTTATTAAGTTGTGATGAACGTTTATTGTTAATTTCTACAAAAATCACATTATTAATAACTCTTAATTATATTAATTATGAAGAATACATAAAGATAAAAAATTTTGTCTACCCCTTAGATTTACAAGAAATCATATATTATTAAATATAGTGATGATTAGACTACTAAACTCATTTTGCCTTTTGATGATTCATTATAATTTGATAAAAATAATTATTATAATTAAATGATAGAATTTTTTTTTATTTTTTAATTATTTTGTACACGAATATAAAGAAAATTGTTCATAATTAAAGAATAAAAATGCCCTACAATTTTTAATGAACATTTTGATTATTGAGCTTTCAATTTATAATTTTTATACTTTTAGAATAGAAACATAACATATGCACCAATTGAAAGTTCATTAATTGATATAACAAAAAATGAAAATTATGTTTAGTAGATTTAAATACAATGAATATGAATTTACTATTATATTATTATTCTATAGATAAAGTTTATTATTAAAATTAATATTAAATAATAATAACTCTTTTTAGAGACTTTTAAAATGTAAATTAATTGATAAATAAAAAAATAGGAAATACAATGGCAATCTGAAAAAAATAAGTTTTGTTAGTTCATAAGGTGTTGGGTAAACATTTTCACCCAAAAACAAAATGAAAACTATAGTTCTATAATGAAATAACGATTACCAAGAGAAAGAAAATAAATTATTACCAGAAGAAAGGAAAGAAATTATTTATTGTCAGTACTTTATATGTATAGAACCTGCACAAATAAAAAAAAATATAATCACAAGGTTATTCAAAGTTAAGTGGGCACAATATTATTCCAAATAATCTAAATACAACAAAAGAATATAAACACACATATAGATGTTCACGAAGAAGACCGAAAAAAACAAGAGAAAACAGCAAGCAATATACATAATATAAAAGAAGTCTTTCAGTTTTAAGATATTGATAATAAACAAATGCAAAAGTTGATCAATATTAAAGAAAATATCTTTCTTTGATTTCTGAGTATTATAAAAAAAACTTACGTGGGTCATCTCTCATGGAAGAAGTATAGAGTTACCATTCTCAAAAATAAAATGAATCAGACTTCCAAGCAACAAGAAGCAGAGGACAATCGAAAAAAGTTTCAGATTATTCACAATAATCTCTTAGTATATCAATATAGTCATTGAAATATTCTTAGAGAAGACATGGTTAATTATTAAAAAGTTATGACCCTTGAACTTCTTTTATATATATATTTTTATGTTCTCCACTCCCTTTTTTGGTTTCGAGTTTGTATTTTTTTTCTATTTTATTTCATTAATCAAACGGAGAGGAGTCTCGACATAGATGGTGTTGACACCCAATTTTGGCTCTCCACATAATAATAATAATAAAAAAAATAATAATAATAATAATACATATTGCGAGATTTATAAGAATGCGAAAAGATTTTTTTTAATTATCTATTTTTAGCTGATGAATATATTTTATAAATATCATTTCTTATAAAAATTAAATCTATTATATATATTATTCTACTTACTTTTTTTTTAAAAAAAATAGATAAATAAATGGTGTTCTTAAACAATGAACCTATTTTTTGTTCATATATAAAAAAAATTCACAATAGATATTTTTCATACATTTTGTTTAAAATTAAAAATCTTACTTAATTAACGAGTCACTAATTTTTATTAATTTAATTTTTAAGAGTGACTAATTTTATCAAATAAGATAATCTTATAAAATAATCATGTTTAATTTAACAAATTATGACTATTTAATAAAGAAGATGTTATAATTTAAATGATTTTAATATGAGCAATTTTGGCAATCCATGTTTTCTTTAGCCGGTCAATCCGTGTATGCCACGTAGGCGAGCACATGGATTGTGCTTCTTTAGATTAAATCTCGACCCTACAATTAGATCTAACAGTCCTAGTTAATTCAACTTTTACCATTATTTAATATATATATATATATATATATATATATATAAATCCCATGCCTTTTCATCTTTCCCAAAAAATAGTACAACCCATCAACTTTTGCAGATTTTTTCCTTCCCTAGATTCGCTCCTCCTTCCCTAGACGCCTCTTCCCAAGCACTCCTCCTCTCCCATCGCGTCTGCCGAGAACGGCTATGCACCGCCGGAAAAATGCAATATCCGGCGGGTTTTGACCATATCCACTGCCGTCCATCATTCATGGCCCCTTCCAATCAACTTTATGTCATTTACATCTCTTCTTCTGATCAAAACAGGCCTAGGAAATCACCATAGTTAGGCCTAGAATTATGGGAGACGCGAAGAACCATTAGATTTTTCTTAGCCTTAATCTAATGGGTCTGAAGCCTTCACCAAATTTGTCTATAAAAGACACCCAGGGAGGAGAGAAAGGGGGACGCGAGAAAGAGGATGAAAAAAAAGAGGGGAAGACGAGAGAAAGGGAGAATGAACGAGAAAAACGATTGAAAGACCTCCAATACAATTCAAAGCTTTTAGAATTAAATTGTCTCTCTTCATTTCTTCCTGTTTTTGATTTTTGACTAAAGGTTGAAGAATTTTCGAAGTCGGAATCTCTTGACGTCAAAGCTCTTGTTTGCTGCCCAACGAGAGGTAACTCTTTTTTTTAATCTTCATCCAAAAAATTTCAATGATTTATGTGTTTTAATTATGTATAAGTTTATGCTCTGTTTTCTTTGGCAATTTTTTGGTCGATCATGTATCAATAGTGTTGTTATCATGATCAAGAAATATGTATCTGACTTAGGATGATAAAATTTTGATCCGCTCTTTCTTACTTGTTTAAGGATGTACCTCTTTTGGTTATCTCGTCTTAAATTTCTATCCAGTTCTTGTCCGAGTTTAGTCGTGTAATCTTTATCTAATTCCTTGTTGCTCGAGTTTAGTTGTTTAGTTATGAATGCTTTGATATAGGCAGGAAAACACTTGATTTATTTAGTACTGATAGCAACTGTTTTGTGTCAAATTTTGATTTGGACCAAAGTATCAACCAGTAGACTTGTGGAAGCTTTTATTTTTATTTCATGAAAGTTAATGATCTAGTCGACTGCTTGCCTTAACACAAGCATGAAAGTTTTTTTTTTCTTTTCCAGCATGCCTTGAAACAATTTGTGGTCATGTTTATCTTGAAGTGTGTTTCCAGTGTGCTTGAAAGCTACTGTATGTCTGTTTTTTAACTCATTTTTCATGCAATGATCTATGCCTTTGTCTAGCACAATTTGGTGATATGTGCAGATTTAGACATGAATGTTGCATTTTAACTTGGATCAACAAATTATATCGCTTTTCAAATTCATTTTGATTGATTATTAATGCTATGTTGCCGTTTCCTTCCCATAAGTCGTTAAATTTTGTTAGGTTTGTTATAGATATATGATTTCCTACATTGTGATGGTATTTTCTATATGATGTAAGCTTATTTCGGCCAAAATGTAGATGTTATATTTGGTTAAAGGCTCCGATTTTTCTTATTCCATGTTCTAATTAATTTGTCTCGCCTCTTGAGTCTTGGTTGTTCATGTATTTATGGTTTTATTTGCCGAAGAAGTTTAAGAGTTTAGAAGTGAATTTACCATGGCAAGTGTTCAATTTATGATTTGCTTTGCTTTTATTTTCTTTCTTTCTTGAATATTTAAGTAAATGAAGTGAGGTTTTTGGAGCAAAACTTGGTCTACTATCAGAATATAGCTTCTCTGTTTGCATTCTTTTATTGTGTTAATATTGTTATGCTTCAAACTTCCCACCTTATTGTTAGTTCATGTGCTGAATTGGTCATAAAAAAAATAGTAGGCTTCTTAAACTAGCATAAAATTGGCTTCCCATAGTGTAATAGATTGTTTGGTTTAATGCTAACTAATTTGGGTTGGATAATGTATTTCCATCTCTCTTTAATTTCTAAGGTAAAGTTTCTCTAATTAAATTTTGACGCTTAAAAGTTTCTGCTTCTAAGATTACATGTTCTCACTAAATAAAGGTTTTTGTTGCTTTAATGAAGTGTCTTTGTTTCTCAAAGTGATATAGCACTTTTCTGTTTAAGTTTGGTGCCAGAATTCTTCCAACTATGCCTTCCATATTTATTGGTATCCATTCTTAGGATCAACTTAAGAGTGTGTGTTATGTGGAATTTCCCAACCCATCAAATATTTTGTTTAGTAGTTTTGGGAGTTGGAATATTTTGATCAAAGTTAACTGGACTAAGTATTTGATGTTTCATTTTAATTTCTCACCAAAGTTATTTTCATAATTTATGTATCCTTACCTTGTGTCTTCTCTTATGTTTCATGTACAACCGGAGAGCTGGAGTTTCTACTTTGGAACTCGTTATTGGCCTAAAGTATTAGGCCAACAGCAACTAGGATTATCGCAACACTTGGAGTCTCGTGAATTAGGAACCCATTATTTCTTAGTCTTTCTCCTTTCAAGCCTTAATTTTATTGTTCATGATATGTTGGCTAACCTTTGCTTCTAAGTTTTGATATAGTGCTTGTCTTTTATTTTGAAGTTTATTTATGTGAGCCAATATTATATGCTTATAAATTTAATTGAAATGCTTTTAGAATAAAATGATAAAAAAAAAAAATCTTCTTAAAATGGGTTAGTATTTTTTTTATATAACATAATTTTAGGCCTTTTAAATCGAAAAGATGGAACTTATAGTTTAAGAATTTTTTTAAATAAAGTTTTCAAAAGGACCCAAACATATCATGTATGCCTAATTGTTCGACCAAATAAATTTAAGAATAGTTTATATGCTAAAATAATCATCATTAGAAATATATTAGGCTAAAATAATTAATTTTCTTGAAATATATTTTGGAAATATGTTAGGCTAAAATAATTACTTTTCTTGAAATATATTTTGGGAGTTAGTTGCTATGTTTTTTTTTATGAATAAAAATGGCATAAAAATTTCAGTTATAAAATAAGTCTCAATAGTTAGGCCTTTTTTTACCACCTCTTTATAACATATATTGGCTACTCTTTATTTTTAAAATCAAATATTGTCTTAAATACTTTAATCTCCTAACATGCTATTTCAAATTTTAGATATATCAACAGGTTCAAAAAACAAGGTACATACATATATATGTCATACATATAAAGGTATAAATTCTATATTTTTCTCTACATAATATATCTACTATCTTGTTTTACCAATATGATTTCTTTATTTTATAATTTTCTACATTTTACACATATTATTTTGAACTTAATATATTGTTAACTTATCTCTACATGTAAACAAAATAATAAACATTCATAAGTTTCAAACAACTTACATGTATATACTACATTTTGTAATAAATATATTTAAAAATCACAAACTCTATGTAATATTTTAAACATCTAGTATCATTTAGTTTTCATACATTTTTAGAAAAACCTCCTTCATGTATATTTTATTTAAATTATACATATTACTACACATTTACACCAAACTACTATTATATTTTTTATTTCACGTCTTAATAAGACGACTAATTTTCACAAATTTAACATCTATAATTTTTGTAGGTTTATTATGATACCACTATATATTTTTCTTACATATGAATATATCATACATTTGAGTACATTATTTATATATTTTTACCATAAAATATAAATACTACCATTAAATCTATTTTATAAACATATATATGTTGTACCTTTTGTTTTAACTCTTTTTCTTAAAACTAATAAAATTTACTCACAATTGATTTTAAAGCAAATAAATAAATAAGTTTTCCTAAATTATATGTTCCTAAATTGAGTTTAAGGACTATCTTCGGATAGGCTCTGAAGGGTGCTTAACACCTTCCCCTCAAGTAACTAAAATCCTTTCTCAGAATCTCATTGGTTTCGCAAATCAAAACAGAGTTTAGTTTTACATATAAAAAATGGGTTTCCTAATATTTTCCTTTAAATTTAGGTGGCGACTCTAAAACAAAACAATTTTTCAAATAGTCAGAGTGTCACACATATTATGTTGTGAACTGTTTTCTGCCCGTTCGAAAATAGGGTGTGACAGCTTGGCGACTCCGCTGGGGACTTATCTAGGTTTTATTCTTAGAAAAACTCATTTTAGGAATAACTTTTATGATTACGTGTTTATTTTCAGCTCTTTATTTGATATGTTGCTTTGATTGAAAGGTCGCAAGTGAAATCCAAACTTGTGTTCCTTATTTGTTTTAAAAGACTACTTGTTACTGCTTTCTATACACTGTCATTTGCACATTCTATCGAGTCTTGGCCGTACACGCACACATTGTACACGCGAGGGGTGTTCCTGCACTCCTCCGAAACTCTCTTTGGATTCCTTAGTTTCAGAGTTGGTGCGATTAAGATAGTGCACCTTCTCGCAATTACTCAGTCCTACTCTCAATCATTAAGGAAAATAATCTTACTCTTAGTATAGGTCATGTTGCATAACCTTAGGCAAGACAGTATACGGTATTGTCGTTGCACTTAGGAAACCACCCAAATGTCAAAGAGTTTCTTCTTTAAAACTCGACGACATAAACTTTGTGTGAAATTGATATAAATTATCCAAACTTAAACTCTTAACGAATTTGGAGCATATAAATTCATTACACCCTTTACCCTCTTTCAGATGAACCTCAACCAAGACATACCGGATATCCAAATGGTCGTTGCAGCACCCAACAGTTAACAAGATTGGTGGCAAGATATCTGAAGGATACACGGCGTTAAGATTCAATGGCACTTAGGAGCATTATTGTCACTTTTGGAGAAACAATGTGATAAGGTCTTTGTCACTCAACTTATGGGGTTTTGGAAACCGAGTACCGTAACTTTCAAATTCCTGGATTTTGAGATCACCCCCACACTGGAGGAGTTCAGTAGTCTTACCGAACTGCCGATTAGAGGGAGGTTGTCGGTGATCCCGTCATCTATTTGTACAGGTGATTTTCTGAGCCTCATGTATCTGCACATGTTTCGGTCATTAAGATATGTGGACAACGGACACGCCGAGTTAGACTATCTCTTTCAGAGGTTTAGGCATTCAGAAGGTTACTATGTGTATCAACGTGAATTTGATTGTACTCGTGGAGCATGGGAGCATATGAGGCCAAGAGTTTTCGTTATGGCTTTTTTGGGAGTTATGGTGTTCCCGATAAAGTCTAACTCTGTCGATATCAATATATTGCCGATGGTTATAAGCATCTTCAACGATCCACAAAGATTTACTTTGGTGCCTATGATACTCGTCGAGGTCCTCCGTTCAATGACAGCCTGCATTAGGGGACATAATTTCTTTGGAGGATGCAGTATATTGTTGCAGATTTGGGCAAGGGAACATTTCTATCGACGTAACCCACAAATGAATTACTACATGGGTGCTCCAAACAGGATCGAAAGCCACGACGATCGTCTCCAAAATTGGGAGGGTGCGCCGGCAGGAAGGGAAGAATGACGCACATTTTTAAACAATCTCACGGGAGATGCCGTCCAATGGAAATTCCCTTGGTTAACAGGATTGGCATATGCAAGGACTCGACACCTTTTCTTTATCGAGTTGATTGGGCTCTGGGGTATTCAACCATATGCACCTCTCCGAGTTATGCGGCAATTTGGTGTTATCCAAGACATTCCGCTATGGACAATGATGGGGTTTAGCGAAGATGCATTCACTTCGGTCTCTCTGGATCAAATAAGAAATCTACAAGCTGAGTGGGAGTATACAATTGATTTGTAAATAGGCAAAGAAAGTTGGTGTACGCCAGAGTATTACGCTTGGCGAAATCCTTTGAGTCACATGGCTCATCCAATTGCACATGGGCAATGGAGGTTTGTAGACAGACAACAAATTGATTGGATTAAAGAATTGGTGCTTCCTCGCATGGCATTCACTACAACCATGCTCAACCAGATAATCCCAGGATCTGTCAATTATTTGATCCAAGAAGAAGAGCCAGAAGAGGATCCTGAAGAGGAACCGGAGGAGGATCCTGAAGAGGACCCTGAGGAGGATCCTGAAGAAGACCTGGAAGAAGACCCTGAAGAGGATCCAGAAGAAATACCTGACGATGACCTGGAAAACGAAGTGTGGGAAGATCACATGGAGGTTTCTGAGGCAAGTTCTAACATCTATGACCCAATAGATTAAGAGGTTATAGACATATCATCCGAGCGCGGCCCCGACGAGTCTCCAGAATACCACCCAAGGGTATATTATAATGAGTATGACGACGATGACGATGCTCCAACCTGGCCGCATATTCATCTTTCTTCTTTGAACCTTTTTTTTAAGATCTTTATAGTGCCATGTGGCCTAATTCTCTTGTATGACTTATGGCCACCCGTACTTTCATTTCTTGGGTTTTGATTCCCTATCCCAATGTAACATCCAAGACTACCTTAATCAATGAAGTTATGTTTGCTCCAAAATGTAAAATGTGTTTAAATGGATAATTTATTATCAAACTGATTGCAACGTAGGCCTACCTCAGGCAAAAAAAGGTTCTACATTAGGACGCGTTTTGAATGTCGCCGATTTGACGTATATATGTGTTACATTTGCTTGTTTGTTACAACATTCAATATTTCCCAAACTAACATAGTATACTTTTTTATTTTGTTTTCTTTATTTATCCCGAAAGAACGTTGATTTGTGTCGACTTGCAAACTGGCTGACTCACGATACAACCTTCGATCAAAAGGAAAAATGAATGACAAAGACGAGATCAACACTGCCGCAAATATAATAGTACCTATCGAGAACCCCAAAAGTTCTCGAAATATAGCTGACATCCAAAATGAGGAAAAGATGGCTCACATGGAACAAGAACTCGAGATCTTGAGGGAAGAATTACGTCAAGTGCGAGACTTGGCAAAACTATCGGCGACCACTTTCCCTACTTTCAAGACACCTATCTACTTCCGATGGCTGACTTGCCTTCTGCCGACTTACCAAATCAACCGGAACCAACTCAACATGCTCCTGTTCATGGTCGAGTTCCGCCAGCTTTACCAACTGCGGTCAGAACCGTTCCCGACCTTTCTAATCGCGACCCTAACAAACCTACAATGCAGCAGATACTTGGGGCACATGTCGCCGCTCCCTATGAGCCACATGTTCCACCCGTATATGCCGCTGGAGCTCCTACCTTCACAATTCCAGCAACTGTTAATGTCCCGTATGAGGTCGATCAATATGCAGAAATGGAGAAAGATGCCCAGCTAAAAGAAGAAGCGTCAATAAATGCCCAGCTTGAGGGTCTAAGAAAGGCATTGAAAAGCGTGCAAGTTACTAGAGGAACGGAGAATCTGGATTATGATGACTTGTGCATCCACCCAGACATTGACATGACGGTAGGGTACAACCACCAAACTTTGACATGTTTGATGGAAAAGGTGACCCTCACGCACATTTAAGGGCATACTGTGACAAGTTAGTTGGTGTGGGAAGAAATGAGAAGCTGAGGATGAAGTTGTTCATCCGGAGTCTGTCTGGAGAAGCATTGACCTGGTATACCCGCCAAGACCCTCGCAAGTGGCGTGACTGGCAGGAAATGGCCGAGGACTTCATGACTCATTTCAGATTCAATACTGAAATTACTGCTGACAGATTCTCATTGGCTAATATAAAGAAGAATCCATCTGAGAATTTCCAAGAATATGCACGACGTTGGAGAAATGAGGCCGCAAGGGTGCAACCACCACTAGATGAGAGTGAGCTCACGAAGTACTTTATTCGAGCTCAAGAAGGTGTCTACTTTGACAAGATGATGTCAATGATGGGCCAGAAGTTTGCAGAACTGGTAAAAATGGGGGACTTTATAGAAGAGGGTGTTAAATCTGGGAAGATTCAATCTATGGTCGCATTGCAGGCTGCAAGCAGAGCCATCCAATCAGGCGCCATTAGCAGCGTTAAGAAGAAAAGGGAGGATGTTTCAGCTGTCACCTACCAACAAGGAGGACCATCCCATCGATACCCTAACAATCCCCAAATTGTTGCACATACTTCCTACACCCCACACCCAGTATATAATACCCAACCACACTATAATCCACCCCGAGCACCAGCATACCAAAATCCTCCAAGACCGTATGTGCCTGTCCAAGCACCAATCCACCAAAATAGACCAGCATATGCACCAAGACCGCGTCCAAATCTCGAAGCTAGAAATATTCGCGCTTACACACCCATTGTTGAACCTTATGCCCAATTGTTTGAAAGGTTGAGGACAGCGGGAGTGCTGCAACCAGTTGAAGGGAAACTTCCTGATCCAATCCCTCGTAATTTTGATGGAAACAAGCGATGCGCTTACCACTCAGGAGTCCAAGGGCACGACACAGAAGATTGTTATGGTTTGAAGAACCAGGTCGAGTCTTTGATCAGGATAGGAGTAAGCAAATGCACTCCAGCACCTCCGAATGTGAACAACAATCCCTTGCCAAACCATGAGAATCGGGAAGTCAACATGGTTACTTTGGAGGAAGAATACAAGGGCCCTGACTGTCCAGACGTGGTTGGAGCAGACGCCATGACATCTACAGCGCAACCTGTTATCACTATTCAACTAAGGGAACCTCTGACTGTCCAAACATATCTCCCGAGAGTTGTTGTGACTACTCTAATTACTAGAAAGGCTGAGTATGACACCAAGGCAGTCCCTTGGGACTATCAAACAGGCGTCAAGGGAAAGATGATCGACGCTGCCGTGGCTCAAGGAATGACTAGGTCGGGGAGATGTTATGCCCAGAGGATCTAAATCAAAGAATTCTTGGAAAAGAACAAAATCCAAAAAAGAATGTTACTGATGTTGAAGCCGCAGAGTTTTGGAAGAAGATGCAGTCTAAAGACTATTCGGTTGAAGAACAGCTGAAGAAGACGCCAGCCCACATATCCATTTGGTCTTGCTTATGAGTTCTGAATCTCATAGGAATGCTTTAATGGAGGTGTTAAGCGGATAATCATTCCAAAAGAGACCACAAGTGAAACCTTAGCTGCATCAATTGGAAGAATAGTGGAAGCTAACAAGATCTCTTTCCACGATGATGAGTTGCCTGCAGAAGGGCTGGTCACAACAAAGCGCTTCATATTGCAATCAAATGTTGTGATAAGATTGTGACTCGAGTCTTAATTGATGGTGGTTCTGGATGCAACATCTGTCCTTTCACCACTCTGAGAGATTTAGGTATTAGTACGGGAGAAATAAGGGAAAGTCTGTGAAAGTTAGAGCTTTTGATGGAGCGCAAAGAAGTGTCATTGGAGAAATCTATCTCACATTGCAAGTAGGGCCGGCCGAATTCCCATTCTATTTCAAGTGATGGATGTATCATCCAACTACAACCTGTTGTTGGGAAGACCATGGGTTCATATGGCAAGAGCGGTTCCTTCCACTCTCCATCAGTGTGTGAAGTTTGAATGGGGTCGCACAGAAGTTACCATTCATGGAGAGCTTAGTCATCCCATTCATTCTGTTAATTCTATCCCAATCACCGATGAGTTAGAAGGAGCCACTTTCCATACTTTGGAGATTATGCAAGCCATAAGGGTCATAGAGGAAGCAGAGCCAACCAATGCAAAATTGTCAAGTGCAGCAAAAATGGTTGCGTCGGTGATGTTGAAGTATGGTTATAAGCCGAAGAGCGGCACCAACGGTATCGGATACGAGCCTGCCTCGGGAAAAGACCACCAGAGGAAAAGAGATACAATATTCGTACCAGAACAAGCTTTGATTCCAGATCAAGCTAACATTGACGACATCGTGGAAGGAATAGGCAATCTGTTCGTGGCCATGACTGGAGAAGAGGAAGAGATAAATCTCAGCAAATTGACCATTCGTGATGCCAAACCTGGAGAAGTCTTGCAGAACTGGACCATCAACCCGTCCTTGTTTCAACCAGAGGCCTGGTAGTGTGGAGAAGTAGTTTTAATTTCTAAAACTTGCATGATGAAATTGAGGCTTGAATCATGCCTAACCTTTTGTTGCTTGCCTCTTCTAAAAGCTAAAATGCTTTGAAATAAAAAGTTTTTGTTTTCATTGAAATTTTCACGCTATTTTAAATATCTATTTATTTTTACTTACTTTTTGCACTTTTCAGCACTTTATTAATAAAAAACCTCGTTCAACGGTTATGACATGTAACGAATCCACCGAGCTAGGTGAAACCGATGAACAAGATCACGAAGAGTATGATGAAAGCATGATGCCTGAAAATCTACCACATGATATTGAGCAAGTTAAAAGTCAGAAGAAGCCCATATGGATGAAACAGAGGTTGTCAACTTAGGAGATGAAGAAATCCTGAAGGAAACACGAGTCAACATACATTTGGAGGCTGAAAGAAAGCAAGAATTAATAGAGTTGCTTAAGCAGTATGTTGACATATTTACTTGGTCTTATGATGACATGTCAGGATTAAGCACTGATATTGTCTCGCACAAATTACCTATTGATCCCACTTGTCTACCCGTTAAGCAAAAGACAAGAAAATTCAATTCGGATTTGAGTTTAAAGATCAAGGAGGAGGTCACGAAACAGATTGAGGCAAACATTGTGAGGTTTACAAATTACCCCACGTGGTTAGCCAACATTGTGCCGGTGCCAAAAAAGGATGGAAAGATCAGAATATGTGTGGACTATCGAGACCTAAATAGATCCAGTCCCAAGGATGATTTCCCCCTTCCAAATATTCATATACTCATCGATAATTGTGCGAAACATGAGTTGCAATCATTTGTCGATTGCTTTGCAGGATATCACCAAATCCTGATGGATGAAGATGATGCAGACAAGACCGTGTTTATCACTCCATGGGGGGGGTGTATTGTTACAGAGTAATGTCGTTTGGTCTCAAAAATGCCGGTGCAACTTACATGAGGGCCATGACTACCCTTTTTCATGATATGATCCACAAGGAAATTGAAGTGTACGTGGATGATGTCGTTATCAAATCCAAAAGAAGTTCAGACCACTTGAGCGACTTACGGAAGTTCTTTAAGAGGTTGCGGAAGTATAATCTGAAGTTGAATCCAGCAAAGTGCGCATTTGGGGTACCCGCGGGGAATCTACTGGGATTCATCGTTAGTAGAAAGGGCATAGAATTGGATCCATCGAAGATAAGGGCAATACAAGAGCTACCTCCACCTAAGTCCAGGAAGGACGTGATGAGTTTCTTGGGAAGAATGAATTACATCAGTCGATTCATAGCTCAATCCACAGTGATTTGTGAACCCATATTCAAATTACTGAAGAAAGATGCTGCCACGAAATGGATAGAGGAATGCCAAAGGGCTTTCGATAGAATCAAAGAGTACTTGTCCAACCCACCAGTATTGGTCCCTCCAGAGCCTGGAAAGCCTTTGTTATTGTATCTATCTGTCATGGATAACGCGTTTGGATGTGTATTGGGGCAGCATGATGAGACAGGTAGAAAAGAGCAAGTTATTTACTATCTGAGCAAGAAGTTCACACCATACGAGGCGAGATACACCTTGTTGGAACGAACATGTTGCGCTTTAACTTGGATCGCGCAAAAATTTAGGCATTACCTGTCTGCATACACCACGTACTTGATCTCAAGAATGGATCCATTAAAGTACATCTTTCAGAAACCAATGCCTACAGGTAAGCTCGCAAAGTGGCAAATTTTGTTGAGCGAGTTTGATATTGTGTACGTGACACAGAAGGCCATCAAAGGACAAGCCTTGGCTGATCACCTCGCAGAAAACCCGGTGGACCAGGATTACAAGCCACTCACGACCTACTTCCCCGATGAAGAGGTTTTGTTTGTAGGGGAAGACATATCAGAATCGTATGATGGATGGAGAATGTTCTTCGATGGAGCGTCAAACTCTATTAGAGTTGGAGTAGGAGCAGTCTTGGTTTCGGAAACTGGTCAGTATTATCCAATCTCAGCAAATATTAGGTTCTACTGTACCAACAACATGGCGGAATATGAAGCTTGTATTGTCGAACTCAGGATGGCCATAGACATGAACATCAAAGAACTCTTGGTGATAGGATATTCTGACTTGTTGGTTCACCAAGTGCAAGGAGAATGGACCACTAAAAATGTCAAGATCCTTCCTTATTTGCATTACATAAAGGAGTTAAGTAGGAGGTTTGAAAAGATAGAGTTCAAGCATGTCCCTCGAACTCAAAATGAATTTGCCGATGCTTTGGCAACATTGTCCTCGATGATTCAACATCCAGACAAGAATTACATCGACCCTATTGATATAGAGATACATGATCAAAATGCATACTGTTTTCATGTAGATGAGGAACCGGATGGGAAACCCTGGTACTATGACATCAAAAGGTTGATAAAAACACAAGAATATCCTGAAAATGCCACAAGTAAGCAGAAACGGACTTTAAGGAGGATGGCCAATCATTTCTTCCTTAACGGAGAAATCCTATATAGGAGAACTTCGGATTTAGGATTGTTGCGGTGTGTCGATGCCGCAGAAGCAACAAGGCTTTTGGAAGAAATACATGCAGGAACATGTGGACCTCACATGAATGGGTTCACTTTGGCAAAGAAGATTTTAAGAGCCGGATATTTTTGGATGACCATGGAGAGAGATAGCATCCGGTATGTGCAAAAGTGTCATCAGTGTCAAGTGCACGGAGATTTTATACGGGTTCCACCGAATGAGCTTAACGTAATGGGTTCACCTTGGCCGTTTGCCGCTTGGGGCATGGATGTTATCGGACCTATAGAGCCTCTTGCATCAAATGAACATCGTTTCATCCTGGTGGCTATCGATTATTTCACAAAATGGGTCGAAGCTTCGACATACAAGGCAGTGACTAAGAAGGTAGTGGCAGACTTTGTTCGCAATAACATAGTTTGTTGGTTTGGAATTCCAGAATCAATCATAACAGATAATGCAGCCAACCTCAATAGCGATCTTATGAAGGAAACTTGTGAAAGGTTCAAGATTGCTCATCGCATTTCCACAGTTTACCGACCACAGATGAATGGAGCAGTTGAGGCTGCAAATAAGAATATCAAGAAGATCCTAAGGAAAATAGTGGATAGTCACAGGCAATGGCATGAAAAGCTACCATATGCTTTACTTGGTTATCACACCACAATCCGAACATCAACTGGGGCAACTCCTTATATGTTGGTTTATGGTTCGGAAGCAATTATACCTGCTGAGGTAGAAATACCATCTTTAAGGATTATCCAAGAGGTTGGTCTGGACGATGCAGAATGGATACGTACCAGGCATGAACAACTGATGCTCATCGATGAAAAGAGGATGGATGCAGTTTGTCATGGTCAACTCTATCAGAACAGAATGACCAAAGCGTTCAACAAGAAAGTCAAACCTCGACAGTTCACACCGGGGCAATTAGTATTGAAGAAGATCTTTCCTCACCAAGAAGAAGCCAAAGGGAAATTTGCACCGAATTGGCAAGGACCCTACATGGTTCATAGGGTACTCTCTGGAGGAGCAGTAATCTTAGCGGAAATGGATGGCAGAGTGAGCACAAAACCGATTAATTCAGACGCCATCAAGAAATACTACATCTGAAGACCTCAAGACTAGCGCTTATTTTTGTACTTTTGCATTTTTGATGTAACAGAACTACGTCTAGACCTGACTTCCCACGGTGGGATACGTAGGCAACCCACATCGGATTTGGTCTCCCTTAGAAAACCCAAAATATCATTTCCATGTATTTAGAACTACGCTCGACCTGAATTCCCTCGGTGGGATACGTAGGCAATCCTTGTCGGATTCGGTCCCTTGCAATTCATATTTTTCACTTTCTTTTGTATCTGAACTACGTCCTGACGTGATTCCGCTTGGATATGTAGGCAGCCTGAGTCAGCCCCGGTCATTGCATTCCATTTTTTTTTGTGCTTCCCTGTTGTACTCGAACTACGTCCTGACCTGATTCCGTTTGGATACATAGGCAGCCTGAGTCAGGCTCGGTCATTGCATTACATATTCTTACTTTTCCCTTGCATATTTTTCACCTTCCTATTGTACTCGAACTACGTTCTGACCTGATTCCGCTTGGATACGTAGGCAGCTTGAGTCAAGCTCGGTCATTGCATTTCATACATCTCTCTCTCTCTATTGTATTCGAACTACGTTACGATCTGATTCCTATTTGGGGATACGTAGGCAGCCTGAGTCAGGCTCGATCAATGGATTGCATAATTTCTATTTTTCTTCTTACCCTTAGGAAAAACTTCCTCATAGTTAGCGTAACCTCAGAATATGAAGAATTTCGATCATCGCAATGTCTGCAAAAGAGCTAGGGAAGCTTCATCAGAAGAGTAAAAGCTACAGAAGGACTATGTTGGATATAGTCAACAAAATGGAAAGCTCGATGGACTTCGGAACATGTCATAATTTAAAGCGCTGGATAATTAGTATATATATATATATATATATATATATATATACACCTAATATATACGCAATATACTTATTTTTCTAGAAAATGAGCGGACTTTGTTTTTAAAAAAATCTACCCATCCATCTACCATGTCTCTAAGTTAAGAAACTATGGCGGGACTGACAAGGTGTCAAAGGATTCTAGTGACGAGGCTTCATTACGCGAGTCGATACAAATCAACATCCCTCCCAAACTAAAATTTTCTTTGAGTGCAGGAATACATGAATCAAGGAAAATAACATGAAGTCTCGGGGCATGACCAGAAACGCCATTCGACTTCTCACAATCATGAGCCAAAATACTCTTTCCCTACTTTAGTTTTTCGAAGTACTTCAATTTGAAAACTTATGTCTAAAAATACTTCATTTAACTTTTGCAGGTATTCTCAAGGTCCGGATCAAAATGCTGAAGAAAGAGGGCCCTCGTAGCGAAATAGGATAGTTAGCTTTCTGTCGAAATAACTCCACCAATTGGAGCTTGTAAACTAACCTCAACAACTCCACGAACCGGAGACCACCGTCTAACAACACCAAACTCTACAAGTCTGGGGTTGTATATAAGAAATGTCACTCAAACTCCACCTATTGAAGGTTGTATATAGCAAACTTCGTCAAGCTCCACCGACCGGGGTTGTACATAGCAACGTCATCAAAGCTCCATCGACCGGGGCTGTATATAGAAAACTTGGTACAACTCCACCAATCAAGACTAACATCGTAACGACGTCACCAAAGCTCCACCGACCAGGGGCATGCAAACGTAACAACGCTGTTATATGCTAACAATCAAGTGTTACTTTACAAGTTTTATGCAGTCAGATGCAACTTTTACATTACAACAGCCCGCCAGTCGAGGGCCTCTACATTTCAAGTTATTTTACGCAGTCAGATGCGGCCTTTACATTATAACAGCCCCGCCAGTCGAGGGCCTCTACATTTCAAGTTATTTTACGCAGTCAGATACGGCCTTTACATTACAACAGCCCCGCCAGTCGAGGGCCTTTACATTACAAGTTATTTACGCAGTCAGATGCGGCCTTTACATTACAACAGCCCCGCCAGTCGAGGGCCTCTACATTTCAAGTTATTTTACGCAGTCAGATGCGACCTTTACGTTACAACAGCCCCGCTAGTCGAGGGCCTCTACATTACAAGTTATTTTACGCAGTCAGATGCGGCCTTTACATTACAACAGCCCCGCCAGTCGAGGGCCTCTACATTACAAGTTTTTTTTTACGCAGTCAGATGCGGCCTTTACATTACAATAGCCCCGCCAGTCGAGGGCTCTACATTACAAGTTACTTTACCTACAACACAAAAGACACCAACAATCGTTTGAATATCTACACTCTACTCTTTACATTACTATTTCAATTTATAATTTTTAAATCGCAACAGGTACTTTTCACCTTTTTACATCCTTTGCAGGATAACACATTACAACGAGGAACTCCCTCTCAGCAGCAAACTAGGGCAAGTTAGTGCAATGTCAAGCATCACTAGCTACGTCAAGGATTCACTTTCAAAACTCAACTCGAATCGATTTTCAAAGTTTAAATTTCAACTTACTTATAGCTCTCTCAGGTCTCAGTTCATTATAACTCAGCACTGGGGCATTTTAGAAATTCATCCCTCTACTATAAGTCTTCAGTAGAAGTCGTTACAGAGCATTTCTCATTCACGTTCTTTAAGAACTATATCTCGTCTCTCTATTCGTGCTAATATCTACAACAAAAATTTTAGTATTACCATAATCCGATACTGGGGAAAATTTTGTTTTAACAAAATTTGCTATAATCCTGCACTCTCGAACTACATATGACCTGATTTTTCATGATTTTTCATGAAACCTGATATATGTAGGCAACTCGAAAGCCAGAGTTCGGTCATAACTCCATAAACATTCTTGCCAAGTTATTGTTCAAGTAAATTTTGTGGATCGCCTAAAATTGGATTGTGTCAATATTTCTTTGTCCACGTCTTCTTTACTCTCTTCCATGGACAAAGAAAGGGGCAAGCTGTTGACACCCAATTTTGGCTCTCCACATAATATAATAATAATAATAATAATAATAATAATAATAATAATAATAAAATAATAATAATAATAATACATATTGCGAGATTTTATAAGAATGCGAAAAGATTTTTTTTAATTATCTATTTTTAGCTGATGAATATATTTTATAAATATCGTTTCTTATAAAAATTAAATATATTATATATTTTTTTTTACTTACTTCTTTTCTTTTAATAAATAAATAAATAAATGGTGTTCTTAAAAAATGAACCTATTTTTTGTTCATATATAAAAAAAATCACAATAGATATTTTACAAATACTTTGTTTGAAATTAAAAATCTTAATTAATTAACGAGTCACTAATTTTTATTAATTTAATTTTTAAGAGTGACTAAATTTATCAAATAAGATAATCTTATAAAATAATCATGTTTAATTTAACAAATTATGACTATTTAATAAAGAAGATATTATAATTTAAATGATTTTAATATGAGCAATTTTGGCAATCCATGTTTTCTTTAGCCGGCCAATCCGTGTATGCCACGTAGGCGAGCACATGGATTGTGCTTCTTTAGATTAAATCTCGACCCTACAATTAGATCTAACGGTCCTAGTTAGTTCAACTTTTACGATTATTTAATATATATATATATATATATATATTAAATAATTTATTTAAACATTTCTTTTAATTCCTGATTTATCTTAACCGTCCGATCAAACGATCGGACGGCTCAAATTAAATCTCATGCCTTTTCATCTTTCCCAAAAAAATAGTACAACCCATCAACTTTTGCAGATTTTTTCCTTCCCCAGATTCGCTCCTCCTTCCCTAGACGCCTCTTCCCAAGCGCTCCTCTCCTCTCCCATCGCGTCTGCCGAGAACGGCTATGCACCGCCGGAAAAATGCAATATCCGGCGGGTTTTGACCATATCCACTGCCGTCCATCAGTCATGGCCCCTTCCAATCAACTTTATGTCATTTACATCTCTTCTTCTGATCAAAACAGGCCTAGGAAATCACCATAGTTAGGCCTGGAATTATGGGAGACGCGAAGAACCATTAGATTTTTGCTTAGCCCTTAATCTAATGGGTCTGAAGCCTTCACCAAATTTGTCTATAAAAGACACCCAGGGAGGAGAGAAAGGGGGACACGAGAAAGAGGATGAAAAAAAAGAGGGGAAGACGACAGAAAGGGAGAATGAACGAGAAAAACGATTGAAAGACCTCCAATACAATTCAAAGCTTTTAGAATTAAAATGTCTCTCTTCTTTTCTTCCTGTTTTTGATTTTTGACTCAAGGTTGAAGAATTTTCGAAGTCGGAATCTCTTGACGTCAAAGCTCTTGTTTGCTGCCCAACGAGAGGTAAACTCTTTTTTTTAATCTTCATCCAAAAAATTTCAATGATTTATGTGTTTTAATTATGTATAAGTTTATGCTCTGTTTTCTTTGGCAATTTTTTGGTCGATCATGTATCAATAGTGTTGTTATCATGATCAAGAAATATGTATCTGACTTAGGATGATAAAATTTTGATCCGCTCTTTCTTACTTGTTTAAGGATGTACCTCTTTTGGTTATCTCGTCTTAAATTTCTATCCAGTTCTTGTCCGAGTTTAGTCGTGTAATCTTTATCTAATTCCCTTGTTGCTCGAGTTTAGTTGTTTAGTTATGAATGCTTTGATATAGGCAGGAAAACACTTGATTTATTTAGTACTGATAGCAACTGTTTTGTGTCAAATTTTGATTTGGACCAAAGTATCAACCAGTAGACTTGTGGAAGCTTTTATTTTTATTTCATGAAAGTTAATGATCTAGTCGACTGCTTGCCTTAACACAAGCATGAAAGTGTTTTTTTTTCTTTTCCAGCATGCCTTGAAACAATTTGTGGTCATGTTTATCTTGAAGTCTGTTTCCAGTGTGCTTGAAAGCTACTGTATGTCTGTTTTTTAACTCATTTTTCATGCAATGATCTATGCCTTTGTCTAGCACAATTTGGTGATATGTGCAGATTTAGACATGAATGTTGCATTTTAACTTGGATCAACAAATTATATCGCTTTTCAAATTCATTTTGATTGATTATTAATGCTATGTTGCCGTTTCCTTCCCATAAGTCGTTGAATTTTGTTAGGTTTGTTATACATATATGATTTCCTACATTGTGATGGTATTTTCTATATGATGTAAGCTTATTTTGGCCAAAATGTAGCTGTTATATTTGGTTAAAGGCTCCGATTTTTCTTATTCCATGTTCTAATTAATTTGTCTTGCCTCTTGAGTCTTGGTTGTTCATGTATTTATGGTTTTATTTGCCGAAGAAGTTTAAGAGTTTAGAAGTGAATTTACCATGGCAAGTGTTCAATTTATGATTTGCTTTGCTTTTATTTTCTTTCTTTCTTCAATATTTAAGTAAATGAAGTGAGGTTTTTGGAGCAAAACTTGGTCTACTATCAGAATATAGCTTCTCTGTTTGCATTCTTTTATTGTGTTAATATTGTTATGCTTCAAACTTCCCATCTTATTGTTAGTTCATGTGCTGAATTGGTCATAAAAAAAAATAGTAGGCTTCTTAAACTAGCATAAAATTGGCTTCCCATAGTGTAATAGATTGTCTGGTTTAATACTAACTAATTTGGGTTGGATAATGTATTTCCATCTCTCTTTTAATTTCTAAGGTAAAGTTTCTCTAATTAAATTTTGACGCTTAAAAGTTTCTGCTTCTAAGATTACATGTTCTCACTAAATAAAGGTTTTTGTTGCTTTAATGAAGTGTCTTTGTTTCTCAAAGTGATATAGCACTTTTCTGTTTAAGTTTGGTGCCAGAATTTTTCCAACTATGCCTTCCATATTTATTGGTATCCATTCTTAGGATCGACTTAAGAGTGTGTGTTATGTGGCATTTCCCTACCCATCAAATATTTTGTTTAGCAGTTTTGGGAGTTGGAATATTTTGATCAAAGTTAACTGGACTAAGTATTTGATGTTTCATTTTAATTCCTCACCAAAGTTATTTTCATAATTTATGTATCCTTACCTTGTGTCGTCTCTTATGTTTCATGTACAACCGGAGAGCTGGAGTTTCTACTTTGGAACTCGTTATTGGCCTAAAGTATTAGGCCAACAGCAACTAGGATCATCGCAACACTTGGAGTCTCGTGAATTAGGAACCCATTATTTCTTAGCCTTTCTCCTTTCAAGCCTTAATTTTATTGTTCATGATATGTTGGCTAACCTTTGCTTCTAAGTTTTGATATAGTGCTTGTCTTTTATTTTGAAGTTTATTTATGTGAGTCAATATTATATGCTTATAAATTTAATTGAAATGCTTTTAGAATAAAATGATAAAAAAAAAATCTTCTTAAAATGGGTTAGTATTTTTTTTATATAACATAATTTTAGGCCTTTTAAATCGAAAAGATGGAACTTATAGTTTAAGAATTTTTTTAAATAAAGTTTTCAAAAGGACCCAAACATATCATGTATGCCTAACTGTTCGACCAAATAAATTTAAGAATAGTTTATATGCTAAAATAATCATCATTAGAAATATATTAGGCTAAAATAATTAATTTTCTTGAAATATATTTTGGAAATATGTTAGGCTAAAATAATTACTTTTCTTGAAATATATTTTGGGAGTTAGTTGCTATGTTTTTTTTTATGAATAAAAATGGCATAAAAATTTCAGTTATAAAATAAGTCTCAATAGTTAGGCCTTTTTTTACCACCTCTTTATAACATATATTGGCTACTCTTTATTTTTAAAATCAAATATTGTCTTAAATACTTTAATCTCCTAACATGCTATTTCAAATTTTAGATATATCAACAGGTTCAAAAACAAGGTACATACATATATATGTCATACATATAAAGGTATAAATTCTATATTTTTCTCTACATAATATATCTACTATCTTGTTTTACCAATATGATTTCTTTATTTTATAATTTTCTACATTATACACATATTATTTTGAACTTAATATATTGTTAACTTATCTCTACATGTAAACAAAATAATAAACATTCATAAGTTTCAAACAACTTACATGTATATACTACATTTTGTAATAAATATATTTAAAAATTACAAACTCTATGTAATATTTTAAACATCTAGTATCATTTAGTTTTCATACATTTTTAGAAAAAACTCCTTCATGTATATTTTATTTAAATTATACATATTACTACACATTTACACCAAACTACTATTATATTTTTTATTTCACGTCTTAATAAGACGACTAATTTTCACAAATTTAACATCTATAATTTTTGTAGGTTTATTATGATACCACTATATATTGTTCTTACATATGAATATATCATACATTTGAGTACATTATTTATATATATTTACCATAAAATATAAATACTACCATTAAATCTATTTTATAAAACATATATATGTCGTACCTTGTGTTTTAACTCTTTTCTTTAAAACTAATAAAATTTACTCACAATTGATTTTAAAGCAAATAAATAAATAAGTTTTCCTAAATTATATGTTCCTAAATTGAGTTTAAGGACTATCTTCGGATAGGCTCTGAGGGGTGCTTAACACCTTCCCCTCAAGTAACCAAAACCCTTACTCAGAATCTCACTGGTTTCGCAAATCAAAACAGAGTTTACGTTTTACATATAAAAAATGGGTTTCCTAATATTTTCCTTAAAATTTAGGTGGCGACTCTAAAACAAAATAATTTTTCAAATAGTCAGAGTGTCAGACATATTATGTTGTGAACTATTTTCTGCCGGTTCGAAAATAGGGTGCGACAGATGGTAAGATTATTGTCATTTGATGAGGAGATGACATGTTCAAACCGTAAAATAGCATTTTGCAGTTACGCAGGGCAATGTTTCGTAAATTAGACGCTGCCCCTATTTCATGAATCAATTACATTAATCTACTTTACTGTGTAACATTAATACAAGAGAAAAATGGCAAATATACCTTTGAACTTTTCAATTTGGAGCAGATATCCCTCATTTTAAAAATGACGCATCTAAACCCCGCCGTCGGATAAATGGTCTATATATATCCTTTTTGTAAATAAACCTACATTTTCCAAATCTAAAAAAAATTGTTTTAAGTTTTAAAAATGTCCAATGGATTTAAAATTACCTCGCCCATTTCTTCACTCAAGGTATGGTATTCTTTAATACATGAATAGTTTTCATCTATGAAGTCCCTCCAAATTCAATTTCAAACTTGCAACTTTACCCAAAAAGCTAGGGTCTTACTCAAAGTCATGAATTCACTTCAAAAACATTTCTAATGGTTTAATTGTTTCATATTATGATAAAATTGATGATTATTGACTGTTTTTAAGATGAATTCCTCAAGAACTCATGAATTCCCCAATTCATCTAAATTAGATCTTAAACTGTGGGTATTGTTTGATGTGAGTTAAATGTTATCGAATTATGAATGTTATGGATTGATTACTTGAATTATGTATTAATTAAGGAATTTCTATGATTGTTATGTTGAATTTCCCCCAAGAACCATGAACCATTTCCCCAATTTATGAACTTGTGGTGTGGGTGAATTATAAAAAGATGAATATCACGAGAATGTGCTTGTAGTAATTGAACTACTTGAATCATGTTGTTATCCATGTTTAATGTAGTAATCCTAGATGTGTCGATGAATCATAATCATGGTGCTTATGTGCATACTTTGTGAATACTTGGAAAGTAATGTGATTATGACTATAATGTAATTGTAATGATGTGAAAGGCTTTCCTCACCTAAATGAATCGATAGGCCAGTGACATCCCTTTTATGAGTGAATGAATGTGATCTTGTGATTGATATATCTTAAATTGGTACGCTAAGGGCATCCTCTTCATCTATAATTAAAAGTGACCTTAATTAACCTTGAATCAATAGGCCAATGACGACATTCCTTTCAGGGCATCTCCAACCCTACCCTCTATTTTACTCTTCAAATATAGAGTTTTCTATTTTTTCGGACAACCAACTCCTACCCAATTCTCTATTTTACTCTCTAAAAATGAATGTTTTTCTCTCTTCAATATTATATTAATATTTTTGTTTCATTCTTATTTTCTTATTTCATAATATAAACCCCTTATTTCTTTTCCCAATAATTACGTTATATAATTTTCATTGATATAACATTTTATTTTTCAAAATTTTTATTTAATATAAAATGATATTTTATTCTAAATTTTAAATAACATAAATTTTTTTAAAAATAAGCTATAATATACAAATTAATGGACAAATTCTAATGAGATTGAAATACAATTACATAAGCGCTCAATTTTTGAAATTATTACGTTGCTTCTATAAATGTTCTATTAATAAATACGGAGTTCAAAATGAGCATTATCGTCCTTAATTTTTTTTTATGTATAGCTAAAAATTGTTCAAATCGGAGATTTTCATCTACCACCATTTCCGTCGTTGGAGTTGGAACCTCTACAACATCTTGAATTGGTGCATTAAGATCATGTTCACCCTCAATTATCATGTTGTGCAGTATAATACATGTAGTTATTATTCATGTAGCAATTCATTTCCTCAAAAACGCGACGGTCTTATAATAATTGCAAAACGTGATTGTAAAACTATGAATGCACGTTCAACATCTTTTCGGCATGATTATTGCTTCATTCCGAATTAATTATAATGTATTGTATTGTATTTTATCTTGTTATTTAAATTATAATGTTATGTATTGTATTATTATGTTGTATTTACATTATCATATTATGTATTTTATTTATAAATTAAATTTTTCATCTTATCATTTTAATTATGTTTATTCTTTATAGTGAAAATTAATAATAAAATCAAATTATATCATTGATGAAAATTAGAAAAAATTAAAATACTATTAATTCGCGATGAAAGTACTATATATTAAATAATATATATTTTAAAATATTATATACATTTAAAAAGAAGTATGAATATTAGATATTTAATTAATGACATTATATATAAAATAATATGTTAATTAGAAAGTAATAGAAATAATAATAAAATAGTCAAAAAGTAAAATAGAGAGTGTGAATAGTAGTTCTCCAAATTTGGAGAACTACTATTCACATCTCTATATTTGGAGAATAGATAGTGATATAGAGATGGGTTGGAGTGTTCATTCTCTATTTTACTCTCCAAATATAGAGAATGGAGAGTAAAATAGAGGTGGGTTGGAGATGGTCTCATAAATGAATAATGAAGTATTCTAAGGCTTTGTCTTGAATTGATAGGCCAATGAAATTCCTTTCATGATGAGTCAATGAACTATTGTAATGATGAACCTTGAATCGGTAGGCCTAAGACATTCCTTTCACGAGTGACTAATAATGAACCTTGAATCGATAGGCCAATGGTACCCCTTTCATGAGGATTAAATGAGTTATCCTAATAATGTACCTTAAATCGATAGGCCAGTGAAATTTCTTTCAAGGGTAATAATGTTAAAGAGAATTTACGACTCTATGGGAATTTAATGCTTAGCACCGAGTGGATATTGTGAGGTGGATTCCCTCCCACGTTAGGTCGGGTTTCTAGTAACAACCTCTTTATCTCATAACTATGTACCCACATAGGTTATTAGCTAGTGGATCCACCTAAGCTAAATTACCGGTTCTACCTTAGGCAAGTAGACCAACTCTTTTCGGTGTGGGACATGACACCAGATTCCATGCTTTCCTCACATGGTGTATGTCGGTTAGGGCATATTCCTATCACGTGATTTATTTACTATGATTACTCAGTATGTTCTATGAAGTGTGGGTGGGATATGAGACTTCATCCATGCATTGCACGAGTAAACTTTGAGAATGGTGTGTTCCTCAAAAGCTATAATGTCTAATGAAATGAATGTTCTTATAAGGATTCTATTGAAAATATTGACATAAAGTCTAATGTAATGATGAATGTTTAACTTGGATTGTTTCTATGAGTTGCTAAACTTAACATGACTTGTTTAATGCGAATGTTCCTTGTCTATGAGTATTAAATAAAGATGGGATCAAAGAATGGTAAACATGACTATGGTGGCCTAGAAAGGATACTTAGTATGAGTGGTATCATGGGACGACATTTATACATTAAACAAGTATAACTTAGGGTTAACTAAGTGATGATTCTATTATGTTATAATGATTTATATAATGAACATGCTTGTGACTTGTGTTTTACACTAAAAGTGCATGATGATTCTCAAAATTAGTAAATGCATGTTTTTCAATTAAAATGTCATTTTAGCATGTTTTCAAGGATTTTATGCATGACTATCATACTTAGTGCCTTTTTGTGCTAATCAATATTTTCTGCATTTTTTTACAAAATGTAGGGTTTTGTGATATCGGCTTCCATCCTCGTGGATAGGTTCATAGTAGATCAAGAAGAGAATTATGGTGAGTCCTCATAGTATTCGAGGGATTGACCATCATGTCCTTTACATTTAATTTTTATGTTTAGAGTTTTCGCATGGGTTACGTCCCAAAGTTTTAGTCTTAATGATAATAGATGGTTTGAGACAAAGTATATACTTCCGCTTAAGTTTATAAAAGACTTCGATTATAAAAGAAAATTTTTTAAATTCCGCACCATTTTCTTATCTTATGTTATGATATGTTTTGAGGCTTGTATGAGGCTTTTCGAAGTCTTGTTCATCGTGTCACATCTAGGGGGTAATCCTCGATCGTGACTTTCAAGGGAATGGGAACATCAATGATAATATCACATACCGTATTGGTGCAGCGTTGAAGAAGTGTAGACTTACCTCTAGAGTCTTTTGTGATAAAAAGGTACCATTGAAACTCAAAGGTAAGTTTTATAGAGTGGCGGTTTGTTCGACATTGTTGTATGTGACTGAGTATTGTCCAATTAAGAACTCTCAAGTCCAAAAGATGCATGTTATGAAGATGAGGATATTGAGGTGAATTTGTGATCATATTAGGAGAGATAAAGATTAAAAATGAGGATATTCTATCATAAACATGTCGAGACAGATGTTGTCACGACCCAAAACGAGTCATAAGTGGCACCCACACTTAACCTCCTAAGTGGGTGAACCCAGAAATCTAAACCCTAACATAGATCAATAATTCAACTATGAATACCAATAAAATGCGGAAGCTCAAAACTTATTAAAGTAACCAATCAAATAAACCTCTAAAGCCTGACACTTATTATACTCAAAATCTGAAAGTCATCACATCAAGGACATCTGTTCTCAAATACCAAGTCTAAGAATATTTAAAGACACCAAAATAAGTAAATAAGATGATCCCTGTCCGAAATTGAAGGACATCATTCCCTGACTGAGTGAATCCAGCACGAGTTAGAAAGAATAGCTCACCCTGAAATCTAAGATCCTGGAGACTGTCTAGAGATGAGGGCGAGTCGGAGTCGATGGTACACTTGTTGCACTCCACAAAAGAAAAACGAAGAAAATGCAAGTAGGGGTTAGTAAAAGGAACACGTACTGAGTAGGTATCATCGGTCAACCCAAAATAGAAACCAATATATATTGAATAATATTACAAAATCAACCATGATACTTAGCAGGTGGCAGGCAACAAACAACATGAACTAGTGACAACAACGCTATAGTTGGTACACAATCAATCACAATATCAAGCACACCTATGAGGACTCATGCCTCCACACCATACTCATTTGGAAAAATAGGTTCTTTGAGATTGAGTATATTAATTTAATTCAAGATTCCTTTCCTTTAATGTTATCGTATCGGAACGTGACACTCCGATCCAATAATATCGTGTCAAAACGTGACACTCCGATCCAATTATCTCATTAATTTATTTCATCAAGCCTTCTTTATTCAAGGCGTCATTTCGATAGAGAGGGTTCAAGACTATAAATTCAACAGTCTCAGACTTTTAGGTCAACCACACAACCAAGATATACAACCACACAATTAAGTACATAGGAAATTTCACAATACACTCGATACATATCAATTGCTATTGAGAGTTTATCTATCAAATAGAAATAAATCATAACCTACCTCCACCAAAGATTCGAAGTCAAGCAAACTACTTCTCCGATGTTTTTCCCTTCCTCAATACCTCCGGACCTTTCCAATCTATCAAGTATATATGCACAATTTTTTGTAATTTAACGAGTCTATAACCACTCAGATTAGTCTATGTTTAGCCTAGACCCAAAAACTCACCTAATTATATAATCAATTTCCTAAAGTTCGAACCTAAGGGTAGACCTTAATTCCTCCCATTAGCATCACTTTGATATAATTCATATAATATACTACCTTATATTTAATTACATATCTCAATATATCGAATTTTAGTTTAAACTATGATAAAACTGAAATCACTGGTCACAATACCATTGGCAGCTAACACAGGATGTTGGGTTTGGGTCTTTTTCCCTTCCTATGTGGATTAATTAAAGTCCAAGGTTTGGATCTTCCATTCTTTCCTTTGTGGATAAAATTAGCCCAAATTTGACAAGCCCACTTTTGCCCATAAGCCCAATATTATGGTGCATATGTAAGACTTTATTTTAGGTCTTATTTGAAGAGAATCACAAGAGTTGAAAGCAGCCAATATAGAGAGAAAAGTGAGAAAGTGCAGAATTTCGCACAAGCCATAGCAGTCAATTTCAAATTGCGATTCCCGATTCGATTCTTGTCCAATTGAGCTGATTTTTGGAAGACGTGTTTATTTCAACTAAATATTTGATTGGGAATAGAGAGAGGGTTATTTAGAGTCCTGTAGCTCCATATTTTAGCTCGTGAACAGTAGCTGCGGTTTGGTGTTTTTGCTTCTTTTGTTTCTCTAGTTTTTTTGGTGCTATCTTGTAGTTGTGTTGCTCATTGTTTGGCACTTTGTTGGTGACCATTTTGGAGGACACTTTTATAACTCTTGTTGATTATAGTGGAGCTTTGATCTTGTGGTTTTTACTCTTCACACCGAAGAGGTTTTTCACGTTAAATTTGGCATCTCATGTGTTGATTTATTTTTTCTTGCTTGGTTGGTTTAGTTTGCTGTCCAAACTATTTTATTCTTGCATTAGATTGTCTTCTCTTGGTTCAAATAGAAGGGAATGTTGACTTGGGTTTCTTCCGCTATCGCCTTTGTCGTGCACATATCAATTTTGTGTTTGCCTTTCCCAATACAGTGGTATCAGAGCATTGGGTTGTTGTTGATATTCTATTTGGATGATGGAGTCAAATATGAGCAAGATGGTTTGTTTGAATGGTAGTAATTATCATACTTGAAAGGCAAGATGAAAGATCTTCTATTTGTCAAGAAAATGCATTTACCTGTGTTTGCTTCTAACAAACCCGAATCTATGAATGATGAGGATTGGGAATTTGAGCATTTACAGGTTTGTGGCTATAACAGACAATGGGTTGAAGATAATGTTAGAAATCACATTGTGAATAAGACACATGCCAGAAGTTTGTGGGACAAGCTCGAGACACTATATGCTTCGAAGATTGGCAACAATAAGTTGTTTCTTTTGAAACAATTGATGAACATCAGGTATAAAGAGGCACTCCTATTTCTGATCATATTAATGATTTTCAGGGTGTTTTTGACCAGCTGTCCGGAATGGGTGTAAAATTTGATGAAGAAATTCAAGGACTACGGCTTCTTAATACTCTGTGAGACTCTTTTGAAACTCTTTGAGTTTCTTTGACTAATTCTGCTTCCAGTGGTGTTTTGACCATGGAATATGCTAAGAGTGGTGTTTTGAATGAAGAGATGAGAAGAAGATCTCAAGGCACATCATCTTCTACTTCACACTATGATGTTTTGGTTACTGAAGACAGGGGGAAAACCAAGTTTAGAGGTCAGAATGACAGAGATATAAGTAGAGGAATGTCACGACCCAAAATTGGGCGTGATGGCACTCGTCTTATCCCACCAAGACAAGTAAGCCTAAAACTCAACTTATTATAATAAAATGCGGAGAATTTACTATCAACTTACATTATACCCCAAAACCTGGTTGTCACGTGTACAAGTCTCTAATGTATTACAATTGAATCAAAAGAAAATATAAGTCTCATATGATATTGTTTCTAGAGTAGAACAAAATCATAAACAGGAGTAAGAAGGTATGCTGAGATGACCAACAACTACCTCACAAATCTCCAAGAAGCCTCGAAAAAGAAGAGAATATATCATAAAGGTCCGGGCTAGTAACCTACAAAAAATTGTAGAAGCAAGGGGTGAGTACCAAACCACACGGTACTCAGCAAGTAAACCTCTAAACACAAGCTAAGGGGATGAAATACGGGTACTCCTACCACCCCAACCAAACCTCCACAACTACAACCTGCATAAAAATCAGCCCAACCTAACAACTCACAGTTTACATAGCACGTAGTTCAATTAGAACATTTAAGCAAATTACATATCCTCAACATCAACACTTTGACAAATTACATGTTCTCAACAACAACACTTTAACAAATTTCATGTCCCCAACAACAACACTTTGACAAATTATATATCCTCAACAATGATGTTTTAACAAATTACATGTCCCCAACAACAACACTTTGACAAATTATATATCCTCAACAATAAGCTCAATATTCATCAATCACCAATTCCACAGAAAGGCATTCACAAAATCAGCAAAACACAATATCAAGTTCACTAATGATAAGTATGTGCAATGCAATGGAATGCAATGTCAAGTATAATGATGCATGTTTGACCTAGTGACACACACCCGCTGTCTCTCAGTCCGGGACCCATGGGGGACATATCTGTCCATGCATCTGTCGCGGCGCACGACACGACCCTCGATAATAGTAACCATCGCGGCGCGCGATACGTCCCTCGAAATATAGTATCCATCGCGGCGCGCGATACGTCCCTCGAAATGGTACATCCTCTTTAAGTTCTCATTCTTTCTCAATGCACATAACACTTGTCACAACCATGTCTTAAAATAATGCAAATGACATGTTCACACAAATAAAGAGGATATGACCATTTTCATAACACTGCACGATTCACAACAACATCAACAATGATTCAACAAACTTTTCAAACCATTCTCCATTATCAACACATCACACACAAGCAATTATTCACATTGCCTTTTATTACCCTTTTGTTTTCATCATTAGAATTAATCAATGTGGACAAGTCAACCCATCACCAAGTCCCATTACTCCCACACATATATCACAAGGAAATACACATATTTCATACACTTAGCAAGAGTTTAGAAATCCACTTGCCTCAATTCATCGAACAATCACTCCGGAACTTGAGTCTTCCCCTTTTGTTGAACTTCCAACTCAAGCAATCTATTCACACTGATAATCACAATAAGATTTTCAAGACTAACAACACCACATTGCTATATGTCTAGTCTACACTCAAAAATTTACAAAAACCTAAAATCAAGTTCCTAAATTTTGATGTCAATTATCATGTCAACCTCATATTTTCAAATTTCAAGCCTAGAATTATATTCTAATTTCTTAATGCCATATATTCAATAATATTCATATAACACATCGAATATCTTACTTACATATGTCAATATGTTAAGTCAAGAACCATAGTGTGATAACCACAAAAAAAGAAACTCCAATTGGAAAAATCAATACATGAAAGGAAAAATCCAGTAACCTCCAGTAATAAAACTATATTTTAATATATAATCACATTCACCCCCTAACCTTCTTAATGATAATCTACAAGTTAAACCCATTTTCCAATAAAAGAAAACGTTATACAGTAATTCCAATTTCCATTCTTCTTGATCCCAATCCAAATTTCTTGTTTCTCTTTTACAACCAACTATAATAATAGAATAGTAATAATGTGACGTACGTGTA
The DNA here is from genome assembly GCA_022817965.1 of Solanum lycopersicoides. Lineage (NCBI taxonomy): Eukaryota > Viridiplantae > Streptophyta > Magnoliopsida > Solanales > Solanaceae > Solanum > Solanum lycopersicoides. The sequence continues at coordinate 86,551,807 of CM040629.1, read as the reverse complement.
TATATACCAATAGCTTTATTAAGACATAATTAATGCTTACATGTTAGAGGTTCGTCACCCTTTTGATTGTGCCGGCTACCACGTTCTCCGTTGGACGGGACGTTTTCTTTGAAGAAGAATTATGATCTAAAGGTGTCAACCCTAATAACTTATGTTAGTATATATGGGCCATTATTATTAATAATAAATAAATTACCCTTAAATTAATTAATTGTTATTAAATGACTATTCAAAATTATTTTAAAAAAATGACCTTTCGGATTCGGGTCATTACAAGGAAAGTGAAAGTCTAGATTCAAGAATGTTACATGTGACTATTGCCACAAGAATGGACATATCAAGAAATTTTGTTTCAAGTACAAGAGAGATATGAAACAACAAAAGAAGGAAGGTGATAATGAAAATCGTGTTGCGGTTATTGCTAACGATTACCTTCTTGTTTCTTGTGATGAAAATGCCATTAATCTTGTCCGTGATGTGTCTAGCTGGTTTGTGGATTCTGGTGCTACTTCTCATGTCACGCCCATGAAGGAATTATTTTCTTCTTATACTCCAGGTAATTTTGGGATGTTGAAGAAGAGTAATAATCATGAGGTAGAGGTTCTTGGTATTGGGACAGTTTGTTTGGAAAGTAATAATGGCTCCAAACTAGTTCTCAATAATGTCAAGCATGCTCCAGATGTTCGCTTGAATTTGATTTCTGTTGGATACCTTGATGATGAGGGTTATGTTAATACCCTTGGTGCTGGACAATGGAAGCTTACAAGAGGTTCAATGGTGGTAGATCGTGGTGACAAGTTGTCTAACTTGTATATTTTTCAGGGCTCCAATCTCAAAGCCTCAGTAAATGTGGTAGAGAATGATACTTTATCATTATTATGGCATAGAACATGAGTCATATGAGCGAGAAGGGGATGTACAATTTGGTTAAGAAAAATTTGTTTGCCGGAGTGAAGCAAGCAAATTGAACAAGTGTGTTCACTGTTTAGCCGGTAAACAGAAAAGAGTTTCTTTTCAGAGTCATCCACGTTCAAGAAAGCTTGATTGCTGGAGATGGTACATTCTGATTTGTGTGGTCCTTTTAAGGTAAAGTCTCATGGTGGTGCACTTTACTTTGTGACTTTTATTGATGATCATTCGCACAAACTCTGGATATTCTCTTTGAAGTCCAAAGATCAGGTTCTTGATGTGTTCAAGAATTTTCAAGCTTTGGTTGAGAGACAGACAGGGAAGAAATTGAAGTGCATTCGTTCTGATAATGGTGGTGAGTATATTGGTCCTTTTGACAAGTATTGCAGAGAGCAGGGTATTTGGCATCAGAAAACTCCTCCGAAGACTCCTCAGCTAAATGGTTTAGCAGAGAGGATGAACAGAACTCTTGTTGAGAGGGTTAGATGTATGCTTTCAGATGCTAAACTGACAGACTCCTTTTGGGCAGAAGCATTTAACACTGCTGCCTATGTTATCAATTTATCTCCTGCTGTTGAATTGAATGGTGATGTCCCTGAAAGAGTTTGATCTGGTAAAAATGTTTCTTATGATCATCTTAAAGTTTTTGGGTGTAAAGCCTTTGTGCATGTTCCTAAGGATGAGAGGTCAAAGTTGGATGTTAAAACTAGGCAATGTATTTTTGTTGGTTATGGTCAAATGAATTTGGCTATCGTTTCTTTGATCCAGTTGAGAAAAACTTGTTAGAAACCGTAATGTTGTTTTCTTTGAAGACCAAACACTTGAAGATCTTGACAAAGGTGAGAAAGTTGATTCCAGACCAACGAGAGCCTAGTTGATGTTGATCCAGTTCCTTTGACTATTCCACCAGGTGAAAATCTTCAAGTTGATGTTGAAGATGATGATCATACTCAGAATGACCAGGATACCGTTGATGCTCCAGTGCAAGACGATGTAGTTGGGTAGGAACCAACTATTATTGATGCTCCCGAGAGTTCTCTCAGAAGATCTACTAGAAAGAACGTACTTTCATCTCGTTATCTCCCAATGAGTATGTACTCTTGACTGACAGGGGAGAACCAGAGAGTCTTGATGAGGCCATGGAAAGTAAGGAAAAAGAGATGTGGGTTGATGCTATGGAGGATGAAATGAAATCTCTACTTGATAATCATACCTTTGATTTGGTTATGTTACCTAAAGATCGAAAAGCTTTAAAGAACAGGTGGGTTTTAAGGTGAAACATGAAGATGGTAACCCGATTCCACGGTACAAAGCTATATTAGTTGTGAAGGGCTTTAACCAGAAAAAGGAATTGATTTTGATGAGATATTCTCTCCAGTTGTGAAGATGTCATCCATCCGTGTTGTTCTAGGTTTGGTTGCAAGTCTGGACTTGGAGGTTGAACAGATGGATGTTAAAACTGCTTTTCTCCATGGTGACTTGGATGAAGAAATTTATATGGAGCAGCCGGAAGGCTTTGAAGTCAAGGGAAAACAGAATTATGTTTGCAAATTGAAGAAGAGCTTGTATGGTCTAAAACAAGCTCCCAGGCAATGGTACAGGAAGTTTGGTTCTTTTATGAATCAGCAAGACTTCAAGAAGACTTCCTCAGATCATTGTGTTTTTGTGCAAAAATTCTCTGATAATGACTTTATTATCGCTTTGCTTTATGTTGATGACATGATTGTTGTTGGTCAGAATGCTTGCAGGATTAAAGAGTTGAAGCAAGAATTGAATAAGTCTTTTGCTATGAAAGACTTGGGACCAGCAAGGCAGATTCTTGGCATGCAGATTGTCCGTGATAGAGATGCCAAGAAATTGTGGTTGTCACAAGAAAATTACATTCAGAAAGTACTTCGTAGATTTTACATGGACAAAGCTAAGGTTGTCAGTACACATTTAGCTTTGCACTTCAAATTGAGTACTAGACATTGTCCTTCAGTGATAGTGAGAATCAGTGGCGGATCCAGGAATTTTGTTGAGGGGTGCGAAGTGTAAATAAGTAAACACGTAAATATTACAAGATGAAAATTTAGTGACGTGCGAGGAAAATATTAGTTTTAATATGTTAAATTTAACTTATATTGTCATGTTGGGTATAGGTTCTCATACTTTTACCTTGGTCCATCGTGCTTTTAAAAATTCTAGTGTCTTTCCTTTTATTTTGCGGTATTCTACTTTTATATTTTCTTTTCTATTTTGAGTTAATGCACATTCGATCATATGTTAGTTTAAAAACCATCAAGATTCTTTAGAAAGATGGAAAGATTGAGTTACTAATATTATAGTGCATATTCAGAAGATTAATAAATGACATTGCCGATTTTTTTAGTTAATTTAATTCAATTTACTAGGTTACATTTGTTAAAACTAAATTATAAACCAATCAAATAAGTTTGGCTTAGTTTCAATCTCTTCAGTATCGACTTGAAAATAATAAGAAAGAGATACAATGTATTAAGAGAAAAAAAATTCAATTAAATAGATTTTATCAAAAACATATTCACAACTTTTATATTGTTCCATTCAATTAATTTTAACTTACTTTATTTTATATAATAGTTTTTTAATTCAATTTTAAATTTAATAACAATTCATCATTTTCTTAAAGAGTTTCTTTAAGTTAGTACATGAGAAGAGAGTTATGGTAGAAATAAAATGAGCAATATAAATAAGAAGAATAAAAGACAAAAATATAAAAAATGTGGCTAATAAACTTAAACAAAGTTAAATTGAGAAAAAGATATAACATAAAAAGAAAAAGAAAAAACAAAAATAATATAGTTTTAGATTGACTTCAAAATATAATGAGGCTATTGGGTATTCTAAGCCCAAAACCTGATCCCATCTCAGCCTTTTCAAAACAGAAAAAAAAAAGTACAAACCTCTTGCATTCGACGAGAATCGAACACGGAACCTACAGCTTAACAGTGAACCCCCTTGCCAGTGAGCTACGCTCATCTTTTGGTTATTGAGGGGTTCATTTTAGTATATTTACGCTTAACAACAGAAGTTTACCTTATATATACGGTGTAATTTTTCGATGAGGGGTTCGGGTGAACCCCTGAGGACACGTAGGTCCGCCCCTGGTGAGAAGGAAGATATTAAGCAAGTTCCTTATGCTTCAGTTGTTGGTAGTTTGATGTATGCAATGGTGTGTACAAGACCTGATATTGCTCATGATGTTGGTATTGTTAGCCGTTTTCTTTCTAATTCGAGAAGAGAGCATTGGAATGTTGTAAAATGGATTATGAGATATCTTTGTGGCACTTCTAGTCTGAGTTTGTGTTTTGGATAGGGAAACTGTGGTTATACTGATTCAGACATGGCTGGTGATGTTGATACTCGTAAGTCTACTTCAGGCTACTTGATTACTTTTGCATGGGGAGCTGTGTTTTGGCAATCTAGATTGCAAAAATGTGTTGCTTTATCTACTACAGAGGCTGAGCTTATTGCAGCTGTTGAAGCTTGCAAAGAATTGATATGGATGAAGAGATTCTTGGGGGAACTTGGTTGTGCTCAAGAGAGGTATGTGCTTTATTGCGACAGTCAAAGTGCTATTCATCTTGGAAAGAATTCTACATTTCATGGTCGGTCTAAACACATTGATGTGAGGTATCATTGGATGTGTTGGATTCTAAGTTGCTTGAACTTGAGAAAATTCATACCAATGATAATGGTTCCGACATGATGACTAAAGCTTTGCCAAGAGGGAAGTTTGAAGAATGTTGCATGATCGTCAAGATGCGGTTTCCTCCACATAGTCGGTAGGGGAAGAATTGTTGGGTTTGAGCTTTTTTCCCTTCCTATGTGGATGAATTAAATTCTATGGTTTTAGGTCTTCCATTTGAAGAGAATCACAAGAGCTGAAAGCAGCCAATATAGAGAGAAAAGTGAGAAAGTGCATATTTTCGCACAAGCCATAACAGCAAATTTCAAATCGCGATTTCCGCTTCGTTTCTTGTCCGATTGAGCTGATTTTTGGACAGCGTGTTCCTTTCAACTAAATCTTTGATTGGGAACTGAGAGAGGGTGATTTGAAGTCTTGTAGCTCCAGATTTTAGCTCGTGAACAGTAGCTGCGGTTTGGTGTTTTTGCTTCTTTTGTTTCTCTAGTTTTTTTGGTGCTATCTTGTAGTTGTGTTGCTCATTGTTTGGCACTTTGTTGGTGACCATTTTTTAGGACACTTTTGTAACTCTTGTTGATTATAGTGGAGCATTGGTCTTGTGGTTTTTACTCTTCACACCGAAGAGGTTTTCCACGTTAAATTTGGCGTCTCTTGTGTTGATTTATTTTTTCATACAATTTTTTTAATACATTAACACTAATCCAACATTTTAACATACAAAAGCTCAACTTTTCTATCCCTTTACATGGCACCTGACAACATTTATATTATGCCTATCCGAACTCACATGAATAAGTTTTTCATACAATTTTTTTAATACATTAACACTAATCAAAACAACCTAACCAATATTATCTAATCACTGTAATATTCGTTCTTTCTCCAATCACATTTTCCTACACCACACATTATAATAATTCTTTCAATTCTTGACCAATCATCACGTTCCTCAACTTTGCACCATTCAATTTCTGTTTAATCTTTTTTTCCCACTATTTATCATAAAGATCCACTATCGATAATTAACCCACAATTATACATGTTAACAATTAGTAAGGAAGCTTACCTCTAAAAGAACCCCAAGTTGATCTTTGATGTAGCCGCACAGGTAAACCGTTCTCTCACTTGGTTTTTAGGCTTCTAATTTTCTTCTTTTCTATAGATTAGTTATCACTCTAATTGTATACCTTAAATTATAAAAGTGAAAAAAGTGACCCATTATTAATTTTAAAGTTATCTTTTTTAACCATCAACTAACTTAATTATAAAAACCACCCCACTAATTTCATAATTGTAATCACGAATAGTCCAAAATACCCAATTAGAATCTATCGAAAAAAATATTTATGAAACACGAGACTTTGGCACTCGAAACAACCAAAAAGGTCCTTACAGATGTATTATCATTGTCTATAATTATTTTTTATAATCTATCCTTGTATGTTGTTTATGGTGTTTCGACTATCATATGCTTTATTGTTGTTTTAGTTTTCTTTGATAGACGTTGTCAATGTTTCATTATTATTTTTTATATTTCTCTTCATTGTCTCATCCTTCTTTATTTCGATATTTATTGCACTTGAACTCAGAGTCTTTCATAAATAATCTTTTTACCTCCACAAGGTAGTAATAAGGTGTGTGTGCATTCTACTATCTCCAGACCTCATTTGTGGGATTTCACTGAGTATGTTGTTGTTACCTTTGAATTTAATTGGTGACACCAAATATATTAATTATAAAATTCCTTCAAAATATATTTTATAATATATTTCAAAGTATAATTAATATCAATAAATTGATTTCTTATCTACATTCATATGATAAGCAAAGTTTAAAGTATGAATATTATAATATTTAACTCAAGAAAATAAAATGAATTATAATGATATATTTTTTTCTCTTAAAAGGTACTCCCTCCGTTTAAAAAAGAATGTCCATAAATTTCCTTTTTAGTTTGTTTAAAAAAGAATGACCCCTTTCCTTTTTTGGCAACACTTTAACTTTAACTTTCCACATGACATGTTTAATACCACAAGATTAAAGGATATTTTGGTACATTTGACATAACTTTAATTTAGAATCACAAGATTAAAAAATCTTCTTTCTTTTCTTAAACTCCGTTTCAAGTCAAACTAGACTATCCTTTTTTAAACGGAGGGAGTATTTTGTAAATTGGTCAATCCTTAGAGCTATCACGCTTTCATAAATTAATCATTAGATATTTGAATTTGAAAGGCTTGTCATATGTTTAATTGATTAGACATTGCAATTAATATAAAATTGAATCTTGTAGTATATTAAATATAAGTAAAACAAAATTATGAAAAATGAATCAAACGAATTTAATAACATAACTTTTTTATTGACTTTTGCATAAAAATATTAATTAATTGCTAATATTAATTTATATATATACCAACTCTATTGTTCTCTCTACATTCACTCAAAGAGTGAAAATCTCTATTGCTATTTAACCTAAAAACATATACAATGAATTCTCAAAAACTTTCCACCACCAATGTTGCGCTTCAAATGATTACTTCAGTGACTCTCTTATTCATGGTAAAATCTTAGTTAATTCATATTTATATGTAGATCTTTTTATGTTCTCCACTCCCTTTTTTGATTTCGAGTTTTAATTTTTTCTATTTAATTTCATTAATTAAACGAGGAGAAGTCTCGACATAGATGGTAAAATTATTGTCATCTAATGAGGAGATGACATGTTCAGATCTTGAAAATAACATTTTTGCAGTTACGCAGGGCAATGTTGCGTAAAACAGACGCCTCCCCATGTTGCGTAAAATAGACGCCGCCCAATGTTGCGTAAAATAGACGTCACCCCTATTTCATGAGTCAATTACATTTCCCTATTTCATGAGTCAATTACATTAAGCTACTTTACTATGTAACATTAATACAAGAGAAAAATGACAAATATACCCTTGAACTTTTTGATTTAGAGCAGATATCCCTCATTTAATAAATGACGCATCTAAACCCCTGCCGTCAGATAAATGACGTATATATATATCCTTTTTGTTAATAAATCTACATTTTCCAAATCTAAAAAAATGGTTTTTAATTTTAAAAATGTCAAATGAATTTAAAATTATATCGCCCATTTTTTTACCCATCCATATCTAATCCAAATGAAAAAAAAACATATACATGTTCTACTTAGTCATAAACCCCAGGGGTTTGGATTAAATCTGAATAAAGTAAGAATCAAATTTTTTAAACGAGAATTTGCATGATGATATATATGCATCAATTTTTAAACGAGGATGTTGTTTTTAAAAATCTCAAAATTGAAAGGTATATTTGTGTTTTTTTTTAATCATACAACTATATACACTAGACACATGTTTCATTTTGCTTACCTAAACAAATGTTTTTTTCCCTCAGAGTGTGTATCTGTCATTGTTTTTAGACCATATTGGAGAAGAGACAAGGTATAAATATAATTTTTATTTTCTTTATTTGATTTAGTATATGATACAAGTACGTATTTTCATATCTAATTCATTGTTGTAGGTTATTTTTTCCCGAGCTTAAAAGATCTATCGAGATAGTTCAAGAATTAAAGCATGGTGTTAGTGAAGATTTCTTCTTTTATCAATGTATATCTAGTAGTGATGAGAGTTCTGACAGCGATGGGCATGATACTATTACACATGATGGAACGGGTAGTGATGATGGTGGATCTTCTAATAACGATGCAGAGAATAATAATAATGACAATGACCGTGAAGATAACGATGATGATAATAATAATCATAACAACAATAAGGATGAAAAAGATAATGATGACGATAAGGATGAGGTTGACGATGATGATCAGGATGAGGATGAGGATCAGGAAGAGGACGAGGATGTGGACGATCAAGATTGTGATAAAAATTACCATGAAAAAGATCAAGCACCAAAAAACAAGAAGCAAAAGGTTGAGAAGGAAAAGGAGATAGAGGAGGAGAAAGTGGATGAGGAGGACAAGGGAAAGCAAACTTAAAAGGAAAAGGGATATGACAAGTGTGAAATGAAAATTCATGCTTGATTTAATAAATAAGACTTATTTCATAGTGCATATTATTCTGTTTTGAAAGATACTTGTAACATTTTATTTCAGGATTAGATATCTTGGGGTTAGCTATTCTGAAATAACTTATCCCATCACTATAATATAAATAGTAGGATAAGTTATCTCAACATAACAATCAAACAAGACACAAATTTTATCTCATCACTATTTTCTTATTCCATCACTATTTATTTTTATCCTTTACACCAAACGACCCCTTACTATTACTAATTTCTAAACACATGGACATCATCTCACACTTATCTATTTTCACATCTTTAGATCATTCAAACTTAAGTAGTTATTGTGTTCTATAATACAACAAATAAAATAAGTAAAGATAAATAAATTCATCACGGGTTATTTACAATAACTTCTCATACATGAAAAATGTGTTAATTTTATCTCATTGTTTTCACCAACCGAAGTATTTGGAAAACTATAGTAAATGATAACACATGATTAAGAGTCACGATTGATGCAAGAATATATCTTATGTCCACTAAGGGGTTGTTTGGTTTGAAAACAAGTGACGTTGGAATTTGTTGTATTGGATAAGCTATATTGGAATTAGTTATGCTACGATAAGTTATGTTGGGAAATGTTATGCTAGGATTAGTTATCCTGAAAGTAATTCTTATTGATTGTTTGATTAGTTGTATTCAAAATAATGTACATTGTATAATATCTGAGAATAAGTTATTTATTTACAAAAATACCCTCCATCTATATTTTCTTTGCAAACTTTTGTATTTCCATTTTATATCGCTTGAATATTTTGTGTGTGCATTCTCATGATTGTACCATGTATGTTTTAATATAAAAATTTCATTTTATTTAGCTTAAAAATAAAAAAAAATCATCTTACATTTTTAAAAATAAAAGAATATATATTATTTATATCACTTAATTTAAGCACATATATATTACTCATAAATTGTAAAATATTAAAGTTACTTTCAAATTAATTTTTATATATAATATAATATTTCAAGTGACTAAAAAATATTAAATTAAAAATATTTAATTCATTAGTAGAGAAATAAAAATATAAATAAGCATAAGAATTACTCAAATAAGTTCAACATATGATATATTCATAAATAAAAATTATATTTATATAGTATAATTTTATAATGAAAAATACGAAGAATCGACATAAAAATAAGGAGTTGTGAAGGTTGTGAATGTTATTATATAAAGTATTAATAGTAATGTGAATATACATGAATGTGCAAATTATGTATAAAAAGGGTTAAAGGGATACTTTAGTCATTTTACCTATTTTATCTCGGGATAAGTTCTCTGAGTATTATATTCCACTAAAAGGTAGAGGTAACTTATCCTAATGCTAACTATTAATCTTGAAATATATAAGTAATTCCAGGTTTTGTAACCAAACAAGAGATTAAAGGCTACTCAAAATTTATTTTGATATTATCTTTCCTTATTCATCATAGATCATACCAAATAACCCCTAAATAAAAAATAAAATATGAAATATATATTTTGTTAACTCTTAAGCAATTCAAGTTAAAGCCAAATTAATCGATGACCCCCTAAAGTTGTCATCAACTTTCACTTAGGCATTTCAACTAAGCGATGTTTATTTAGACACCTCAGTCTTCATGTAAGGTTTCAATGTGTCATTTTGATACTTTCCGCGGACATGTCAAACTAAAAGTGATACACTCAACACACTAGCGCGTAAAACGCTTCATTTTGCTATTTTTAATTTTATTTTGTCTTTTTCTTTTCCATTTCTCAAGCCACCACCCTCCACCATCTTTTCAAGCTTAAACTCCTACAATTGAAGTTGATTTTTTTTATTCAAATCCATTTTAAAACCAATTTTTCTTCATTGTATTGCTTTTCTAAATATACCATCACCTCGCTCCACCTTTTTTGGTGAGAAAATGAATACGAGCACCCATATTTCATATCATATTTCTTCTCTCTTTCTTTCTTCCTCTCCCTCTTATCTTCCTAAAAAACACTTTAAAAAAAAGAATAAATATGAAAACAAAAGAAGAGAATATTTTATAAAAAAAAAGAAGATATTTTTTACTGTAACAAAAAATACGTAAAACGAATACTACGTTCATATTTTATGTATTCTCTCTCTTTCTCTTCCTTCCTCCTCCCCCCACCCCTCCCTTTTTCTCTCAAAACAACATCAAAATAAAAAAAAGATTTGAAACCATTTTTAAATTAGATAAATAAAAAAATGTTGCACGTAGTGTATATTATTTACTAAATAGATTTTAAATTATTTTAAACATTTTTTAACTTAAAATAACACATGTAATTATTTAATTAACTGTTTGTCACATCATCGGGTGTACTTTACTCTCCAATTTTTGGTAATTGTCAGAAAGTGTCAAAATGACACTCCAAAACTCTATATGAGGTGTCTAAAATGAACATCTTTCAGTCGAGGTGTCTAAGTGAAATTTAGTGTCAACTTTAAGAGGTCACCGATAAATTTAGCCAAAGTTAAATTCATGCACCTTAATTCTATATACTTATCATAAACCAACTCTTTGCTAGATATTGTTTGCAACGCTTACCAATTGAAAAAGAAAAAAAATAACCTATGAATGTTGGAATGAATGTTATTTGATGAAATGACAAGGGAATAAAGAACAATAATGAAAGATGGAAAAAATTTATCCGCACTAGGTGATTACACCAAATCAATGCAATATTAATTATTACGTGATTTAATGAAGTAAAATAAACTATAAATTTAAACACATGGCATGCATGTATTGGCTTGGTGTAAACACCCGGTGCAGATAAGTTTTACCAAGAAAAATCACATGTTTACAGTTTCAACAGAAACCACCGGTACAATCGGAATAGAGAAAGTGATCAACTACAATGCAAAAATACGAATACCAATTATCTCAGCAATATATACTCTATTCATCGCAACAAAAACAACTTTTAGCGGCAAGAAATATACACATTAACAAAGAGCACATTAACAAAGAGTGATAAAGTCTTTGTCAACATTAGTTAATTGTTATTGGATCTAGTGTCTATATGAGCTTTAAAGACATTTACAAAAAAATAATAAATGCTGCTAAAATACACTTTTAGTGGCAATTAAGTGATTCTTAATTAAATTATGTGTTAGTCTATACATTCATCAAGATTCTAATACCACATAAAATATATTGCTAGAATTTGCAATAAGTATCCAGGCTTTAGAATAGACGTATGATTGATGAGCTATATATGCTTCTAAATCAAATCTCAGAGGGTAACCTAGACTGAACAGTGATATATAGATCGAGAGATACAAAAAAAGTGTGAAATTTTTCTGAGAATTAATATGAAAATCTGCACAAATCTTAATTTCCTGTAAATTTTCATACTAATTCCAAGAAAAATTTCCATGTAATAAACAGTTTTCTTGTAGTTATTCACATGTATGTTAAGAGATGATGTGATCAATGAATTAGAAGCACAACTGTCATTCATGCAAAATCAATGATTACACACCTTCAACAAGCAGAACGTAGCTTAGTTGCAGGCTTGAGTGAATGTTGGGTTAGTTCATGGTCGTAATTATAAAATCAAATTGATCCGCAATTCGAATCAAATTGAATATTAAAAAATCGAATGTGATTTAATTTGGTTAGGTTTGATTTTAAATTTTGAAAAATCAATAATATTTGGTTTGGTTTTGAAATTTTACTAACAATCAACCGCAAAAATAATCAAACCGAACATCGAGACCCCCCTTCAGCCACTCTCTGACAAGGACCACGGGTGACCAGCACGGTCCGTAAGTGGACCCACGGTCCATAGGTCTGACCGTAGGTGGGAACTAGCAGACAGTTAAGGGGGAAATGCAGTTGGGTCAACTTCAAATGGTCATAACTCTTAGCACAAAATTAATTTGGTGGCCTATGACCTACTTACAGATAGATAATTGAATTATATTTCCATAGCCACCAACCTTGATAAAATCAGACCTCCGAGAAAAAGTTATGCCCGTTTTAGTAAAGGCCTGCCGAACAGGCCCAACCTACGGACCAAACGACGGACCGGCGATTGAACGACGGACCGTCAGTCCTGGTCGTCATTTGGTCCGACAACAACTTACCCAGGGGTCTTTTGGTATTTTCCCACTTTGTTTAAACTCTAAGATACGTCGTTTTGACCCTAAATCATCAGATTTTAGTCATTTTAAGCCTAGAAACATAACTAAAACTTACCTAAGTCAAATCATTAATCAAAAGTTAGAATATTAGAAGCAAGAAAGGAGAAAAAAGGTCAAGAACCCTAGTCAAGAACGCAACAAGTTTCCAGCAGTTCCAGCCACAAAATCTAAGTATTTTTTCGTGAATATCATCACCAGGTATGTGGAATTTTACTAGTAAGTTTCTTTCACCCTTTAGATTCCTAGTTATCAGTCAGATTCTTGATTTCATATCTTGATTAGACCTAAGATTTCTAGAACCTTAACAGAACTTGATGAATTTATTAATTATATGCTCCAAATCAGATTATCATGTTATTACTCAGATTATCGCATTAATTTCAGAACCCTAGCTTTGTATTTCTTTAGTTCTGGAATTACACATGCTAGGCCAGATATTTCAGTTACTTCAGATATACATGCCTCAGTTATTAATGCATCATTATCAGATTAAATGTTGTATTCTCAGTTTGCATATTCAGTTTTGAGCTATCCAGTATTTTATAGAAATCCAGACATAATCAATTAATTACATAAATTCAATGAGAGTAGCATAATACCGAGTTGGACTAGGGTTCAGCGTACCCAATTAGTCCCAGAACTACTAGTCAAATAGGTTGTAAGTCCCCTCTATGGGCAATCAGTTTAGTGATCACGCCAGCATGCCTTTATACCTTTGGCAGGGTATATTGTGTCCTCTCGATGGGGCGTATACATCGGACTCCACATTTAGCTCATGTGGTTTTATTATCGGTTATTAGTAGCTCCCACAGTTCAATCAGACTCTCTGCGTTAACCATTTATCAGTATATTCAGTATTAAGTTTCAGCATCTTATAAATTGGTCATCCAGTTAGCTCAGAATTCAGCATATCATGTTCAGATTATTATACTTGCTTTTGTTCTTGTTCAGTTATGTTTTGTTTCAGCTTTATTCTATCCTACATGCTCAGTACCTTTCAAGTACTAATACATACGTGCGCTATATCTTCTCGTGATAGAGGTTCAGGTTCTCAGCATCCAGATCACGCATAGACCGATTTTTGATCTCCAGTTCAGCAGATTCAGTGGTGAGTCCTCATTCTCCGAGGACAATAGTTATGACTTTCATTTCACTCTTTTAGTCTTTAGTTTCAGTTTTTGCTAGATTTAGCTGGGCTTGTCCCAGTATTTCTAGTCCAGTTTAGAGGCTATTTTAAGACATAGTTAGTTTCAGCTTAGTAGTGAGTTGATATTTCCTTTGTATTAAACTCATCAGTTTTCATATATCTCAGATTTAGCATATGAGTATTTCCTATCTTTTCATTTTAAGTATGATTTAGCTTCCGCAACAGTTTATTATTCTTTATTATGCTCATGATCATGCCAGCAGGGTTAGCTTGGGATCACTTGTGGTCCTAGGTTCCGTGTCCGCGTCTCGGGGGTAGCTCGAGGCATGACAAAACTTGGTATCAGAGCACTAGGTTCAAGAATTCTAGGATTTCTTAAAAGCCGCACTAAGTAAAGTCCTTTTCATGGGTGTGAAGTGCACCACATCTCATGAGAGGGAGGCTATGAAGTGTTTTAGGAAAAAACTTCACTTTGTTGTTACTCTTATCGTGCGTAAGGTATGATCTAATCCCATTCTAACTTGACGTTCTACGTTTCAGGTCATGCCTCCTTGTAGAGCTAACGCTAGGAATGCAAATGCAAGGAATGCAGAAGCAGCTCCTCCAGTCCCAGATCAAGAAGTCTCCAATGCTGAGTTCAGGAATGCCATACAGATGTTGTCCTAGAGTATGACCCACCAGAACAATCGGGTTCATACTCCTCTGAATGAAAATGGTGGATCAGCAGCAACAAGGGTCCGTGACTTTGTTAGGATGAATCTGCTTGAGTTTTTAGGATCGCAGACTAATGAGGATCCTCAGAATTTCTTGGACAAAATCAAGAAGATCTTTGAGGTGATGTAGGTTACTGGGAATGATCGGATTGATTTGGCGTCATACCAGCTGAAAGACGTGGCTCATATCTGATACACTCAGTGGAAGGAGAATATGGGTGCAAATGCAACTCCTATTACTTGGGAGTGCTTCAGTGAGACTTTTCTCGATAGGTTTTTCCCAATAGAGTTGAGAGAAGCAAAGGCTCAAGAATTCATGAACTTGAGGTAGGGAAACATGACAGTCCAAGAGTATGGGCTGAAGTTTAACCAACTCTGCAGGTATGCTCCTCACATGGTTGCTGACTCCAGGGCTCAGATGAATAAGTTCTTGTATGGAGTGTCAGATTTGGTGAAGACAGAGTGCAGAAATGTTATGTTGCTGGGAGATATGAACATCTCTAGGCTTATGACTCATGCTCAGCAGGTTGAGGGTGATAAGCTTAGGGAACATGCCAAAGAGAATAAGAAGTCTAGGACTGGGAACTATGACTATTCTCAGCAGAAATCGGGTGGTGGAAATCGCTCGCAGAGTCAGCAGAAGTTCTCATCTCCAGCCCCTTCATCAGCTAGTGTTCCATCCTCCAAGAACAGGTATGACCAGAAGGGTAAAGCACCAGGCTATAAGTCTCAGGGAAGTGTTTCAGGCACCAAGACTTACCCCACTTGCCCTAAGTGTGGTAAGAACCATCCGGGCGAGTGTCTTGCAGGAAAAGAAGGATGTTTTGGGTGCGGTCAGTCTGGTCACAAGTTGAGGGATTGTCCTTCTAAACAGGTTCAAGGAGGTGGAAATGGTAGAGCTCAGTCTACAACTTCAGCAACACCAGCAATTCGCCCGACCCAGCAGGGTAACTCATCTGGTACAGGTGGCGGGCAGAGCCAAAACAGGCTGTACAGGGGCTACTCTTTCTTTGTAACTCCTTACATAGCAGTCCAATTCAGTGTCAATCCAGAAACTCTCTCAGAACCTTTCTCAGTATCTACTCCAGTCGGTGATCCAGTTATAGCTAGACGGGTATACAGAAATTGCCCTGTCACAGTCTCTAAGAAAGTCACCTCAGCAGATCTAGTAGAGTTAGAAATGGTAGACTTCGATGTCATTCTAGGCATGGATTGGTTACATTCATGTTATGCCTCAGTCGATTGTAGAACTAGGATTTTTTGTTTCCTGTTTCCAGACGAACCAATCTTAGAATGGAAGGGTAGTATCCTAGCGCCTATGGGTCGATTTATTTCTTACCTTAAGGCCAGAAAGATGATCTCTAAGGGTTATCTCTATCATCTAGTTCGGGTTAAGGATTTTAGATCTGAAACCCCAACTCTAGAGTCAGTTCCAGTAGTCAGTGAATTTCCAGAAGTATTTCCTGAAGATCTTCCCGAAGTTTCTCCTGAAATGGAAATCGCTTTTGGAATTGACCTTCTTCTAGATACCCAGCCTATTTCTATTCCTCCTTAGAGAATGGCTCCAGCAGAGCTTAAGGAATTGAAAGAGCAGTTGAAAGACCTTCTAGATAAGGGTTTCATCAGACCTAGCATTTCACTATAGGGTGCACCAATGTTGTTCGTAAAGAAGAAAGATGGTTCTCTCAGAATGTGTATTGACTATAGACAATTGAACAAGGTCACAATCAAGAATAAGTATCCCATCCCCAGGATTGATGACTTGTTTGACCAACTTCAGGGTGCTAGTTATTTCTCAAAGATAGACTTCAGATCAGGTTATCATCATCTCAGAGTCAGAGATAGTGACATTTCAAAAATAGACTTCAGAACTCGGTATGGTCATTATGAATTTGTAGTTATGTCGTTTGGACTAACCAATGCTCCTACAGCTTTCATGGATTTGATGAACAGAGTGTTCAAACAGTACTTGGACTTGTTCGTTATCGTATTCATTGATGATATCCTCATTTACTCTAGGAATGAGGAAGAAAATGTGATTCATTTGAGAATTATTCTACAGACTCTCAAGGATCGCCAGTTATTCGCTAAGTTTAGCAAATGTGAGTTTTGGTTGCAATCCGTTGCTTTCCTTGGTCACATTGTGTCTAGCGAAGGGATTCGAGTGGATTCGCAGAAGATAGAAGCAGTGAAACAATGGCCCAGACCTACCTCTGCTACAGATATCAAAAGTTTTGTAGGTCTAGCGGGTTATTATAGAAGTTTCGTGGAAGGATTTTCATCCATAGCCTCACCATTGACTAGGTTGACTCAGAAAATGGTCAAGTTCCAATGGTCAGATGATTGTGAGAAAAAATTTGCAGAATTGAAGACTAGATTGACTACAGCTCCTGTCTTGACTCTACCAGAGGGTTCAGATGGTTATGTGATCTATTGCGATGCATCCAGAGTTGGCCTTGGTTGTGTGTTGATACAGCGAGATAAGGTTATAGCTTATGATTCTAGACAGCTTAAGGTGCATGAGAAGAACTATCCAACTCATGACCTTGAGCTTGAAACAGTGGTGTTTGCACTCAAGATCTGGAGACACTACTTGTATGGTGTTCATGTAGATGTGTTCACTGACCATAAGAGCCTTTAGTATGTGTTCACCCAGAAAGAGTTGAATCTTCGCCAGAAGAGATGGCTTGAGTTCCTTAAGGATTATGATATGAGTGTGCATTATCATCCTGGTAAGGCGAATGTAGTAGCAGACGCTCTTAGTAGACTATATATGGGTAGTGTAGCCCATGTTGAGGAAGAAAGAAAGGAGCTAGTGAAGGATGTTCACAGGCTTGCTCGCTTGGGAGTTCGCCTTATGAGCATATCAGAAAATGGTGTAACAGTTCAAAATGGGGCAGAATCTTCTTTGGTAGTGGAGGTTAAGGAAAAGCAAGACAGTGATCCAATCTTGCTTGAACTAAAAGGTGCAGTCCACAATCTGAGAGTGGAAGTTTTCTCCCAAGGGGGAGATGGTGTACTTCGCTACCAGGGTAGATTGTGTGTTCCTGATGTGGGCGAGTTGAGACAGCATATTCTTTCAGAAGCCTATAACTCCAGGTATTCTATTCATCCAGGTGCCACTAAGATGTACCGCGATCTGCAGAAAGTCTATTGGTGGAATGGCATGAAGAGGGATATAGCAGATTTTATGAGTAAGTGCCCCAATTGTCAGCAAGTCAAGGTAGAACATCAGAAACCAGGGGGTACGACTCAAGAGATTGACATTCCTACTTGGAAGTGGGAAGTAATCAATATGGATTTCATCAAAAGGTTACCGCGTACTCGCAGACAGCATGACTCAATTTGGATGATAGTTGATAGGATGACTAAGTCTTCTCGCTTTTTGGCTGTCAAGACTACAAATTCGGCAGAAGACTATGCCAAGCTTTACATTAATGAAGTTGTGAGGTTGCATGAGGTTCCTTTGTCTATCATCTCAGATAGAGGTCCTCAGTTTACCTCTCATTTTTGGAAGTCATTTCAGAAGGGTCTTGGTACTCAAGTTAACCTTAGCACAATATTTCATCCGCAGACGGATGGACAAGAAGAGCGTACTATTTAGACCCTAGAGGATATGTTGAGAGCTTGTGTGATCGATTTCAAATGTAGTTGGGATGATCACCTTCCTCTAATTGAGTTTTCCTACAACAAGAGCTACCATTCCAGCATTCAGATGGCCCCTTATGAAGCTTTGTATGGGCGTAGATGTAGGTCTCTTGTTGGTTGATTTGAAGTAGGTGAAGCAACTTTGATAGGGCCAGATTCAGTCCTTCATGCTATGGAGAAAGTGCAACTCATTAGAGATAGACTTATACTCAGTTGTCTCAAATCAGATGTTCTCGATTTTCAATCACTTTTCGTTGCTTTTGATCGAACTTTGGGTCAGATAAGGATTTTGAATCTTTAGACCTTGTGAAGTATGCATGTTCTGCCAATTGCCTCAACACATATCAGGTTCTTGAGACATGACAAAGAAAAATGACTCCAAAGCAATGTGTAGTTGTGTAGATGATAATATGCAAAATATCACACACATGATTGCAACCACAATAAAAATTGTTTTACTTGAATATAAACTAGCCAACGGATAAATAACAGGTGACTAAATAGACATGATTTATATATTTGGATTTTGGCGGATTGAAGTGAATTTGAAAAGTTAACTTGCGTGAAGTCAATTGGACTGTATGTATTTGACATCTTTGTTTTTTTGGATTGAGAGGCTGCTTTAATTCCTCGGACGGGAGCGGAAAAAATAAATTTTTAATATCGCAGGGAGCGCGCTGTCAGTCTTGAAAGACTGCCTATGTATTTCACGGACCAAAAAGTTGAAGTCCTACGTTTCGACCTCCCTTTATTTATCTCCTTTGATTTGAAATGGAAAACTTAACCGTTTTTTAGATGAGAGAGTAAGATTTAGGATTTGAAAGGGAGTTTGAATATACGTATATTTTTTTGGAAGCTAAAGATCGAAGAATGTTGGACGTCGGTTCTGGGGGGGGATAGTAAACTTGATTATATGCTTTACGGGGTTTCTAAAAATTATTATGAAGAGGACGTGAGCTACACTATCTCACAATCTAAGCACATTTTCACATAAGCAGTTAACACAATAAACAGTTATTGTCGCGTTCCAAACAGATATGTGACCCTTTTTGCCAAGGTGGCCTAGACGATTCAAGAATGTGATTATGATAGATTGATCCGAGCATTAATTTGTGCACATATGAGTTTTCATAAATCGAACTCACTTGTCAAACTTAGGCTTGATCCAGTCTATCATTATCAAGTTCCCACAAGAACATGTTTTTGATGCGTTGGATCGTGAAAATTCTGCTCCGACGTAAGGGCGAACTTCTTTAAATGTCGAACGATACCATATCGATTTCCACCTGAAGGTATATGGCATTGGCATGACTTAAAGCTGAGGAGCCGTTTAGCTCTATCTTTAATTTTCTATATTTGGCTTACTAGGACACAAGGTCTCCGAGCGGACACCGAGTGAGGAGGCTACGCAGGTACACGTAAAAAGATCCGGACACCAGCGCAGCTTTATGCCAACTCTCCTAACTTTGGGATTTGAAGAAATTATGGGTGCATCAAAAAACACTGCAATGTAGCTGTGGATAACAGCGTGTGAATT
>CM040629.1:86515553-86531906 GCA_022817965.1 Solanum lycopersicoides | reverse complement strand
CCAAGAAGTTGAGAAATATGAACGGAATGACAGTTTATTAAAGCAATAACAATAAACAATTTATATAAAATGGTAACAAATAAACAGTTTATATCACATAAGCATGATAAAAAAAGCATTAGACATGTATAATAACACAAGTAAATAAAATGAAACAAACAAATGATAAATTTTTTAATAATTAACCTAAGTCTATTATGGATAGAACCTATGAAATTTCCAGCAGAGTCGCCATTTCTGTTATGCCGTAATTTTACTATCTTTAGAAAAATCACTTTTTGAAATGTTCTAAGTATAAAATAATTTGAGAATAATACTTAGAAAGAGTTGTCACTTAATTTTTTAAAGAAATTAAGAAAACTTAATCAAAAGATTTCAACAGATTAAATCTTAATAAATTTAGAGAAAATGGGTAAGATGTTCTTATTTACGCTTCAAAAAGATTTTTAAGGCATTTGAAACATCCGCTAACACACGGTTATCCTATAACTTAGGTCAATTATTTTTTACTATTCTTAGGAACATGATTTAATATAATATAATATAATAATTAACAATATTCGATCAACTTTAAGAAAATATTTAAACAAAGATTAATTTTTTTATTTTTTTAAAAATGGAACCTTAATTAGAATTTTTGAAATTTGATTACAAGTGAATAGAATTTAACCAAATTAGATTTTTTTTGAATCATTTTAAAAGATAATAACTCAAACCAAATTGATCAATTTGAGCATGAAAACCCATTTCAAATTAATGGAATAAAAGTTTCGCCTAATTTAAAATAATTTTTAAAAATAGTAAAATGTGGTTAAGTGAAAAGCATTAAATAATATATCTTTTAAGAACATAGATTTGACTTAACTAAAGATATTAATTTTACTCATATACTTGACATAAAAATAAATGATTGCAAAAGATGTTTAAATAGTAAACCAGCATAAAGAAAATAACTCATCTTTTGGAGGATTTAAGTAAGTTAATTACCAATTCTAAAGTGAGAGTTAAATGAATTAGTCAACATAATAAAAACAATTAGGAGAGTGAAAGAGATAATGAAATTCGGCCCATTTTTGGGCCAATTTCGATGCAGATTTTTGGGTTTTAATCCAATCCCATTTTTGTATATATTGGCTATATATCAGTGTATATCAGCGTGTATATCAGCTCTTTCCATGTATTTCTGGCTTCCGAACACCGGTATTTTGCCTCATACTGATAATTTCACATTTTCAACCTGTATATCTATATGTAATGATGTATATAATGTATACATCTCGTATACAACCATTTTTTGGGTGCTTTTGGGACCTGCCTCAGCTCCCAATTCCTTTGAATGATGAGGTCAACTCGATAGGAAGAATTGAGCCTCTGTCTAAATTTAAAATGCAAAGGAGGGGAGAAAGAGTCCATAGTGACTCAAAACGAGTTTTCACATGCAAACAAAGAAAAGGAAAAGAGTTAATATATAAACAAACTTGAGATAAAAACTAAGGAGTAAACGATTTATGAAAAACAATGTGAATGAACTCAAGAGAGTATAATTCAACATATAATCCCACTAAATCATATCATACAGAGACACATTTGAAAACTATCAAACTTCAAGGGATTAATTAAGGGAGAATACTGATCATTTTCAAGCTAAGGAATCAATACAACTTGCAACACACGTGGATGGACAACAAACACTTGCAGAAAACACAAACTAAAAATAAAGCCATGATAACTAAAGACAAGTATCAGCAAACCAAAGACCAGAATGATTACTATTTATATATATATATGTATGTGTGTTGTTGATAAAAGGAAAGCTAATTGGTTATGAACTAGTAATGGATAACATGGCAAACCAAAAGATATGTGTTCCTTATAACTCTAGCTTATTCACGATCAAAACCAAAATAATTGAACTATACTAATTAAAGCTCAACAAATGATCTACTGCTAATGTTTCCCAAAAATAGCTAAACACCATACAAATCATACTATAGAAATATGTTTCCCAAAGAAACCAACAAAATGGCAAATCTCGAGGAGCACATTGGTGATTTCAAACCCATGCTTAATAAAATTAGCTTATTACAACTCTACTATCAATATCCGGATCTTAAATCATGAATAAACTAATATCATGTAATTTCCGATTCTAAATCATGTTGAAATCCAACTCGGACAATAAGCACGAGTCACAACATAAACCATAACTTTTGGCATATTAGCACACGAGTGACAATCAAGAGCCATTGGTCTAATAAATCACAGTAATCACCTAAGGAATCAATACAACTAAATTTATGGCACAACACACTGCTCTTCAGCGAGAAGAGTAACACTTCGTCATATTCAAATGTTAAAACCATAACTTCGTATCTTCAAGGAAATCAGATATAAAAACAGCATCAACATGATCATAAGAATTGAAAATTTTGAAACAGCATTAACACGAGATGAAGGAAAATTTAGCAAAGAGAAAGGGAATATTACCTTCTTTGGAGCAGCGAGACTAGGACGACGAGCTTGACCGTGAAGAACTCCACCACTATGAGCCGATTTTGATGAGCTCCGAAAAGTAAAACAACTCTTTCTTTTTATGAAATTCCCTATGTTTTAGGACAGTAAATTAATGTTCGAAAATTTTTTCTCCTCCTCTTTTAAATGAAAACTAAGGATGTATTTATAGAAGGCAAAAATCAGATTTTGAATTCATATGCCCCTTTTCGAGGCAAGAAATCCCTGGAAAGGGGAAACAGGAAACGGCAATGGTGATGGGTTATCGCTTCGCCGCTTGCTTTGTGGCTGTCAGAGTCGCGACACTTTTTCCGGTTTTTCCGGATGATTTCGCGGATGGATAAGAAGAACAGGGTCGTTGGTGTACTGCGTAATGTACGTATGTAAATTGTTCGGAGTTGAAACATTTTTTTTTGTATTGTACGTTGTTGTTTTTTCGAATGGAATATTTAGGCCTCATTTGTTTACATTAAGATTAAGAGGTTTGAATCTGAATACACTTCTGAATATTAAGATTTGCACTAAGATTTAGGTGTTTAGATCTGAATACACATCTGAATATTAAGACGTGGTCTCTAAATCTGAACACTAAATAATTAATGTTGTTTGTTTTCAATATCTGAATGTGCATGTGAAATTAACATTAAATTAATAAAATATCATAAAAATTTCATTTCAATAAAATTTATCACTTTTGATTAAATTTTTTTTTTTTAAAAGTTTTAATAATCATGATTTGGAGTACAATTTTTTCATTCAAAATCTTTGATAAACACCAATACACCAACTCTGTTCTTGACACAGTCAATTCAAGAAAATTATTAATATAAAAAAAATGAACGGATTTATTAAAACTTACCAGTTCAAGAGGGAAAAAATGGTGTTGATTGAGAAAAGAGAGAAAGAAAGTTTTTAATTATGAGATAAAAAGGCACGCTTAAAGCATAGAAGCGATTTTATTATTTGATAACTTATTAAATGAGTCTGAATGTTGTTAAGAATCTCATATATATCTGATTCATTCAGACCTCTTCAGACCCATTAAGAGTTTTTTTTAAAAATAAAACAAGTGAACTTAATGAGTTGAATCGGAATGATTCAGATTCAGACCTAAAAACCAAACGTACTTAATAGGCTGAATCTGAATGATTAAGATTCAGACCTTCATTAAGTGCAAACAAATGAGACCTTGGTTGGATTTTTGGTATTTTTGAATTGGATCGCTTATGGGCTGAGATTTGGGGAGAGAATTGGGTCTGGAAAATTGGTCTGAGAATGAGTTGGGTTGGGAATTGTTGATGAATGTAGTGGGCTGCAGATAAGGTCCAAAAATTGGTCTTGCAAATTGAGTTACAAGGGGGATTCAAAATAGGAAAAATTAGCAAACTAGACAAAATTAACAACTTAATTAGTAAAAAACTCACTACTTTAAAAATATTAGTTAAAATGTCAAAAATGTCATTATTTTGAAAAAGAATATGTATCCTAATTAAACCCCTATTTTATCTCCTAAAAAATTAATTTATTTACATTTCCATGTATATCCATAGTTCACTTTTTCCAAATTATTTTCATTATAAAAAAATTAAAATCTGCAAATTTTTCCCATATCTCTCTCTTCCCATAAGTAAAAAAAATAAAATTCTCTCTATATATATTTAAAATTTTCTCTCTCCATATTTTCCTATTCATATTCTTATTCAATCTTCAAATCCTTCTTCTCTTCAACCCCAATTTTCTTATTATCTTCTACCGAAATATTTTTTTTTATCTTCAAAATCTGGATTCACACAAATTCCTCTAATTAAGGTATTTTCATCGTTATCAATTTAGATTTATTTTTTGATTTTATTGTTGTTTAAATCATTGGTGAAAGTAGGATAATTCTCGTTTAGAACTATAAAACACTCTTCAATAAATTATTCTAAGAGACACTATTCCTCTTAGTAAAATGGTTTCTAGTGATTTTCCATCATTTAATCTATGTATTACTCAAGAAAGAACGGATATTGTAAAATCTGCTTCTAAAATTAGGAAAGAGAGACGACAAGAACAAAGTCTTCATCAAATTCAGATTGAAAATGTAACTCGTAGGGTACAAGAAAATGACGGAGAAGACCAAATTGTTGATGAAGAGGCATTTAAATGTTTTTTATATGTTTAGATTTTTGCATGTTGAGTTGAAGTTAAAGAACAATTTGTTCAACAATGTGTACTGAATATATTTGTAAATTTCTTGTTATGTACATTGTGCAATATTTATTAGTTTGTATTTTGTATTCAATTGTTATTTTATTATTGTATTTTGGGGTCAGTTTTTGTTAATTTTGATAATGTATCATTTTTTATTCATTCCTTTATATTTTTTCACATTTGTAGATATTCAATAATTTATGAATACATTTTGCATGACTATGATATTTTAGATTTTATTAATGAACTTTTGTTGGATTTGTATTGTATGCTATGAAAATTTTATGTATTTGTATTTATAATTTTTTCTTAGAATTTTGTATCTTTTCTCAATTAATATTCAAATTAGTATGTATGCTATTAATAATTGTATTCATTCAAAATCTCATGTTGTATAGTTATGAATCTTGTATTTGTTCCTAATTTAATCCATCCCAAATGTATACTAACTAGATATGTATATTATTTACATGAAGAACAAAATCCTATTAGTTTCTTTTTTTAAATATATATATATATATATATATATATATATATATATATATAAAAATTTCAGAATTTTGTATCCTTTCTCAATTTGTATTTAAAATCGTATGTATACAATTAATATTTGTATTCATTCAAAAATTATGTTGCATAGTTTATGAATTTGACATTTTTTTCTAATTTGTATTTATTCTAAAGGTATGTCAACTAGTTATGTATTTTATTTAAGAATGATTACACCAAATATTCAATTATTTCTTTTCAATTTTATATATCATTCTCACTTTTTCATCATACTATTTTGTTGTATTTTATATATTATTATAAAAAATTCTAAATAAAAACTAGAATAAATAGAAATACAAATAAAATACATATTGAAATGAATACGAAATACAAGATTTTTGAAGAAAAAAATAATTACAGAGGGAAAAAAATATGAATACAAATATATTTCTTAAATAATTATATAGATACATTCTGAATGAATACAAACTAATAAAAAACTATAATGAATATAAATAGAATATATTTTGGAATGAATACAATTTTAAAAGGTAAAAATTCTGGAGAAAAAAAAGAGAACAAAGTTTAAGTTTTCTTTGAAAATGTAACTGATGAGAAAATTAAGTGATACTTACCTTTTTTCTGAAATATTCTCTCCCTTGATTTTCTCCCTTTTGTTATTAACTAATTATATTCTTTAAATAAAAACAAATAATAAAAACATAAATAAGATACATAACAAAGTAAAATTTGACATTTCTACTAAATATTGAAAGTTTGCTAATGAGCCCTCTTAAATGTTAAAATATTGACATTTTGAAAAATTTCCCTTGAAAATATTGTCATTGGAATTGCAATTATAGCCAAATAGCAATTAAGAAGTTAGTCAATTGAGTTCAATTCTAGATGAATTAATATTAATTAATTAACGAGCCTCTTAATCTTAAAGAGATATAATAATTAATTTCATTATAAGATAATTAACTCAAAAATATAAACTATAAATTAGCTAAACTAATTAATAAAATATTTAAGTAAAACTAAAATCTTTTTGAGATAATTTTCAAACTTTAATTTGATAAATATATACAAAATTATATAGTCTATATAAATTATTTTTTTAATATTTTAAAATTTATAATAATGACAAAATTACTTAAAATGACTTGAAAAATATTTAAAATTTTATATAATTTAATTATTTCAAATCATTTGAAAAGGATTCATTTTAAATGTAAATCTGGCAATTCCTACCAGGGTGGTGGGTCAGAACGGATTTTTAAAAAGCTTATGACTAATTTATATTGTGGGAGACCAAAATTGGATGTCAACAATTATAAGTTTGTTTTCTTGAATACAAATTTTATGTATTTTAAGATGTGAACAAAAATACTTGTTGGTTGAGTCGGAGGCTAAATGATGTAACATTATGAAAAATTACAAAATAGAGGTAAGAATATCTTTTGAAGTATTTTTTAGGAATAATGTAGCTGAATCTCTTTTATTCAGCTTGAACTTTAATAATTTTGACTTGCTGATAGATGACGATAACCTCATACACAGAGGAGTTTACCCTCAAAGATTTTGAGAAGAAAATGGCATATGTATACATTGTTACTAATCTTTTAGTATATTGCAGGCGTATAATTTTAGTGTGGATTCAAATATAATATTATTCTTTTTATAGATGTAAAATGACTATTTTAGATTGTAGGAGATATGCTACTATATTACATTGAATTTCAGATACTTATGATAAAGAAAGAGAAAGTCTCTCTCTCTCTCTCTCTATATATATATATATATGATCCTAACCTCAAAATTTAAAGAATGTCGGAGTGTATTTGATTTATTAATGTATTTTATTCAGAATAAATACTAAGTAATGGTTATGATAATCAACCTTATAGTACACTTTTCTGCTTAAAAACTGAAAATTTGACCGTTCACATTCTTACGAATAATAAGGACTCACATTTAATATGGATTTATATAGAATATTTTACTTACAAAAGAGTGATAAATAGGATAATTATGCTCCATTTCAGCACACTCCCAACTTCACAATAATCAGATAAATGTGACATATTTAAATAAGTATACAATATCATCCTTTTCTCCTAGAATAGGAAGAATATGATACTGAGGTTGATATTTATTTTCTTCCATATAAATAATTATTTTTTAATTGTATGTCATAATGGTTTAAAATGGTGATTTAGTATACTAGTTTTATAAAATTATTCCTATAATTGTATTATTAAAAAAAAGGGTTTGTTATATGCTTACACTTTAAAATGCGTATACGTATCTTAATTTTGAGTAAGATTCTTTAGAGCTATTTGTAGTAACATTAATTTTGAAAATTTTGGTACAACTTATATTTTATAATGTCATGTTGTAGTTGTACAAACAACCGCATATTTATTATTTGATTTCACATTGCACCTATATAACTAAATTTAATTATTTTTTCTAAATTTAAGCAATCTTTAATATTTTGTATTGAACAACTAAGTCATTTAAGTAGCTTAATTATTTGTCAACAATTTGTACTTTCTTTCTTCAAATTTATATTACTCTTTTTACACATGTTTAATATTATATTATTAAAAAATATGCTAGCAAAATTGGGACACACGTGCGTTGCACGTGTCCTGAAGCTAGTATATACATATCAATTAACTAAGATTTTACCATGAATGACAAAGCCCCCGAAGAAATAATCGTTTGGAGCGCAACATTGGTGGTGGAAAGTCTTTGGAAATTCATTGTATATTTTTTAGGTTAAGGAGCAATAGAGGTTTTCAGTTTTTAAGTGAATGTAGAGGGACCAACATAGGGTGTTTATATATATATATATATATATATATATATATATATATATATATATATATATATATATATATATATATATATATATGTGAAGGTTCCAGTCAAAATTAAGCCATAAATTAATATTTTTATCAAAAGTCAATAAAAAAAGTCATGTTATTAAATTTATTTTACATAATTTTGTATTACTTATATTTGATATACTACAAGATTCAATTTTATATCAATTGCAATGTCTAATCAATTAAACATATGACAAACCCTTCAAATTCAAAAAGCTAAAGATAAATTTCTGAAAGTGTGATATAATTCATTTTATTTGCTGAAGTTAAATATTTTAAAATTCAAACTTTAAACTTTATTTTGCTTATCATATGAATGTAGATAAGAAAACAATTTATTGATATTAATCATTCTTTGGAATGTATTATAAAATATATTTTAAAGGAATTTTATAATTAATACATTTTGTGTCACCAATTAAATTCAAAGGTAACAGCAACAGTGAAATTCCAAAAATGAGATCTGGAGAGAGTAGAATGCACACACACCTTATCACTACCTCGTGGAGATAAAGAGACTATTTATGAAAGATTAGTTCAAGTACAATAAATATCGGTATAAAGAAGGTGGAGACAATGAAGAGAAATATAGCAAATAATAATGAAACTTTGACAACCTCTACCAAAGAAAACAAAAACAACAATAAAGCATATGATAGTCGAAACACCATAAATAACATACATGGATAAATTATAAAAAATAATTATAGACAATGATAATACATCCGCCTCAACATGCTTATGATAAAATATCCTCTTTTTTAATCTTTATCTCTCGTACTATGATAACAAATTCACCTCAATATCCTCATCTTTATAACATGCATATTTTGGGCTTGAGAGTTCTTGATTGGACAACACTCGGTCACATAGTCGAACAAACCACCACTCTATAAAATTTACCTTTGAGTTTTGATGGTACCTTTATTATCACAGAAGACTCTAGAGGCAAGTCTACACTTCATCCACGTTGCACCAATACAGTTTGTGATATTATCATTGATGTTTCCATTCCCCTGAATATCATTACCCAGGAGTACTCCCTAGATGTAACACGACGTACAAGACTTCGAAAAGCCTCGTACAAGCCCCATAGCCACTACAACAAATTTGATTACCAGAGACAAATAACTTCGTCATTTATAAATCATATTTCGTCAATAAAAAACTTGCGAGATACAAAATAATTCCTCACTCAATCGTCACTAAATGTGTGTCGCTAAATGTATAGAAAGATGATTTAGTGCTTCGTCGCTAGTATTACATTAACTACAATAAAAAATTGTATATTCACATGCAAATACATATATCTTCGTCCTATACACTTATAATATACAACACAAATATTCTCCTACCCAATATCTTTTTGTCTTTCTCTCTTTATCGTTTTATACATAAACAAATTATACAATCGATCTTTTATATATGTATAGAGAATTATACAATTGGTTTCTTTGTAAAAGTATAGCGAATTATACAACTGTTTTTTTGTATATGTATAGCAAAATATATACATATTTATGTTTGCTATAAATGCAATTATAAAAAATATAGTTATAGCATACAAATAACTCTTAATATAATTAAGAGTTATTAATAATGTAATTTTTGTAGAAATTAACAATAAAAGTTTTCACAACTTAATCAAAAAAATATTACTAACAAGTTAATCACTCAACACTAATTTGTTTACAATATTTTATTATTTTTATGCAAGTTACAAATTGTACTACTTATTATAAATACTAAAGCATGACGCTTCATTGCATATTCAAGTTAATTTTCATCTCCTCATTCCAAAATTAGGTATTTTTTTTTTGTTACCTTTCACAATTTTTGGTATTTTTGCTCTATAAAACAATTCTTTTTTGCACTTCCGTCTTTAGCTCTTCTCTAACTAATCCAATGGTGATATTTTTGACGAGCTAATTATAAGTTTGTTTTCTTGAATACAAATTTTATGCATTTTAAGATGTGGATAAAAATACTTGTTGGTCGAGTTGGAGGCTAAATGATGTAACATTATGAAAAATTACAAAATAGAGGTAAGAATATCTTTTGAGGTACTTTTTAGGAATAATGTAGCTGAATCTCTTTTATTCAACTTGAACTTTAATGATTTTGACTTGCTGATAGATGACGATAACGTCATACACAGAGGAGTTTACCCTCAAAGATCTTGAGAAAAAAATGGCATATGTATATATTGTTACTAATCTTTTAGTATATTGCAGGCATATAATTTTAGTGTGGATTCAAATATAATACAATTTTTTTATAGATGTAAAATGACTATTTTAGATTGTAGGAGATATTGTACTATAGTACATTGGATTTCAAATACTTATGATAAAGAAAGAGAAAGTCTCTCTCTTATATATATATATATATATATATATATATATATATATATATATATATATGATCCTAACCTCAAAATTAAATTATCATTGGATTAGGAGAATGAAGAATGTCGGAGTGTATTTGAATTTATTAATGTGTTTTATTTTTAATAAATACTAAGTAATGGTTATGATAATCAACTTTATAGTAGACTTTTCTGCTTAAAAAATGAAAATTTGACCGTTCACATTCTTACGAATTATAAGGAATCACATTTAGTATGGATTATTATATAAAATTTTACTTACAAAAGAGTGATAAATAGGATAATTATGCTCGATTTCATCACACTCCCAACTTCACAATAATCACATAAAAGTGACGTATTTACATAAGTATACAATATTATTCTTTTCTCCTAGAATAGTAAGAATATGATAGTGAGGTTGATATTTATTTTTTATACATAAGCAAATTACACAATCGATTTTTTGTATATGTATAGCGAATTATACAATTGGTTTCTTTGTAAAAGTATAGCGAATTATACAACTGTTTTTTTGTATATGTATAGCAAAATATACATATTTATGTTTGCTATTGATGCAATTATGCAAAGTATATTTATGACATACAAATAACTCTTAAAATAATTAAGAGTTATTAATAACGTGATTTTTGTAGAAATTAACAGTAAAAGTTCATCACAACTTAATCAATAAACTATTACTAACAATTTAATCACTCAACACTTATTTATTTACAGTATTTTTTTTTATGCAAGTTACAAATTGTACTACTTATTATAAATACTAAAGCATGACGCTTCATTGCCTATTCAAGTTAATTTTCGTCTCCTCATTCCAAAATTAAGTAGTTTTTTTGTTTTGTTTTTCTTTTTGTTACCTTCCACAGTTTTTGTTATTTTTTGCTCTATTAAACAATTCTTTTTGCACTTCTGGTTTTAGCTCTTCTCTAACTAATCCAATGGTGAGATGTTTGACGTGCTAATTATAAGTTTGTTTTCTTGAATACAAATTTTATGTATTTTAAGATGTGGATAAAAATACTTGTTGGTCGATTCGGAGGCTAAATGATGTAACATTACGAAAAATTACAAAATAGAGGTAAGAATATCTTTTGAGGTATTTTTTTACGAATAATGTAGCTGAATCTCTTTTATTCAGTTTGAACTTTAATGATTTTGACTTGCTGATAGATGACGATAACGTCATACATAGAGAAGTTTACCCTCAAAGATCTTGAGAAGAAAATGGCATATGAATACATTGTTACTAATCTTTTAGTTTATTGCAGGCATATAATTTTAGTGTGGATTCAAATATAATACTTATTTTTTTTATAGATGTAAAATGACTATTTCAGATTATAGGAGATATTGTACTATATACATTGGATTTCAGATACTTATGATAAAGAAAGAGAAAATCTCTCTCTTTATATATATATATATATATATATATGATCCTAACCTCAAAATTGAATTATCATTGGATTAGGAGAATAAAGAATGTCGGAGTGTATTTTAATTTATTAATGTATCTTATTCTTAATAAATACTAAGTAATGGTTATGATAATCATTCTTATAGTAGACTTTTCTGCTTAAAATGAAAATTTGATGTTCACATTCTTATGAATTATAAGGACTCACATTTAATATGGATTTTTATATAAAATTTTACTTACAAAAGAGTGTTAAATAGGATAATTATGCTCCATTTCATCACACTCCCTACTTCACAATAATCAAATAAATGTGACGTATTTACATAAGTGTACAATATCATCATTTTCTCCTAGAATAGTAAGAATATGATACTGAGGTTGATATTTATTTTCTCATATAAATAATTGTTTTTTCATTGTATGTCATAATGGTTAAAATGTTGATTTAGGATACTAGCTCTATAAAATTATTCCTACAATTGTATTATGAAAAAAAAAGGTTAGTTATATCCTTACACTTTAAAATGCGTATACGTGTCTTAATTTTGAGTAAGATTCTTTAGAGCTATTTATAGTAACATTAGTTTTGAAATTTTTGGTACAACTTATATTTTATAATGTTATGTTATAGTTGTACAAACAACCACATATTTATTATTTGATTACACATTGCACCTATATAACAAAATTGAATTGTTTTGTCTAAGTTTAAGTCATCTTTAATAATTTTTATTGAACAACTAAGTCATTTAAGTAGCTTAATTATTTGTCAAATTCAATTTGTACTTTCTTTCTTCAAATTTATATTACTCTTTTTACACATGTTTAATATTAGCTTTTTTTCTTAAAGAAAAAATATGCTAGCAAAATTGGAACACACGTGCAACGCACGTTCCTGAAGCTAGTACATACATATCAATTAACTAAGATTTTTCCATGAATAATAGAGCCCCCGAAGAAATAATCGTTTGGAGCACAACATTGGTCGTGGAAAGTCTTTGGGAATTCATTGTATATTTTTTAGGTTAAGGAGCAATAGAGGTTTTCAGTTTTTAAGTGAATGTAGAGGGATCAATAGAGGGTGTTTATATATATATATATATATATATATATATATAATAAGAATATGATACTTAGGTTGATATTTATTTTCTTGCATATAAATAATTGTTTTTAATTATATATCGTAATGGTTAAAATGCCGATCTAGGATACTAGCTCTATAAAATTATTCCTACAATTGTATTACGAAAAAAAAGATTAGTTATATGCTTACATTTTAAAATGCGTATACGTGTCTTAATTTTGAGTAAGATTCTTTAGAGCTATTTGTAGTAACATTAGTTTTGAAAATTTTGGTACAACTTATATTTTATAATGTCATGTTGTATTTGTACAAACAACCACATATTTATTATGTGATAACACATTGCACCTATATAACTAAATTTAATTATTTTTTCTAAGTGTAAGTCATCTTTAATATTTTGTATTAAACAACTAAGTCATTTAAGTAGCTTAATTATTTGTCAAATTAAATTTTTACTTTCTTTCTTCAAATTTATATTGCTCTTTTTACACATGTTTAATATTCTCTTATTTTTTTTAAATAAAAAATATGCTAGCAAAATTGGGACACAAGTGCAACGCACGTGTCCTGAAGCTAGTATATGCATATCAATTAACAAAGATTTTACCATGAATAACGGAGCCCCTGAAGAAATAATCGTTTGAAGCGCTACATTGGTGGTGGAAAGTCTTTGGAAATTCATTGTATATTTTTTAGGTTAAGGAGCAATAGAGATTTTCAGTTTTTAAGTGAATGTAGAGGGACCAATAGAGGGTGTTTATATATATATATATATATATATATATATATATATATATATATATATATATATATATATATATATATATATATATATATATATATATATATATATATATATATATATATATATATATATATATGAAGGCTCCAGTCAAAATTAAGCCATAAATTAATTTTTTTTTATCAAAAGTCAATAAAAAAGTCATGTTATTAAATTCATTTACACAATTTTGTATTACTTATATTTGATATACTACAAGATTCAATTTATATCAATTGCAATGTTAATCAATTAAACATATGACAAGCCCTTCAAATTCAAAAAGCTAAAGATAAATTTCTGAAAGTGTGATATAATTATTTTATTTTCTGAAGTTAAATATATTAAAATTCATACTTTAAACTTTATTTTGCTTATCATATGAATGTAGAAAAGAAAACAATTTATTGATATTAATTATACTTTGAATATATTATAAAATATATTTTAAAGGAATTTTCTAATTAGTACATTTTGTGTCACCAATTAAATTCAAAGATAACAACAACATACTCAGTGAAATTTTACAAATGAGATCTGGAGAGAGTAGAAGGCGCACACACCTTATCTCTACCTCATGGAGGTAGAGAGACTATTTATGAAAGACTCTCAGTTCAAGTACAATAAATATCGGTATAAAGAAGGAGGAGACAATGATATCAAATAATAATGAAACATTGACACCGTTTACCAAAGAAAACCAAAACAATAATAAAGCATATGATAGTCGAAACACCATAAATAACATACAAGGATAAATTATAAAAAATAATTATAGACAATGATAATACATTCGGCTCAACATGCTTATGATTGAATATCCTCTTTTTTAATCTTTATCTCTCGTACTATGATCACAAATTCACTTCAATATCCTCATCTTCATAACATGCATCTTTTGGGCTTGAGAGTTCTTGATTGGAAAACACTCGGTCACATAGTCGAACAAACCACCACTCTATAAAATATACCTTTGAGCTTCGATGGTACCTTTTTATCACAGAAGACTCTAGAGGTAAGTCTACACTTCATCCACGGTTAACCAATACGGTGTGTGATAT
Source organism: Solanum lycopersicoides (assembly GCA_022817965.1). Classification (NCBI taxonomy): domain Eukaryota; kingdom Viridiplantae; phylum Streptophyta; class Magnoliopsida; order Solanales; family Solanaceae; genus Solanum; species Solanum lycopersicoides. The sequence continues at coordinate 86,517,069 of CM040629.1, read as the reverse complement.
TAACATTGATCTTTCCATTCCCATGAACGTCACGACCCAGGAGTACCCCCTAGATGTAACACGACGTACAATACTTCGAAAAGCCTCACACAAGCCTCATAGCCACTACAACAAATTTGATTATCAGGGACAAATAACTTTGTCATTTATAAATTATATTTCGTCACTAAAAATTTTGCGAGACGAAAAATAATTCGTCCTCGATCGTCATTAAATGTGTGTCGCTTAATGTATACAAAGATGATTTAGTGCTTCGTCTCTAGTATTACATTAACTACACTAAAAAATTGTATATTCACATTCAAATACATATATCTTCGTCCTATACACTTATATTTATACAATACAAATATTCCCCTACCCAATTTCTTTTTGTCTTTCTCTCTTTCTAGTTTTATACATAAGAAAATTATACAATCGATTTTTTGTATATGTATGGCGAATTATACAATTGGTTTCTTTGTAAAAGTATAGCGAATTATACAACTATTTTTGTGTATATGTATAGCAAAATATATACATATTTATGTTTGCTATGAATGCAATTATGCAAAATATAGTTATAGCATACAAATAACTCTTAATATAATTAAGAGTTATTAATAATGTGATTTTTGTAGAAATTAACAATAAAAGTTTATCAGAACTTAATCAAAAAAATATTACCAACAAGTTAATCACTCAACACTAATTTGTTTACAATATTTTATTATTTTTATGCAAGTTACAAATTGTACTACTTATTATAAATACTAAAGCATTACTCTTCATTGCATATTCAAGTTAATTTTTATCTCCTCATTCCAAAATTAGGTATTTTTTTTTGTTTTTCTTTTTGTTACCTTTCACAATTTTTGGTATTTTTGCTCTATAAAACAATTCTTTTTTGCACTTCCGTCTTTAGCACTTCTCTAACTAATCCAATGGTGATATTTTTGACGTGCTAATTATAAGTTTGTTTTCTTGAATACAAATTTTATGCATTTTAAGATGTGGATAAAAACACTTGTTGGTCGAGTCGGAGGCTAAATGATGTAACATTATGAAAAATTACAAAATAGAGGTAAGAATATCTTTTGAGGTACTTTTTAGGAATAATGTAGCTGAATCTCTTTTATTCACTTGAACTTTAATGATTTTGACTTGCTGATAGATGACGATAACGTCATACACAGAGGAGTTTACCCTCAAAGATCTTGAGAAAAAATGGCATATGTATATATTGTTACTAATCTTTTAGTATATTGCAGGCATATAATTTTAGTGTGGATTCAAATATAATACAATTTTTTTATAGATGTAAAATGACTATTTTAGATTGTAGGAGATATTTACTATAGTACATTGGATTTCAAATACTTATGATAAAGAAAGAGAAAGTCTCTCTCTTATATATATATATATATATATATATATATATATATATATATATATATATATATATAATATATATATATATATATTATATGTATATGTATATATATATATATATATATATATATATATATATATATAT